>CM024174.1:12345483-12883916 GCA_013433145.1 Ascaris suum
CACTTCTACGTGTTAATGCCCTCAAGTCTTTTAGATGAAGGAGTTGCTCGAGCTGCTCGGGTAATAACCCTTCGATGTCAAGATCAAACCTGCAAGCAAATCGCGAATTTATTTGCTTCTGTATGCAATCTGCCAAGTAAAAAAAAGCACATTTCCTCAAGAAGAAAACTTCCACACGAAGTATGATGTTGTTCTCGTTCTTATTGGCGTGCACTAGCTAGACAAGAAAGCCATTCATTTTGTGGTCTTTGTACTCTTCTTCAAGTTCAATCTAAGTAGAAAAACGCATAAACCTGTTTCGAACCTCTTCGACAAAACGAAACTTCGCACACATTCAAATTGCCCACCGTGAACAGCCAACTTTCTATATATATATATATATATATATATATATATATATATATATATATATATATATATATATATATATATATATATATATATATATATATATATATATATATATATATATATATATATATATATATATATATATATATATATATATATATATATATATATATATATATATATATATATATATATATATATATATATATATATATATATATATATATATATATATATATATATATATATATATATATATATATATATATATATATATATATATATATATATATATCACACCACTATAATATACTACACTTTTGATATGCAATACTATGACACTTTTTGGATGGACAATGTGCTAAATCCAAGATCTATAATCAGGAGTTGACGTATAACAGAAGGTGGGGGAAGGAGGGGGATCACGAGGAGGAAGGGAAAGGAAAACATCATGTAATCGGACGAGAATTATAAGTGTTATCAACCTTTTACGCAACGTCTATAATCCAGAATCGATTTGTAATAAGAATTTTACGATAAACGATAATTTCCTCGATTCTTTCTTCTTCTATATAAAAATGAAAATCTGAGATAAAATAAGAGGAAGAACTTCTCAGGCGAAAAATCTCGAATTGTATGTAGCGACTAGAAATTCTCCAATTTCAACAACATTGAAAAGCACACGTTGAAAAACTCATAAAATAGCGCATAAAAGTTGTATGAGTTTTTATGAGAATCGCTAATAAGCAAATTTGAATTTAATTAAGATTTTGCATGGTAATAAATTGGATTAAAATATATATGTGTGCACATGTGTTGTGTTAAAAAAAATTTTTTTTCAATTATTATGAGCATAGAAATGCTTTAGCTAAGATTTGGATTTATTCCATTCAAATTCTTTAGATTTTTGATAATATAGCTTTCTCGGTGCCAGTCGAATTCGGCTCTTCGTAATATATGGAAAATTTATTGATTGGTCAGCCCCCCTCTCCCCTCCCCTCCCCTTCATTGATTAAGACCTGTATAAATCCATAAACATTATGTGACAATCAATGATTACTACCACTATTAGGATTATCCAAGCAATAGTCAACCTTTCAACTTTCAGTATTGAATAGCACAACGGTAATGAAACCTTGAGAAAGTACGCGGCACTACTCAATTATTTAAACTTCAATTTAATGAGATTACTCGAGGAGAAACTGAATTTCGATCACATCGATATTTTATTAGTTGTTAAGCAATAACTTTATTGATTTCATAAAGAAAGTAACAAATGAAAAAATCAAAATATTTCGCCTAAGCTAAATAGCATCTAGAAACCTTATTTTAGCGATCGCTTTTTGCAATTCTTTCTCGAAAGCACATAGACGTCGATTTGTGGCACCATAATTAGCCGCAAGTTCACGAACTTTTTGCACAAGTTGTGAATGATTTGCGTCACGTATGTTGATTGCACAATCCACATGATGCAATACATCGACGCTGAAACGTTTTTACAATTGAATAAGTTTAGAGTATAAATGCATAAAGAAATGGAATTCATGACGTTAATAAATACTCTAAGAAAGGAAGTACGTGGAAGAAAATGGCAGAGCAAGATTGGTTAAATATAGGACTCAACGAAATGACAGAGATTGGTTAAATGGGTGAGGAATGTACTTTGAGGAAATCAATCCACAACATCCGCAAACTTTTTGCACAGTTGGCGCATTTTGCGCAATCGGCGCATCTTTCCAACAATTTACGAGTCAAAGATAAAAATCCTCTGAAATATGGAGAAGCTTTTCCAGAAACCAACATATCTCTATCTCTGCATCCTCAGATTATATATATATATATATATATATATATATATATATATATATATATATATATATATATATATATATATATATATATGCTATTTAAACCTTATGCGTATTATTCTTTCATCAGCATTATTATTGTTCTAATGCAGTTTCCTTTATTTCTTGTGAACGAAGATTTTACAAAGCAGCAAAAACGTTTTTCTAGCACTTAGCTGGATATGAACACTTCGATAACACCTGAGTGAAGAAGAAAGAAGAAGAGAAATAAGGACGTAATCGAACCTGTTGTGGTGCTGGAGATACCGTTCCCTGTGCTTCTGGCGAATTCTTTTCTACCTTCATCGTTTTTTGTCCCCTTCTAATGGTGATCCCCTCATTTCACAATTACCTCTTCACCTCGTTACTACTTTCTTCTATTAACTTCCGCCGGTATTTCTATCACTGCCCAGATTTCTCAGGATTTCATCCGAGTTTCTTCTACATCCTAACACGACAAGTCCGCATTATTATCTCGACAGAACCATCTTTTAGCGTTAAATCATCTTCCCTTAACACATCACTTCCAACAAATATTTTGTTAAGCACTAAAAAAACAAACCAAGTTTCATCGACGACACAATTGGCCGGTCCAACGACAATAATTCTTACATGAGACGGTTTATTGAATCCACGTAGATTAAGCCGATAACGCCAAAGAGCGATTATCACCGTCGTCATTGCTGTATGTATTCACTTAAAGCATTTTCATGTTCAGTCATTAAATTCGAAAAACCTCTTCACTACCACATCGGCCAGTTCAATTTTATAGTATTATCGGATTACCGATCTATCGTACAGGTAATCACAGCTGATAAACTAATGTGCCGTTACAATATACTTCTTTGATATTTATAGATATAAAAAAATTATTTCCAACAGCATATTTATGTAATCTTCTTATTTCAAAATCCTTAATCTTCAGTGTCTTTCCTCGTATTTATAAGAGATTTTTTGTTCACATTCCTTTACCACTTATATTATACTGAAGATGCAATTTTACTTACAAATTATCGAATTCTTTGCAAAACACTTTTCTCAAAAATTTCATTACTATATTCATCATTTTTAGGCTAAAGCAGAAAAAGTCTCGAAAAAGCAGAAAAAACAAAAAATATTGCTCTATACGTCGATTGACTTTTTTTTTCTCCTTAATTACGTTTATCGTCGTAAAATTTGAGAAGTAAATTTGTGAAGGAGTATATAAATGAGAAGTATTCATGGAAAACTTTGTACTTTTGCCTTATGAACTTTGTTCCATCTAGTATCGCATAAAATCTTAACACACCAATCGCTATGAGCATAGATAACGCACTGATAGCACAAATACGTATAGTTCTGAGAAATATTTACACATATATCATATAATATGATTTCCAGTTATGAAAATGTAGTATAAATAGTATAAATATAAATGCATAATTCCACTGTAATTTGAAAAAAGTTAAACACTCAATAATTTATTGTTTATATTGATTTATTGATTTATTGATTTATTTGTTTCTGATCGCTTATAGAAATGAAAATATACGGCAACTGCAAATAAAGATACAATATTAAAATGACATATTAATATGCATCAACATTATATTATCCTAACATTTGTAATCAAAAATGCATATAGTTTAAGTTGAAATAAATTATTAATTAAAGAAATAAATTGAAAAGAAAAAAAATTTTATGAAGTCGAAACGTTTGAATAAGCGAACGTTATACAATAAGATATTAAGAAGAATACACGTAAAATGACGAGATATTATGTCATTTGTAGAGAATTTGAACGTTTCTGTAATGATAAATCTATACAGAAATTGAAACGCACTAACGTGACATATTGCAATATGACCGTTATCAAACAATTTCAAACACTAAACCCGAATTGAGACACAACGCAAGCTGGTTAAATGCATTGAGATGTACATCGAAGAAATTAATCAACTTCAAATCGGGCTTTTTTTTTTCGGCGGGAAAAAAAAAGATGCTACTCAAACATGAAAGCATATGTAATCATTTGAGATTATATTGCTTGCCACTAGTGCGCTATCAGAATGATATTATTGTATTATTAATTATAGTGACTATTAAAAGTTGATTAGATGAAATAAAATTTGACACATTGACTTTATATTAATGCATAAATAATTTATTGAAATAACCTAAAATTCTTTTTATTTCAGATAAAAAATTTTTAATAGATGTAAAGGTAGAGAGGAAATAACGAGTGTGGAAGTACTGTAGAAAAAAAAAAGTTTAATGCAATATTCTTCAACCATTAATTCTTACATGTGAATTGTCTTGCGATATCATTACTTTACTCGTGGACGATTTAGTTTTTTTTTTTATATTCTTTCTCTAAATTGAAATATTTTTTTGCTTGACCGTCTAAAATGTTTACCTAATGATAATAACAGGATCGTTGGGTAGTATAAATGTTGCCTAACTCTTAAAATTCTATGGCATTTTCTCATCTGAAAGCTCCACCACCACAACGCTGTGACCGTAACCAACCGACCGAATTTTGGAGAAAGTTCCAAACTTTCGGGAGGGTCTTTTCGATTACGGTTCGGTTTTGACATCTAAAATTGCAACTAAATTCGGTTTCTACCGAATGTTTTCAGCCGGGAATCAATCAGTATTTTGAAATGCATTCGGTTTGAATCGGCATTAACCTGCAAGTCGATATCTTTCACCGAACGAAGGAAATTTCGATTGGTTGTCATCATCATAACGTTCATTTCAATAAACCCTCTAAGAGAATTCATTAAAAATCCAGCGATTAATCAAAAATCACTGATGAGGATATTCAATTTTCAGAGGTGATGCTGCTATTTTGCATTATTCGCCTGATTGATCGAGGCGAATAATGCAAAATAAATATAAATTTCACAAATTTTTAACCCTAAGGGCAGTCAAATGAGCGAAGGCATCGTAGCAAAGACTTTGCAGACGAATTTGTGAAATCCCTTAGAATTGATACAGTTACAAAAAAACCTATGTGAGATGGAGAATATTTATGCCTTTTAATTAAAAAATTATTAGCAACGTATAGCCTAAAAAGTAAATTTTTTATTATAACATAACTGTTTATTAAACCGGATACTTGCTATCTATAAAAATGTGTTATGTTCTAGAAAACTGATATAGAAAACAAATAAGAGTTGCAATAAATACGAAAAGAACGTATCGGAGAAGACAGAAAATATCGAGGTAAACAGTAATCGGAAGTAAAATAAAGAAACATCATAATTTTTTTTTTCTGAAGTACGTAACGTGCGCTATAGAGATATATTAGTGATAAAGTTTAGTGATAAAATTGGCAAAGTCAACAAAAAAAGGAGTGATAATGAAGAAAAATTAAGCATATAGCAATAATTTCGAAATTTGGAAGAAAATATCATTTGACGATTTCTGACAAATAGCGATCAATTTCTTCTCTTCGACGCCCCGATCCAAAACAATGCCGATCCAGAACGACGCCGACCGGGAACGGCTCCAATCCGAAACGAAGCCGATCGCTGAGTTAGAAAATTCGATTCTTTATGTCACTGATTATTAACACTATACGAGATAATTTTTTCCCACATATTGCGCAATGAAATCGATGTTGATTTTTCATCACTGCCAATAAAAACTTCGACATATTCAATTCGACGTATTCATCACATTTGACTCGGAAGTCGATAAATGCCCTAATTAGCACTATGAAACGCTAATAACAATGTGTAGAAATGCAACTAGTATAAACACCCACGCAGTGTCTGATCGACTGCTTTTGCGTGAATAAATTGCAAAAATGCGAGAATAAGTATCTCCCCAAAAAATACTACCGGCGGAAAATTTTCAATGAAAAAAGACTAAGAGGTGAAAACCATATGAATCATTTCCAATAATATTATAAAATTTTAGTGGCAATTTCAAATCGCGAAATAACAGTTGCACTAAGAAACGCATTTAATTTTCATAAACATTGCAAATTTTCGAATGATGCGATGATTGTTTGCAATTGCAAAAAAAAAAAAAAAAATTGCCAAAACATAGAACAGGAAATATTTTTCTTTGATTTACAAAATGTTACGATGGGATTTTTGAGCGTTAATGATTGATGATAAGACAAAAAGACTAGAAGAAATAAGACGTAAATATCAATCTATGGTGTAAATTATATTGTGGCATCGAAAATCTTATTCTTCCACATTCATGCCAGTTAAAAAAAAAAATATTATTCTTTGGCATTTAAGTCAGGTAAGAAATAAATCTACACCTAAGAAATTAAAGATAATCACTTTAAAGGTAAAATTCAATCAGAATTTTTTTTTAAAAGATAACTGAACTATCGCTAGCAGATGCCATAATGTATAGGAAAATTATTTTCATTAAATTTGAAGTGATTATTTTATAGCAAAGAAAATAGTTTTGAAGGAAATTTTAAAATACAACTGCCAAGTTTGCAATAATGCAGAGAAAAATCACAAAAAAATTTCGAAATTTTTGTTGCAATTTTATCATTTTATATGTTATCGACAAAAGTGAAATGAAAAAATTTTCAAAAAAAAAGAGTAATTAAAACAAGCGATATTCCTCCTCATGATTTTATATGAAAACTTCCTTCAACGCAAAAAAAAAAACTCCAATAAGCATACAAATGGAGATGGTAAAATACGCACTTTTGGAATTCCATTTGTCAGACCAACCGGTTTCAAAAATTATCAATAAATAATGAAATATGCGCAATAACGTATCAATGATTCTATCGCTCGTATAAACTTTCCACAGAAAATATTTTACTAAAAAATTTGTAAAGATGTCGAAAAAAGGTTTGAACGACAATTAGATAGATCCTAAATGGCGAAATCGCTATAACAGATATGTCATAGAGCAGAGAAAGAATAACAGTCGATTCTTCAAGATTGTAAGGAATCGCATATAGAAAAGAAGAGCCGATAAAAATTGAGATCATTTATCAATGAAAATGATCTATAATTATTTTAATGGTAATACGATTAGATCATTTTCACTGAATGATCTAATTATTGCGAAAATGAATACTATTATTATGGATATATATATATATATATATATATATATATATATATATATATATATATATATATATATATATATATATATATATATATATATATATATATATGATATTGATACAATGCGATTTGCAAACGCAGAATTATAGAAGAATATGAAATCTGTAATGCAGGTGGAATAGTGCAGGTAAAGGTTTAATTCCAGAAGTTGTTGGTGGGGGGATGGGAGGGGGTGAGAGGGAAAACATTCGGCTACCATGATCATGCTTAGAACCCTCCACATCCCAGCCCAACCCCGCCACCCATTTAATTTCAATATATAGCGATTATGTGCAAGAAATCAAGGCAAAATCAAATTTTAAAAAACCCTCAAAATATAGAAAAAATAAACAAAGCGATGGCGTCAAAAAGACTAGAGTTGGGCGCACATACATGCAACTGAGGGACTCGAGGAGAGCGGCCAATTTGGTCACCCTAGACAGCGACACTATTTCTCTTCACGTGCTAAAAGCAATCGATTGCATCCGGCAAATGTCCACCATTCGATGCAATCGACAACCCGTCTGACTGCACATATTAGATGACAGCCATCTGCCAACTTTCGAGACATTTCTAAAGTTGCTTTTAAATTTTTTTTATCACCCATCGAGAGATTTCCTCTACAAGTAAATATTTAATAAATGTTGATTTATTTAATTATAAGCGATAATTTCAAAGATAAAATAGAAGAAAGTTTATGGATAAAATTAATAACTTCAATAAATATTTCCTCATAAATTCGATGTTTTGTAGACATCAAATAGAAAAAAAATAAATTGAAAAATTCAAACAGAAAAATATAAAAGATAAAAACGGAAATATACGCTAACGCAGAATGAGTTATTGTGAAGTTAGAATGCTTTCACGTTAGACGTTTCTCTATTTATAAACAGCTGTCATTTAGCCTCATATTTAGCACAGCCATTAAGACCGAATTACTGGCGATGTACTAAGCAAAAACACATAGAGTAACAATAAGAAAAGAAGAGGAAATATAAAGCAAAAGGAATGAGAGCGGAAGTTGATTTAATGGTCAGTAAATGCTGGGGAAAAAGGAAGAGAGATCCCCTCTTTTTTCTGGGTGGCCAGTGCCATATGGGGGTTGTGGGGAGGCTTCACAGAATAATACAAAGTAAGTGAACGAATAAAGAAGGTGAGGCTCCGGTGCGCAGTGACCGATGCGCGAGACGTGGGGCTCGTTGAGCTTTTTTGCTCCGTTGCTGTTGGCCGCTAATGAGCGGGAGGCGAACGTCTGATTGGTGCCTTGTTGGCGCCCGCGAGAGAACTCTTTTGGAGCGATTGCTCTGAGGCGGTGGTTTTCGCGTCCATTGACCCGTGGAGTCGATATGACGGATCCCTGATCCGTCCGCTCGTCCCGTCTCCTTCAGAATCCCTTCGATGCCCGCTTTTATGCATGAAGGTCGTCTGGAGATAAGGGTGATTGCTCATCCCTTGGGAATTGAAGCAAATGCCGGTATCGACGTGATTTTATGCTTTCACAGCATCGTCCACTTGTTCTTCTCTTTCGTTCTTTCCATTTCACTTCCTTTTCTTCTTTTTCCATTTTACTTATTTCGCGAAGTTCGCGACACTCCCCTGGAGGACCTTGTCGCGGATGCAGACGTGCGCATCTGGGGCATATAACTCGGGATGGAACCGCTGAATGCAGCGTCGTTCGTGTAAGTTCGCGGACTTCTTCTCGTCGTTTTGACCGTTTGGAAGGCGTGGTCCGATCTTCCGCCGAACTGCTGTAGGGGTCGTCATCTCCTCGCGGAGTGCGCGGTATCCATTCTCCCGAATCTTCGGAAGAAGAGCGATGATATTTCGGTAGCAGCGAATCTACCGTCCCTTTTATGTGAATGGGTTGTGATACTATGGGTGCGGGTGGGTGCTGTTGCTGTTGCTGTTGCGGCGCTTTATAGAGCCGTATGGTGTGTGCATAATACTTCTGGAGAAAGCTGTAGCATCGTTTCTATTCCAACACAAACGGAACACTTTTGATCTCCAGCTCTGCTCTTCGAACGCGTTCATTCGAATGAATTAGTCCCTTTGGAGGTCTTTTTCGTATGAACCGGGCGTCTTTCTTCTGCTGTGGCGTGAGAACAGTGTGCCACCATGGATGAAGCAGGACGTTCTGCAAAGGACGAATGTTACTACTGAAATTTACTATGTTCTCGCACATCACCGAATGCTGTTTGGCAACCGGTTGTTGCCTCGTAAATACATTGGCGCGACATTGGTCGCAGGAAAATCAGTTGTGCAACAATCGTTGCACGATTAATTAAACGGGTAAGTGCAAATAAGTGATGAAAAAAGAGGCGCGAAGATATCGCTTCACGGAAGATAGCTGACGAAGTGGAATGGTGTATTTCCTTACTGAGTCGAGTAGAATAGAGAAGGTAACGGGTAGCGAATAATGACTTTGTGTATTACCTTCGACTTTTTGTATTTGCCCTGATTTCGATTCGACTCTTGGTTGACTCTCGGTCGACTTTTCTGATTCTTTGTTCGCGTTAATCGCTCTCACATGGATGACGAGGTTACATGTCGACCGTTTTCTCCGACAATTGGAGCGCGCTTG
The DNA here is from genome assembly GCA_013433145.1 of Ascaris suum. Taxonomy (NCBI): domain Eukaryota; kingdom Metazoa; phylum Nematoda; class Chromadorea; order Rhabditida; family Ascarididae; genus Ascaris; species Ascaris suum. Next base: position 12,355,341 of record CM024174.1, read on the forward strand.
CAATGTCGTCGGTGCTCATTTCGATTTCATGAACAAGTTCCTGGAGAAGTTCCTCCATTGGACTATTGCCGTCATGAGATGAGGTGTGACTGATTGGAAGCACACTTGAGAATTGCTTTTGATTAAGACGATCCAAAACGAGTTCAACTAGACAGGCCTAATGGCTTGATTGCGTTGAAAACAGCTGATTGTTTGCCTTTTGCCAGGTAGCATAAGGTTCGATGTAAGTTCCTCGGAAGTGCTTAGGCTTTCTTTCCAAGAGCAACGAATCTGACGTGATTCCGATACCAAGTCGTGTGTGATTGGTCCGACAAATGCGAGAGTTTTTCCGACCATTATCGGCGTCTTTTCTTAACATAAATCCCAGGCTATGTGATTGGCATATTCCTTCGTGATGACTGCAGGCAAGCACTTTGTGACTAGGAGTTAATCTCCTGCGTGGTGAGTAGCGGCATCATTGCATCCCATTAGTAGTCGGACAGCAGTTGTGCATCCTTAATGCTGGGCCATGAACGTATTTCGTGTTTCGCACCATTTCTGCGCGTTCTATGCCATCAATGTATCGTATATGTACTGCAGTCGAGGATTTTCTAGTTCGCGTTTCTCGCCAAGTTTCTCTTGAAGGAAGTAGTGAGTGTATTCTCTTTTCTCATTTTCCCTTAGGGAATCCTCCGGCACGTGAAAGGGAACAATGAAATCCTTCTATATGAGTATTGGCTTACATTTGTCGCAACGTGAGTTCCCTTGATCTTGCTGCTTAGCACAAATGAAACCGGACTAAATATCATCAACGAAAACCTCATTGTGGGTTAGTTTTGCTGAATACACTCCAAGAAGTCTGTAGCGGCAGCTTTCAGAGAAGGCGTCGTAATTTCATACTCTAATTTCGTGCTCAGTGTACCATCGTTGGATAGCGGAATGCATCCTTTTGTTCGTATTAGAACTGTAAGCGGGCGTATCCCTTCGAAGAATGTGACTGTCCCATCTTCGAGGATGTAGTTGGTAGTAGTTCTGCAGCGTATACCAAGAAATCCGAACGAGAATGAAGTTGCACGATTGGTGGACCATTTGGATGAATTGCCAATCTGGAATAGAATATCGTTGCTGCAGCGTTTCTGGCGACATAGAGTGAGGCATATGGTGCGAGCTAAGGGGCTAACAATTGTGGTGTCGTTTGTCACTTGTAAGCTCCAGCACATAAATGCTCAGGTACGGACCATGGGTTCTACTTTCGAACAGTACATAGCATCAGTCGCGACCGACCAGTGTCCTTCGATAAATCGCTAGCATGCAATCGGTGTCCACACAATGGATATTTGCCGAACTTCGACGATTGTTGCAACAGAGCGTCGAATAAACGTAAAAACGGATATGAAAGTTAATTTAAAAGGATATTTCATGTAGCTAAATGTCTTTCAAGTTGAAGCGGATGTAATCGTGAATATCGCGAGAAATTCTATAAAATGAGAAAATTTCTTCGAAGGTTACATTCGAAGAAATTTCATAACCTGCCAATAAAGTTTTAATTCAAATATAGTCGAAAGAAAGTTTCATGAAAACGGGTTTGAAGATTTATTATATCATAGCTATCTGTTGTGTAGCACCTTGCGCGTTCTAGCTAGGGAATTTTGAAGATTCCTTAGAAGCATACCCTCCTTCCCTCTCTTTCCCTTTCCTCTCCCCCTCGCCCTCTTTGACTTTCCCTGAGACAATCCCTTGGTCAGTTAATGAGATGTCGATGCTAGCGTTGTGTTCACTCCATTTATTATTTCTTCTTGGTCTGTATACTACTGGAATTGACGTGAAGTACCATTTTCCTGACAAACTGTTTAACGGAAGCGCTGTTCCGTTAAACAATTTGTCACAAATTCTCCAAATTTTCTTTCGATCTACAGCCAATCATAGACGCACATATAGCTGCACAATGTTTTCACTATGGGGACCATATTTGGTGGGTCAAGCTGCAGGGGAGGGAGAGAGGTCGAGGAAGGGCAGATGCGGGAGTAGTCGAAGGAGGGAAATGGGGAATGGGTCGATGAGAAGCAAGAAGGCCGTCAGCATTCACGTTCTTTTTCCTATCATTAAAATGAGTTATGCATTTCCATGAAAACCGATAGATTGAAAGTGACGAAGACAACTGCTGGCAGCGCTTCCTCTCGAGGTTGTCAGTATGTCTTTCCATCACTATTTCGCTACTGACAATTCCGACAATGGCAACCTATCATCCGATTGTGTTGCAATGCATCGACGCCAACGTTGTTCCACTTTTTTTTGAATGAATGCAAGGGATTAGGGATAGAGCTCAATTGGATTCGAGGCAAGATTTGTGCAGATATTGATTGGTCGCCCCGGGTAATAAGATTGCTATTGCCGGAAATCCAGGTATAACATCATTAGTACTAGTCATAGGTGATTATTAGTTCTGAAGTAAGACGTTATTATTTTTCAGCTACGTAACGCCGCCCTGTCAGTTATCTGCCAATTTGGCAATCTTCGGAAAAATCGAGAGTCCAAAACGTCGAACTGATGCTTGGAAGTTGGCGATGATCGGGAGAGATCAAGAAGAGTGAAAATTTTTTCCAACTTTCCGGCCTCTTACCAACAAAATGCACTGTTTTTTCCCCGTAATTTCCAAACATTTTTCAGTACTCTCTTATCTGCTTCCATTCTAATGCAGCCCTCTTCGACAAACTTAATATTTTCCAGTGTCTTTAAACTCTTTTTCTTCATTTTCTCACTTTCCCGATCTTATATCTTATAGCGGTATGGGTAGAGAGGCGACTTTCGTAACTATTTTATCCGACCCTCTCTTAGATGCGTCCGACGTTTCTACGTTGCTTGAGAACCAATTGGCAGATTCGGATTCTGCCACTGGACTGCCATAGTCATCCAAACCCGGTTGAAGCAAGTGAAGCGTTCCAGGAAGCCGCTAATTTGAGCACACTCTCACCTTGTCAACTTAAAATGGGTGACAGGATGGAAAAGAAGTGCCAACCCAACCGTATCTGACAGTGTCACAGTGTCTTAAATTGACGGAGACTTACACGGAAGTTAAGAACTATTTTCATCATATCTTCCACTACATCTGCCAAATTATAGGAGGGATTTCATCGCTTGGTGTCATTGTCATTCCATTTCAGAATATCGCCCTCAAGTTTGGTCACCGTATATGAAAAATCATATCGAGATAATTAAGGACGTTCAACGGCGCTTCATTAAGGCAACATTTAGAAAAGCTTGGTCGTTCTAGCCAAATTACAAGGAGCGGCTTCTTATCTTTGATTTGAAACCTCTACGCTATCGTAGACCTCAGGTTCCAATTTATGCTTATTAATTTAAAATCGTCAAAGATTTTTCTGGGGTCCGGTTCTCTTTTACAAAGTTTGTACTACGCTTCAGGCTGCCACTCCTCCCCCCCCCTCCCTCCTTCAAACTGCTAAAAAATTTCGCAAGTCGAACTGATGTGATCAGTTCATTTGCTTTCGTTCGGGCATATTTTTGACGTATAAAGAGGAAAGAAATTCGATCGTTTCTATGCTTTTATTATTTTCTATGGAATTTTGTTTGCTCTTTTTATGCAATTTTTATTGCACGAATCCTTAATATATTTTATTTATTGAAGGAAATTTGATTTATTATTTTCATGAAATAATTTTTTGAAAAGATAAATTTAATGATACGAAAAGATGAAAACACACCTTCTAATTGTGCAGCGCATAGATTCTTCTTCATTCTCGAGCACAATATGAGAAATCGTATTTTTGTAATGCGCTCGCGAATAAAAGAAATCAATCTGCTAAGGTTTATTCTCTTATTTTAATATATTGTCTATTTGACGACGCTCTCATCGACGACTACCTGGCTGATTTTATATTCTCATAATTGTGTTCATTATCCCGAAAAGTATAGAAGGAAATTCATAAATCTCGCATTCCGTATTCATCATTTTAATCCCGCTTTCAAGTTAATTACATGTCTATTAAGATGTTGCTTCAAACATAAATGCTGCTCAATTTGCATTGTATATATATATATATATATATATATATATATATATATATATATATATATATATATATATATATATATATATATATATATATATATATATATATATATATATATATATATATATATATATATATATATATATATATATATATATATATATATATATATATATAATCAAATGCGAACCATCATTGCTTTGTTTCCCCGTTCGCTATCTAGTGGGTATTCGTTTGATAGTTGTGATCCTTTATAGGACGATTTAGAATTCTACGTAAGTTTTTCAATGATATAATCGCACGTTAGTGGTTGTCATTTTAATGAGTAGATCGCAGCATTCCTTATAAAATGTAATCTGTTTCAGAACGGTGAAGATTGTGCTAATAATCGACCTGTAACTTTTTTCGTAAAGCGTAACCCTCGTGATAAGTCATTGCGATCGTTGTTTTTCCAGCCTCGTTTTTGACCGAACGATCGCAGATTTTCATGGACGATCAATATTTTGTACTAAAAAATACGTTCATAATGCGTGACCTTTCAACGTGCCATTTGTCGTTACTAAAAGTCCAGTTTACCACTCATTTCGTTTTTGTGCTATCTTCTTGGCTGCGGCCTATTCCCCTCTCGTTCATAAATTAATGCAGATTTTTGCATCGATATTATTTGCTGATGGGGTTTTGCATAGTGAAGAGAAGTGGGAAAAATCTCGTTACTTTTCCTTAATGTATGGATAGCGTTAGAACTCGTTAATTCCTCAGTTTGAGACGTTTTGCTTCATATTGAGTCGTTTATGCTGGTAGTGGATGAAATTTGGCAATTCCGGTCGAGGTTTTCCTGCTCTCATCTTCAGTCGTAGCGTTATGAATTCGCTGGAAACTCTTTCCGACGTTCTGACTCCTTCTATCCCTGCTCAGTCTCTATCTACGACGTTTTTTTGGATTTATGGCCACCCTACTTGGTGTTCACCTATGTTTTGCTTCTGCTAATCCTGGCTTTCGACAGCAAACCACTCTTACTTATCAAAGACATATATTAAGACATGTGCAGCGTTTGGTTCTTCTGTTGGAGTGACGGTGCAATCACTGAAACGAAACTATTACATGCGGATAAATCGTCTGATTTTATGACCCACGTCGGATAAATTGTCTAAATCGTTACTTTCTTGTCACAATTGACTTTATTTTGTGGATATTAGGAGTCAGTTCGTAAAAGATTCGATTGAAATTGTTGAAGATGGCGTTGATTATTAAAAGGAAGATGATTTATTCGCTAATCTTTATTTTCTATGCTTACATTTTTGTCTAAGGGTAGGTAAGTAAAAGCGGTTGGCTAATTGAGAACTTAGTTTTTATGCCTTTAAATTTCATGCATAGTTTTTACATTTTTAAATTCTTATCTATACCTTGGAATGTTGATTTAGTAAGTTACCGCTCACTATTAATGATTGGTTGATAAGTTCTTTTTTTTAAAAAAAAGCTTAAATAACAAAAAAAATTGCCTAAATAGTAATGAGTATTGACAATCGGCTGCATAATTCATAAAATCTTTTCATCCAGCCCGCTATTCTAATTTCTATTTTCTTCTTATTTTTATTTCATTCGCTAAAATTGTTTTTCTATATTTTTTTTCCTAGCGCATACTTCGCAAGAAAATTGCCAACAACTTTAGTAGAAATTGTTGTGATATTCGTATCGCCGATTTATTTTATTACTTTTGCAGTGGCATATAGCAAAAACTACTTCTAATAATTCAAATTGAAGTGACATAAATAAGCTTTGCATAGAAATTCACTAAAATCTATTGTTCTTCATCGTTGCTAAAAAAAAAAAAAAAAATAATCGTAAGGCAAATTTCAAAATTTTTATTACAGGTCTTTATTTGAGTTACAATAGTTTTCATTTTCATTTAGAAATTATTATTATTGTTCGAAATTATTAAATATATTGTATTTATTTTTGTTACGGAAATTAGTTTTTTTTTAAATATTATGGATTTAAAAAAAAATAACTCCTTCCCATTAATTAAATTTTTTAGTTTTATTAGAGAGTTTTATTAGAAAAATTTATTATTATAATAATAGAAAAATTATAGAGAAAATTTTTTGAGGAATTTTTTTTTTGTGCTTCCGATTTGCCTCAATATTATATCAACTAAAAGCAACGAACACCTTGACAACCGGAAATGACTTGCTCATCCCAAGTGTTACTATACAACTTGATGCATTTTCGCTTCAGAATGAGCTCTTTGGCCACTTGTATCCTCACACGTATCTTGGAGCGAGTTCAATAGTCGATTTTTGTCTACCATCGAAATTTTTTACAATAGCAGTAACTCGGAGAATGCTCGAAAGTATTGCTGTTAGATGGTTATTAGGTGGGAGCAAGTATGAGAAGTTGGCGAATTATTAGACATGAGAGGGAATATTTCAACGGCTAATGTGTTTAGTCTGAAGAGGAAAACTTATCAAATGATACATGGTTGAGCAATGAAATATTGAATATTAAGGAAATTTGTATATTATCAAAAGAAAGCAAAAATTTTTGACGTCATTGCAATTAATTTTTTAAGCCATTTCATCTTATGTTATGCTGATCTAAATAGAGGAAAATACTATCTTGAGGACTTCCCCTTTGTATTTCTCCAATTCTTCACCTTCACCCAATCAGCGCTTTGAATTGTAACAAGTAATGCTAAGTAATTGTGTATCTGCGTGCAGAAATTTACTTCTATGAAATCGACATCCTAACTTATTTAGCGTACCTTCCAGGTTGGGAATGGATTAAAGGGAAATGTGTTTAGGATAGAATGGGAGACGATGTGGAGAGGGGAGGGGAATTATAATGAAATAACTTCGTATGTATGCAAAATTAAAAACTTTCTTCTATGCGTATTGTATCGCTGTAGAGCTAGCTATTGATATGGATGATTGCGAAACGTCGTTGAATGCGATCTGTTTATGCGTACTTTCCTAAGCAGTACAGGAGCTCCTTTCATTCGGGATGTGGATTTGTTATGTTTGTTGAAAGCTTATTGATACTCATTTTGTTGCCATATTATTCTTGTTCTTGCCTGAATGTAATTTCTTTTGCGAGATTATCCCTCTTTATTTGTCACAACAATACTATCGACGTTTTTCAATGTTTCCTACTACAATCATTTAGGGCTGTGATGGCGAGATGATGATCTGGTATGATGGAGGGTTTCATGACGGTTGTTATGGGAGGCACATCATGTTTTCTGAAAGCATTGCAGGCATTTTTTTGCATACTTTTAGGTGTAACTCACTGGAAAAAAATAAATGAGAATTAAAGCATCTGTGATCGTAAAAAAACATTTCTGCCTATATGAATCAGAAATGATTATTGTGCTAAAAGTGTTTTCTATGCCTTGTTGATTTGAGGTGGCAGCAAAAGGGGTAGACCAAGTGATTGCATGAGCATGTTTTTATAAATTATGTCTCTCATAATTGATGCTTCTATTATAGCTTAAGTCATCATTAGAATTTTTTATAGCGCTCACTTGGACATTTTAATAATTGAGCTGATTTGATTTTGTTGACGCTCTTAATAGTATATGCAAATTGATAACTTTTTATCATTTGAGTCAGTTGAGCCAAACACTAGTTGAAGTTGATAATATTTAATAACTGTATTGGTTATCACTAGCACTTATCAACAGCACTCCAGATATTATCATCAGTTATTGTCGTTAACGTTACATAGATATCACTATAATTAAAGTGGATATTAATGTTTGCCATTATCATGTTGATGGGATAAGTGCTTTAGATATCGTTTTTTATTTTGAATTCTCTAAATTCTCTAAAAAAAATTTTTTTTTACTAAATATTTTTTTTCAATATTTTTTTCTCTAAAATATTTTTCAAAATATTTTTCAATTCTCTAAAAAAAAATTTTTTTTTTTGATATTACTAAACAGGGTTTTTCATTTCTATTGGATAGCTTAACGGTGTTTTATTTAGGTAAATTAATTGATATGTTGCGAAAACGTCTAAATATTATCAGCTACTATTTCAATAGTTATATTGCTCTATCGATGATATTTCTAGTCGAAGATATAAATGAAAAGGCCATATAAAAAAGTTAAATCATCGTTGAATTCAAATATGTGGTTCGTTTTTTTCTCGCGTCTGATCACCGTCTAACTGTTCGAATCGGACACGAGTATTCTTACTTTCTTATATTTATTAGCTTTTCAGCTTGAACAATATTATCGTTAACGTTCAATTTGATAATTGCTTGTATTTTTTTAAATTGTAAATCTCATACATTTTTCCAATATTATTATTTTATTTCTATCTTTGCTGTGGAATATTTTCATGTTGTTTTCTTTTTGTTTTTGTTGTTGTTTTATTGTTTTCGATATCATTTATGATCTCTTTCTCAAAAAATTTCCACATTTTTACTCATACAACTTTTGAAAGACCTTATAACATTTAAAGTTAACTATATTTTCGTCTATAATTCTCTTCAATCACTGAGGAAGTGTTTTTGAACTTTCGCTTCTAAACTGAGTGGATTTTCAAAAAAGTGCTTCTTCTATTGGCAACCTACTGGTCTGTTGGATTGTTATAGGTATCTGCCGACATTTGATCGGTTTGAACTCTCGATCGGTAACACCTAATATCAGTACGTTTCGAGTTGTAGTCGGCTGTTATCTATTGGAAAGTTTTTTTTCTCTAGTTCTAAAAAAAAGCCCATATTGTGCCAAAAGCACATTTCTTGCATAACTGATATATTTTGCCTCCCCTATTTAGGTTATCATTGAGTTCTTACCTGATTGCATAATTTTTCGGATTTTCTCTATTGAAACATGCGTCCTCTATTTGAAGCAAAAGCATCAAATTTTATATCTAACTATTATTAACTTCATAAGATGCTCGCACCAAATAAAAATGTAAATTGTATTCATTAATTCTAAAAGTTCTATTGCATCAATTTCCAACGAATATTCATTCGTATTGAATTCATCGAATTTGAAATATGGACGTCAAACATACTGTTGATTAATGCTTTATTCAGCTTTTATATCGTAAGTCTATATAATATTTATTACTATTAGTTCTTTGTTAAGTTTCCATCAAGATTTCATCTAATCGAATTTTTTTTTTCATTGTGACATAATTTTTGTCATTTCACTTCATCGCTCATATTCCACATAAGGCTGACCTTCATTACGTTTTGATTAGATCTAAAATTGGTGCATGACCTAGATTTCTGGTGAACAAATAACTAGTAAACCATGGGTTTAGCTCAGGCTGAGAACTTAGGCTCGTATCATTATCATCGGATGTTGACGAGTTGATTCATTATTGTCCCGCTTAGGAGGATGGTCAGGATTTATTCCATCATTCTTGCCCGGATGAGAATGCTAGCTAGATTGGCTCGATAGGAGGGAGCCGAAGACTCGATAGATTGACTCTGGTCGAGCCTACTTACAACCGATTACGCACTATCCAATTCACTCTAAATACTACGATAACAAGAAAAGTAATCCAATTTGCATCGAATACGAGCTCTAGCCTAGAAGAAGCAGTAGCCCCATATGTTTGTGCTGAATTAAATTTGCCATATTCTCAAGTTTTTTTTTTTTTTTTTTTTTGCTTAATGAGTTGATGTTGTGCTATGAGAGTGCAATTTGATGGCACACTTTTGAAAAAGAGAAGAAAAAATGCCTCATTTTATTGCCTATTCAAGTGATGCTTGAGCGAATTTCGGATTTTCATGGAAAATTTCCGATGAAATCGGCATTAAAATGGCATCGTATAGAAAGCTTCGTATAGAGCTGTATGCATTAATTAGGGTTGACGAATTTTTCCAGTCTGTAAACTCGAAAGCGTAAATAAATTTTTGTATCATCCGAATTTGTTTTATTCCACAATCGGAATACTTAATTTGCTAGTTAATGTTGTCACTTTTTTCGTATTTGGCATCAAGAATTTAACAAATTATAGCGAAACTTTAACAGACGAATAACGCAGGTAGGAGCGTTAATAAAGGTAAAGTGATTTGACAGGTGCACTTAACAATTATTGTGGTAATTCGATTTTTCATTTTAAGCATTATGCATGACATCCGTATATTGCACAACATAGAGTATATTTTCTTAAATATTGATACCTGCCGACTTTTTCACGTCTCTTACCTTGATTTATATAGAAGATCCACTTTTCTATCTATTTCTGCTTTTGGTTATTCAAACGTTACCTCTACATCTCATTCTATTGACAAATTGACAGATCGTTCTAACATCCGGACTAATTACACTATATGATGGCACCGTATAAAATGGGCATAATCATAGATACCCTAGAGATCAACATTTTCGAAAAATTTTTTCACTAAGACGCTTCGTTGTTCATTTCAAATGCTCGTAGAAATTAAGAAAAGGGATTATTACAAGTTAAATCTATAACTGCAAAGTGCTTCATTGGTATCCAAAGAATCATCCCATGTCGGATTGTATATATTCGGATGATAGATCGACTCAATCGAATTGTTTTGAGGCTTTTCGATTATTAACGAGTTGAAGTCATTTAGTTTTACTCCTAGTGCTGGTTGCAGGTATGTGCCACGCACAAGCACATACCTGCAAGCTTTTGAAACGTCAGGTGGGAAGAATTACGCTTTCTTTAGATGTATTTCTGGTAGGATTACTTTATAGTTGAATTTCACGGGTAGCCATATTTATACGGCCGCCCATATGGGTATTCTATGCATTGTTCATGCGTCATATAAGTAACCATTTTCGAGAGTAAATTATTCTTATAGAAATATTCTGTATGATTATTTTATAGGATGCAGAGTTGATGTTCATTTCCGATGTTTCGTGTGCAATATTGCAACAGAAATAAAGATACTCGAAAAAAGAAACTATAGTTTATTAATTTTTTTCTTGCAAAAAAAAAGAGACAAGATGCAATGTTCAGGATTGAGATCCATAGCTGAGAATGTAAGAGAGCACATCACAGCGAATAGCCACACAAATTGCCTTTGAAGAGAAGAAAAAAGGAATTTAAAAGAATATTTTTGTGTTAATGGTTCGCATCTTTATTCATAATTTTGATAGATTTCTCAAAAATTCTACAGATTTCATTGAAGATTTGAGGATTTTTTTATAGCTATTAGAAAGATTCGCCAATATTCTGATGAAAATATGGTTCTAAAAGTATATCTGATAAGTTATGCTCATTCCTGCGAAAGAAAGGGAGGACGAGCTCGAATTGGACAAATTTCCGAACAATTTGACATCATACAAGCACGAATAAGACGCAATGTTGCGAGGGCTTCTTCCTCTCCGGCTTGTCCAGGCACATGTCCCAATTTATGAGTAGCTGCCTGCAAAAGAAGAGTAGAAATGAGTTTAGTTTATTAAACTGCTACTAGATCAAATATAAGAAAAATATTTGACTACCAGATAAGTTTTGGCTGTGGGAAAGGTATTGGCCTATCAGAGAAGAGTTGGCCTATAGAACAACTTTAAGCCTATTAGATAGTCAGCATCATTGTTAGGATTTAATTCAGTTTTACCAAACAACGCGCTAAACACGGAAGCGCTTCAGAATGGGAGATAGATCATGATCGTAATGGGTTTCAGTCTCATTATTGAGAGTTTGTTTTTAAGAAAAAACACATTTTTATCGACATATCGCATAAATATGACAACAAATATAAAGGCAATCTGAATGTGGTAATAGCGTTGTGAATGTCATATTTGAACCGAAGTGATTCCACCTGAAATATTTTATGTGCAATATTCGTTATTAGAATCGTCGTTAATTTACATAATAAAACAAAGTTAGTTTTTTTCTGAGCATATCGACTGAACATACTATAGATAGGTGAGATGCTTATCTTGCTGTATTTAAAAAAAATGAAGTAGTATCCATTGGCCAGTATTTGCATATGAAACGATAAATTCCGCTCTTTCTATCTGTATTAATTTGCGATTAACATTGAAGGATATGGACGTATGTATGTAAGAATAAGAGACGAGTGATTTTGGCCATTGTGGATCGAATTGCTAAGTATTTATGTGAAGAACCCGAAGATATACTATGAGGTTCACAGTAGCAGTTTTAAGAAGGCGACAATTTGAACGTGGAAAAAATGAGTTTATATAAGTCTCATTTGACGAATAATCCCATGTAAGAGGAAAGCGCGGATCAACTTAGACAAGCGAGTTGCTGAGGTGGAAAAATATCGGTTTGAAACGAAGCGTTTAGCATTAGAAAGAAATGATCCTCCGTTAATAATTTCTAACAATTTCTAAAATTTATTTTCTGATGAAATAAATCACAATTAGTAAATAATTTATTTGTTATAGCATATTTCTCTTTCCGTCTAATATAATTTATATCGGGGAAAAAGACGAGGAGATTTTCGAAATCACTAACTTGAACTGAATGCTTTTAGCTACTAAAACTTACAAAATAACTCGAAATTCAATATTTGAATTTAACTGAAAAAAATCAACTAACTCATTTAATAAAATAGAAAAAATAATACTTTCATTTATCTCTAGTGAAGCGAACTAAAAGGGATAAAATATTTGAATAGAAATATTTCGAAATGCGTGTAGATAGCAAATATGTATGTAGCAAATATATTTACCGCGGCTATGGTGTACCAGCAGTTGATCTTACAACATCGACATGGTTCATCCCTTTCTTGTTCAGCGGTACAGCTGGCTGGTGCTTCGCGAACTGATGCTAAAATAGTGTAATAAATGAGACAAAAGGCTTATGGTGGTTGTTTTCTAATCACCTAATTTCTTTAAAGATCTTTGTAATAAATCCTTACCCCCCCCCCCCCGTTTCCTCCCACCTTTTCCTCATATTTCCTTGCTCTTTCTTCAGCGTAGATACTATTATTGCAGTTCTTAAAAGTAGATACCGCTACTCGAATACTATTACTGTTATTACAAAGTACCATTACTGTTACTCTAATAAGCGCAGAAATCTTTTAATTGAAATAATTTGTTTACTTGGGAGATGATAATTCTAAAATTCGCATATCCAATTCTTTTTATGAGTTACTTGATTAATGAAGGTGATCTCGTTTAAGAAGGGAAGTGTTTCTTCCTGAAATTTTATGCGGTGATAAAAAATAGCATAATGTCTTTATAAATAATTCTCAGCGGTATTCTATTAATTTGTAGGAAATAAATTTGAAATTTGGGGTCTTCTATAATTTTTAATATATGGCTCCGTTAAAAAAAAAAAAAAAAATCGACTTTCCTTCTCTTCAATGCCATAGATGTGAAATTTCAAATTTCCTCTTGTATATAATATTTAAATCAGAAATCATGAATTTCCGGTTTCTTTTTTATACCATCAATTCGGGGACATCGATTTTCTGTTGGGTTTTTTTTTTCGCGAAATATTTAAAAAATGCTTCAAACTGATGATGCTTCTTATACTTTAAAGTGATGAAAAAGCTCGCTGAAAGATTATGACGCCTAAGAGCTAATGTAAGAGACGATGAGAGGTAACACGGAACCGGAAAATGAAGTCAACTTCACCATAGCTTTTATGATAACTGAGATGAATCTTTTAGACATATAGGGGTGTGTAGACATATTCTTGTATATTAAAGAAAATATTAAAGTATATTAAAGAAAAATTCCCAATGAGGCTTTATTGCAACGACGGGTAAATATGCAAGAAAAAAAAGTGCTCAATTGCCGTCGTTTGGGCTTCATATCTTACCATTGTTGGTGTCGGCTATAACCTGTTAAGTAAAATAATTTGTGTTTTATCGTGAAATTAATTAAAATATTATTGCATCATTGATTCCTATTACTGATTTATGACAATGGCTTCACTGAAATACAGCTAAACAAATTATTTAAGCATCACAACTTGAACATCTGTCGAATACTCTCTTATTACAACGTCAAAGAGACAGTAGTCATTACTACTAGTAACTCAGAACTCAAATATGCAATTTTTTCCTCAGGTGAATAATTCAGCATCAACAATTTTAAATTTACCTGCGAAGAGGGGAGCAATAACTGCAACAAGCAGAAAGAGAAGTGATTGTGTGGCATGCATCGTTGAGTGTTTAATCTCTGAAATTATATTTGTCAACATACAAGAGAAAAATGCCCGACAAGCGCTTTTTTTAACGAATTTAGCGCGTGACATGAACGATATTATGATCAAGAATGAAGTTCTCATCAATGTGATTTTGATTGAGGAACTGTGGACCCTAACAAAGAGATATGTGCATTATTGAGTGTCTTATTTTAATTACCTACCATCTATAACCTGTGAGGTAGCAAAGAAAATAGCAGTAGTAAGACTTCATTGTTAAATATAATATAGATAAGCGGCTCAGATCATCTGATACACAAATAAAGCAGTGTGCGAGATTTTTTTCTGAAGTTTGCAACATTTTCTGAGATTTTTTAACACATTGTGACCACCCCCCCCCCCCTGGGCTGAGCCTATTTCATCAAGGCGACAGTGGGATTGAGAAATACGCCGTGCTGTGTAGGGATAGACCACTCAGTTGGTCTAATTACTGCGTATTAAGAGTTATACATCACGCTTTCGTGTAACGCGTTAATTTGGCTTATTGAGCGTGTTTTTGGACCGAAAAATGGGCATTTTTTCCAAGAGCTGGGAATAGAAGCAGAAATGGAAATGAAAATGTCGGTGAAAAAAACACTTCATTAGTTAGAGCTCACCCTGCCGACTATTCATCCCAATGCACTTTTTAATAAGTTGAAACCACTTGTAAAATTGCTCATCTATTTAGTATCTTTCTCGAAGATAAGTAATGTGCGATTGAATTCGATTTAAATTGTATAGGAGATAAGTGATTCGACTCATAAAAAGTACGTATCAAAATTTCACATTTAAATAGTGCGACGATTTATCCGGGAAGAGACAAGGAAACAAATACTTTTATATTGTAGAGACAAGAGACAAATACCATATGTTTAATTTCGAATTTCTTCTACCCATATCCTCGTCAACTGATGCGTATTGTTTATGGATATCTACTCACTGAGAATTTTCTGGTGTACACTGTCTTTCTGGATACTTAATTCACGGAATGTGCTATATCTCACGCACTGAAATTCAGTCCTGTATAGATTTGCTTCTCGAAAATCTTTGGTATTGAAATTGGATGTGTCAACTTAAATGGTTGCTTATTCAAGCAGCAAAACGTATTCATTAAGCAATACGATTGCAGCAATGAAATCACACTTGCTAATTTCGTCTCATATATTTGCTCATTTGTTGCCAATGTGAACGAGGAATAGAAATAAATGAGAATCCATCGGGAATATAAAGGGATAATGAATTCTTCATTATGGTGAATTAAAAATACCACCGTCTATTTTATAGGGGCAAAACAAATCCCTTAATGTGATATTGTCGAAATTGCGATTGAGGCAAAAATCGAAATGGTCGCTCGTTGATCATTGATCAATGATCTGATTTTTTTTGCATTTTTGCGCTTTGAATTTGCATACGGAATTTGAATTTTACAATATTTTACTCCATCAAATTTAGAGTGATTTAGATATATTGACATTTTTCCAAAATAGTTTTGTTTCGTTTCTAACAATATGGGTGAGCAATCTGTAAGTCATTTGGTACAGCAATAATTTATTGCGTTATAATCGTTCCTATGAGAAATTATTTTTCATAGAAAAAACTGAATGAAGTCACATATCAATGATCCTTTTCAATTGAAATTAATTTGTATGATGGTTTCTATCTGCTAGTCGGATGTTTCATTATGCAAAGAATTGCTGGAAGACGAAAAACTAGAAGAGGAGATTAACTCAAAGATTAGCTAATATAGTCAGATACAGATGCCACCCATAAAACCATAATTTATGAAAACATCGAAACACTAAATAAAAGCAAAGTTGTAATAGCGAATAAATTTGCGCGAAAATGCATCGACAACAACTAGAGCTAGTAGTTGTGCGTACTAGAGCGGAATCATACGAGCGATTTGTTGCGCTTTTCCATTGATCTCGTTTAAGCAAACGCTTGCTATCAAAAACTGCTAAGCACAATTGCTGTCGAAATTAAAATAGCGCTGGAGAGTGTGGCTCTTCAATTCGCTATAATCACTGTTTGCACAAGTCTGAAACCATTTCTTTCGTTTAATCTCCTCCCAATTTTTGGGAATTCGCACAATCGCGACCATTTTCTTGTCAAATTCACATTTTTACCCTTTCCAACCATTGCAAATCCTCATTTGAACAAGCTCTATGTTGGTGTCGTTAAAAACAGCTACCAATAAAGTTCAGTTAACTTGACTTTCAGGTTTGCAATAGCAGCTACTGATAATGGATCCTTAGGTCATCTGCTGATATCGGATGAAAATTATAGAACTATCGAAAGTTTTAATTCTTTGAACTTTAACTAGGTCGACCAACACTACATGGTGCTCAAAGTATTCAGGAATGACGTTTTGACAATTCACCTAATATATGCTACAAAGAATCGTATTCATGCACGCATGTGCCAGTAGGCGGCAATATAAAAACTAAACATCGAAGTGGAAAAATTATAATCAGAGGAATTATTACTAAGTGGCGCTAGTCAAGTAGTAGAGTTATAAGAACACACAAGTGCAATATGTAGGTGAAAATATGCAGCTAGTAGTATACCTTAAAATGCACAAAAATAAAAAGAATACATTGGTCTAATGGTGAGTTATGATATATAAGAAAACTCTTTATAAATATGCAACGATCAGAGAGGACCATGATACATGAAATAAACCTAAAGGGAACACCTGAGCAATAACTGAACAATAAATAATTTTTTACGAATAATAATATCTTAAAATGACCTAATAAATAACAAGTAATTACATAAATTAAAAAAACCCTCGAATAAAGGATTTCCTGATTTATCAACAGTAATCCCAAAACATATTCTCAGCAATGAGTAGAAGCTTCCGTGAATCATCAATACTACTGAGAACTTATTAACTTCTCTACTTTAGTTTATTTCACTTTACTTCAAGTAGACGAAACGTTTATTATGAGTAGATATCTCGTCATGTCGTTGTCGTTTCAGCTCAGTGAAGTTGGTAAGGTCGAGTAAAAATTAGGGCTTAGGCTTTGCGGTATTACAATTGTGAATGCATTAATTGATATGCTACTTGACCATTTTGCCGGGAAAAAAATATTTCACTGTTATTCCTATGTAACAGTCAATGATTGCACGCTTACTTATGGCCTTGTTTAAAAATGAGAAAAAATGAATAGGAATTTGAATACAAATTGAGTTGTACTCATTCTCAGTACGAATATTTTCATATTCACCTCGTGTTCTCCTTATCAAATCATTTACAAAACTTAGTAAATTTTAATTGCAGATAACTACTGTTATATATATTCACATACAACGTATTGCAAGTTGTAAGCATTTTGTATTCACTCTCATTTATGGTATGTGCAGAATTATAAATATTCGCAATTAGTAGTAGTTATCAGTAATTTTATAAGCATCACTCTGAGTACTTCAGTGAATTCAGCCGCTCTCAAAACGCTTCTATGCCTAGTATTGCTGTCTGATGTGTATTTTCTCGGAGATAATTTATTTTGGTGTCATTGCTTAATGAATTTTATGCAAATTGTCCCAAACCCGTGGGAGATCTCTGGTTAAATAAACCATATAAGAATGAAGTAATGTTGAGCGACATCAGCGACTGAGAAAGCCTCCTAGATGCTGGTTCTTTTGTAGACTGAGATAGAATAATACAAATTAGTAAGAAAGTTGAAATCATCCATCATTATTCAATGCGATGGCGGCATGCGCAAAGTGCAGTCGTGAGAAAGTGAGCTTACGCATTCAGTGGAAAGGAATTTTGGAAAAAGTTTCAAGGTTTATTGCTGCCTAAATAGGCAGAAATCAGAAAAAAAAAGGTAACCACTAATAGGCGGATTATCAGAACCGACAAAGCGGTTAGTACAAAGTTTTCGATGCAGCTTCTCGGATTATAATGAGAGGATGGCGCGGTGGAGGGTACTGGGAGAGAAGAAAGGTTGTTGTGGATGAGCTTGATAAAATCTCATAAACTATTGATTGAAGGGGTTGTTTTTACTTTTAAAACAAATCGCATTCTGCCCCAAATGTAGTAAAATGATCTTTAAAAAAATATGCAGAAACGCAACGGCAACGAGACATTTCCAGTTATGTTAGGAAAATGCGACGCGGTTGAAACTCAATCAACATTAGTGAAATGAATTTATTGCTTTAAAAAAAAATGAAAATTGCAATAGTTGTTGAAAGAGTTGTGTCTGGCTTCAATAGTGGTTTCTATTTCTTAACGCACTAAACGATATTGTGTTCAATAGGCTGAAAACCTCATGTAGCGGAAAATGAAACTTGTGACAATTCTGAAGAGCTATTGCATCGAACATTTACATATTCGACCTCTCCTTCCATCCTCCGCCCCTCCCCCCCCCCCCCCCAGAGAGGGCTACTTCATGCCAGATTTCATTTATAGATGATCGAAGAGAAAATTTCTGTCTCGATGAATTTTTCCTAGAGGGTTACCTCTTTGTTATTGTCTGAACACAAGTGGCAAAACGCGTCAGAGAAATTGCATATATGCGCCTTTACATTCTTTTAACTTAACCAAACACTTTTATATATTGTCATTAAATTAAAAGTATGCAGTATAATACTCATATTTTGGCTTAAAGAGTATTGGAGATCATTTCCGAAATCTTTAGTGCAAAACAAATTCTCTTCGATCATATTTGCCTCGACCATTTGTGCTTCTCTTCCCTCATAAACCTTTCGGTTTATTTCAGGCGAAAAGTTTTGCAAAATACAAACCGCAAAGGTGTGCATAATCAATATCAGCAGTAAATTTAAACTGTAGGTTTAAAAAATTCGAAACGATTGCTTATAAACCGTTTTTTTCTTCATAATAAGATTCTAAGTTTCTGAACGGATCCCACACACGTATCCTTTTCCGCTCTTGTAGGTGTGTTGATGATTTGCTGACATTTAATACTAATAACTTCTATAATATTGCTAAATTAATTTACGGAGACTCGTTGCACATTGATATTACATACACAGGTAACACAGCTAATTTTTTTGACTTAAGCTTATTTGTTATTTGCAAAGGTGTCATTTCAAACGTTTATGATAAGACGGATCAATTTAATTTCGCAGCGAATAAATACGCTCAATTGGACAGTAACATTCCAACGTTCATACACAAAAACCTTTTATTTTCTCAGGTCTTCAGATTTAGTAAATTATGCTCATTTAAAACAGATTTTATTAATAAATGTAAAGGATTGCTTAAAAATTATAAGGAGAAAGGTTTCAGTGTTGCGTTAATGAAAAAATATCTATATAATGCATTAATTAGTAAATCCGAATTAGTGTATAAGTTCGTCTATCACAATAGACAAATTAATAAAAGTTTAGTCAATGAAATTTCTTATGTAGTTTAGTACCTTTTGCATTGTATCATGTTAACTAAAGGGAGCAACTATGCATGTATCCATGTGATTGTTATATACAACAGTTTATGGAATAATGGTTCCTAAAATTAGATTTGCAACTATATAGTAGTGCATTTGCATATTATACACATGCACTACTTTAAAGTTTTATTAATTTTATTTGATGTATTGTCATGGGATGTTTCAACTTATTTCGAATAATTTATTAAAAGGCACTTATAGTAGTATTTTTTCGCCAGTATTTTCCAGCGAACCTCGAATGCTATTTGCCTCTAGTCGGTAGATTCAATAGCTAGCATAGAGCATATGAATACTGCTTTATCCGCGCCACTAACCTAAAGGCGATGACCTCAACATCGACGTTCACGCTTATCGACCACTTATCACTATTGGTGTTGCCTTCGCTTACGCCACATTGCCTTATTATTCGACTATAATAATTTTTATTTTGTTTTATGTTTGCTTATATTTTTTGAAAATAGTTTTTCTCCTAAACGCATTTCGAACATACTACAGTGGTTATTCTTAATTTATATTTCAGTACTCTTAGAATTTTACTCTTCTTTACTATCAATGTTTCTATGGTTTGTAATTTTTCACTTTTATTATTTAATACAACCTTCTATACGATTTTCTGCATATTACGTGGCACATTTTCAATTCAAGTTTCTTCTGTGAGATGAATCCTATTTCAAAATATTCCTTTGCTTTCCAGATTTTTACATCTTATATTGAGTTTTGATAATAAGCACATTTTATTCATAGCAATACGCATTAAAATTGAGTCTCATATAATATTCTAGCTTGTAGGGTAGTTATGTCGTAATAACTAGGAAAGTCTATATACGTAAAAGTTTGTTGGTAGTGATGGTTTCATTTATCGCCAATGTCGTGCGCCTTCCCCCACGTTTCCTTTTAATATCTTATTATTGCTCGTCGCATGTAATTCTTCTTCGGGTCTTCGGATAAAACTTTTTGTAGCACTAAAGAAATGGAAAGTGTTGGTAAAAGAAAGAAAACGGACTGCGGCGACGAGGTAGGTTCTACTGTTTGTGATATTTGAGTTAATTATGCATTCTTAATATACATTTTATTTATCTACAGATTTTTTATTTCCTTTTCTTTCTATCCTTTTCTTCGCGCGTAATGACGATCACGCCTCTAGTAAAGCTAAGAAATTTCCAAATATAAGAACTATGAGTTGTGTATAAGACGAATTAGTGAATTTATGGCGGCGTTTTGAGAAAAATTCGCTGATTTGTTAATGCTATGCAAAAATTTACGGGAAAATTTCCTCATAAATTTTCTAATTAGTTGCCGAAATGATGAGTTCCATTGTTAATCTTCCCTCTCATATCGGCCTACTTTAATTAACTTTCGCATTTTTCACGATTATTTTTAGAAAAAGCAACTGATGAAATATTAAGAAACACATTTGAAAGCATTCGTATTGTCTCGTTTGTGATGATCTCAGCGCTATTTCTTTCAAAAGGAGTTTTTTGGAAAACAAAATAACAGTTTGAAATAAATGAGATAAAAAAGAACACCTTTGCAATTAAAGGCGGCGAATTTTGCATTCCTCTTATTCGTCTCATTGCAACATAGTCCTTAAGAGCGTATTATTTCCAAATTAATTCATATGTCAATGCAATCTATGCATTGTTTATTCAATCAATGCAAAAATATTCTCAATGCAGCACTCATTAGACGGTAAACAAGTTCAATGTTATTTTTAAAAAAGAGCGTGATTACGAAATGAGACACACATTCATGTTGCATATTCGTGGGCCACACGCAAATAGCGCTAGTACCATTATAGGAGAACGATGAACAAAATAGGCGGTCCTTGACGCTCATTTAGTTCGACTTTTATTTCGCTGTCTGTCATTTACTATAGGGAGCCTCGTAAATCTTTATGCAAATATGAGCATAAACCTAATTGTACAAAACTGGTAAAGAGGTGTGTGAAATTTATGTAGATTTCATGCAAATATCATTCTTCATGTCATGTAATTAATAATCGGTACCTGAGAGAAAGGGAGTGAGACAGAGAGACGGAGGTGATGGAAATAAATAATTTACGTGTACATTCTAAGCGAAATGAATTCGTAATAACGCTAAAATTAGCCAAGAAATTCCTCAATAGCATTTGAATGAATAAGTGTTGCAAGTTTTTTTACTCAACATCGCCTTATTTAGCAATCACGTACCAATGTGGTGAGAAGCCGGAGGAGGGGGCGGAGGGATGGGGGGAGGGGGGGGGGGACGAGGTAACTGAATACGCAGATGACTACTAGTTTAGCAAGTTTTAAACAAATTCCGAAAACTTAGAAAGCGGAATTAAATATCTATGGCATTTATTTCTTTGCTTTTCGTTTATTTATTTCCATGAAACGAGCTTCTCGAATGTTCTCAAGACTGCAATGCAAAGAAGTTGAAAATGTGACTTGATGGAAACCTCTTAAATTATTCTTGAAAAAAATTATTGTTAATCCACTAGTGAAAGTTCATCGCGTTAAATGATTTGAAGCGAAGATATAAAAATAAGCCCAAAACGAGATAACGAAGGAACTAGCGCGGATTAAGAGTGCACAAGGCGGCAATTTCGCCTCGAGGTAGTTAGAGGCTTGGTTCATCTCTGATAATCCTTAATGCTGTTCCGAAAATTCTTAGAGTGCCATCAATCATAAAGTGCTCTTTCGAGAAGTTTAATGAAATGGAAAAGTGCCAAGCCGAAATGAATTCTCCGCGAAATAATTTTTGGAATTTCGTATATGAAAGATCAAAACATTTTTTAAAAAATCATTTCATTTCCCTACGCCTAGCAAATAATGCGACTGGTGTATCAAAACGAGAATACGACCATAATTCGCAAAAAATTTCCCGGGTTTCCTTTTTTTTCCCAAGAAATTTTCAAATTATTTTAGAATGAGATGGACGAAATAGTGTTTACTCACCACTACTCTTTGCTATTTCCAATATTTCTAGTTTTCCCGCAAGAATTTGGATCTGCTGCTCCGAAAAACAAAATTCTAAAAGAAATTTGAGCTAAAATTTCACCCAAGATTTTACTTTTAAATGACAATGAAAATTAACAGCAAATTTTTATGCGCTCTCACAGTATTCACTCCGCAACAGCGCATTATTATGATTTTGTGGCGGTGCGCTTCGTATGTCTATGTGTCTTATATCTGTCCATCCAATAGTTTCAACTCAGCAAACACGAGATATAGAAACATGAAATTTGTGTACATCATAATTTACACCAAATTTGAAAAGGATGCAAATGATATATGCAAATTTACCAAATGATATATGCAAATTTAAAAAGGAAGCAAAATTATGCAAAAGTACAAAGCAAATATGCATGCATTTTATTTCAGTTAATTTTTTTCGTTTTGTAGCTATCAACTTGGAAAAAATTTGGAAAAAATTGCATTTAGTGGTGTTAGAGTAATTAATTTTCCGTGGCAATATTTCGTATGCTTATTACCTATCCTTACCTATGAAACTAATTAATCATATAGAGGGAAAGGCAAGGGTGCGTTTCGTAGCAAGCCTCTCCGGCTATCCTATCTACTTACAGTGTTTTTTTTTTGCAAAGTCATCGTTAAATTTTTATAGTATATCCATCAATTCAGTAACTTCAATGCCACTAATTGAAACTAGGAAAATGCATCCCACATCGGAGATTAGCCTATAAAGCCCAGATTTATTCTCCCCAATCGTTCTTCTATGTCATAATAGCGTAAAAGCCAAATCAAAATTCTTTATGTTAACTCTGAGGTCGTTGGATGATATGCGGTTCGATCGATTTATGAAGCTCTCAGCGCTACTGGAGGGCACGTCATTGAGTCTTCTGACAATCGTCTGGCAGCATTATCAAATCCATAGAATTTTTTAAAAAAGTTTTTTTGTCTTTTTTTGCCCATAGAATTTCAAATGCCGTTTACGATTTCTCTTTATTTATAACCAGAACAGCTTGAAGCTAACCGATTGAATGATATTCTATAGCCGATTTAGTGAAGAAAATAAAATATTTTGTGGGAAATTTACGAGAGATTTCGGATTAATTGAACTATGAATGCGCTAAATGAAATATAAATGCTCTATTATTCACGCCTCATTATTTGTTGCCAATCTGTGAAATTGATCTGAGTGGCAAAATTGCAGAAGCACATATAAACTATAAGCGCATATCGTGCCAATTAACTTGATCTACTTTTCCACTTACTATGACTGTTCAATTCAGTACATCATTTTAGTCCTTAAAAATCGTGGAAACGATAATTCTCTTCTTCACTGAGTTGAAATTTATTCTCACTTCATAGATATAGGGCTTCTTAGGCTAAAATAAGTTGAAGGAAGAGGGAAACCACTTCCTTAAATGTGGCAAAATCGATTTTAATTTAATGCTCATACGTCATATCTCTTGAAATATTTGTTTAAAATGCATTCGTTGTTCTATAAATGACATATTCATTTGCTACGAATATGGATGTTTAGCGCAACATGATGAGCACAATTATAACATAATATGGTGTTCATAAAGACTAACAATATTTGCGTGATCATTGATTGACAGTATTTGCGTGTGCAATTATTTCTTCAAGCGATCGCCATTCAGTGAGTGGTCAATCTAATATCGACCACAATGGAATCAAGATGAAAGAATCGACATGATTAAGGTGGTATTATATCTGGCAGGGAAACGAATGAGAGAGATAGAGAGAGATGTTGGAAAATTTTTACACTTCGACAACTAGTGGAACTTTAGCAAAATCAGATAATCAAAAACTATGAAATTGACTGATCTCTTCGTGCTTAGAAAGAAAACCGTTGTACGTAAGCCAGCATTCCGTATAATAAGAGTTGGATTGCTGCAGGCAATATTTAAAGGTAACTCCCCTCCCAATTTGGCCACTTTCAGACTAGAACTTTGTGCGAATCGCACAAGCCGTCCTTTAGTGTAGACTTCCAACGCTGAAAGACACATCGTTGCTTTATTTCATCAATCGTTTCCGTGGCTTTTTTTTTTGAAATCCTGCGCTTCGATTGCTTGTGGATCGAATGGAAAGAGAATGGAGAAGAGAAAAGTATAATCGATTTATAATGAATTTTCCATGTTTTTAGAAAATATGAAAAAAAGAACTTAAGAACGAAGAGGGGTTCTTGTTACACTGATCGAATAGTGAGGCAATCAACCAGCGCATGTCAAGTAAGATTTCCATGCCAAGTACATAAATGCAAAGGCTTTTAGTGCTGAACAGCAAGGAAACGTCGGTCCATTTTTTGCCCACGAACGCGCTTATTTACCGACCCTTTACCTCGCTCTAGTAACGTTTATGCTGCTACATGTTACCTAAGCCTAAGTATCATTCCTTTGTTGTGCGAATTTTGCGCAGCTATATGTTACTTAACTGGTCGTCACGTGCTCAGATTTGTCATGAAACGCAAGCGATTAGCCAATATGATTAGCCGGTTGCAAAAGCTATAAGGCTGATTATACTGAAATAGGCATTGGATTTCATAGAGATAACTTTAGGATAAATTTGACATGATAATAAGGATAAGAATAAATTTGCACTATTTGGCATAACAACAGGAAAACCGGAAATATCAAATGCAATATCTCTTAAGAGAACCGTAACAATCATCAACATAATTTACTAGGCGGTTATAGCCTAACATTTTTTTTCCGGCTAAAGCAAACCATATGACCACATTTACACGGATATCTGAACAATGAAAATAGTTGATATAAAGCAATATTGACATTGCAATGTACCATGAAATTTCTTTTCATAGCGTTCGGATATTAGGCGCTCTCAAATAAATGATGAACCGACGAGGTTAGAGTGCACAAAGCTATTCGAGCCTTGCACACGACTTGTTGAAATGATGCATGAAAGTAAAACCTCTTCCATATGTGACGGAAAAAGCGTTTAATATCTTCTTCGACTAGTGAGGAAGTATTTCAAGGTGGGCGGAGATTTAATGAGACTTCATCGATAAACCTAAAAGCTCCGCCTTAGAATTCAGCAAATCAAATTGGGTTTTTTTTCTCTTTTGAAATTCGTGATTTATTAAAATTAGAACTTTCTTCTATCCTTCACAAATATTAGCAAAAAATTATTTCTCATAGAGTTTAATTATCTTCCAAAAGCGAATTCCTTCATTATTGAATGCATTTAATCTTCGAAATTCTCTCACACAATCTTTAATCAGTTCTAATGCCTTTCTTTTTGTTGGTTTCGATTTATTCCCCTATAAATTCGAATATTAAAAAAATCATCTTCATTCAAATATCGGTCTCATAAATCCAAAAACCGAAAAATCAGAAAAATCTCCAAATATTGGAAGAGTGCGAGTAGTATTTGAAATTTTTTTACGTTGTGTTCATGCATCAACGCAGAGGCATTTGTAAATCCTCCGGAAATATCGACATTTTTCAATTTCTACTATTTATACAGGAAAAAATTCGATACTGTTTCCTTAGTAAATTATCTCATTATTAAACGAGGACGGACCTCTCAATTCGTTTGTCTTTTCAAGCATCACAAAACTTCTCTTTCTAAGTTAGTTATCATCTATGCGGTTTCTTTAATGAGGTATTAAATATATAAAATCCTTGCCCGAGCAAACCAATGAACTTTCCTTTAACTATTCGAATATCGCTTCTTAAATAAAATGAAAATGAGGCTAACTATTTAAACAGTTCTTTACTACTTCACTTCACTAAGCGAAATGCAAATATGAGTGAATGTATCGAATTTCTTTATAATAGATATCTCGGAATTAAATATTTGTGTATAGGATGCTTGCTTATTGCTACAATATATTTTTAAAATATTATTTTGCATATTTTTTTGCATATGCAAAATTTTACATATATTAAAACTCAAAAGATTATCTATCATTAAAATTTCCCTATAATGAAATGAAAATTGAAATGAGTTTAGAAGCGAAGTGAAATAAGAAAAACTCATTTCATACATCTGTTTGTGACATATTCAACATTCAACCCATCATTGAAGATGCATCGAGCATTCAAAACACATTCAGCGTTCAATTGCATAGGCGAAACTTCCCACCAGGAAAATTATCCAAAAAAAATGTCATCAACTCAAAAATCCGAAAGAAATTTCTGTCGTTCGGATAGTCCTAAAAATGTTTCTAAATGTTATCAAAGAAGAGCCTTCTTTGAATTATTTGACATTTAGCAATGTTTAAGTACAGATGCCCTAAACGTTTGAATGCTAAAACGAAACAATTGAAAATAAGCCCTAAGAAGATTGGATATTGCGAATGTTATTTTAGCATCTAAGAACAAAAAGATGCAGCAAAATTCTAAATCAATAGTATCGTTATTTAATATACCATATTCTTCCGTTTTTTTTTCATCTATATTCAAATTCATATAAAACAAATCTAGCTTGAAAATTTTATGAGATTTTTTTTAGCATTCGTCATTTCTTTTATTGCTTATTTCAAAATAAATGAGCATAATCTCCATAATTGTTCACTCTAGTGTCTATGTCATTTTCCTACTCAAAAACATTGCTGCCGAGTTTTCGTATAGAATATTTCGAAAAAGCTTAAAAAAATTGAAAACTTTTTTCCCGAAATTATAAAAACATATAAACGTTTGAAAAATATCAAAAGAATTTTCAATATTTGAAAAAATGTGAATTTGAAATGATATATTTATATGTATTAAAACTTTTTGAGCATAATTAATTCTTATATTGAGAAATGCTAGATTACTGCAACATTTTCTTGTGACTAAGCTTTATTTGTTGAAATTTGGGTATTGCATATCAATCGCAAAGCGATTCGACGAATAAAATCGCTCGGAAGAAAAAA
Source organism: Ascaris suum (assembly GCA_013433145.1). Lineage (NCBI taxonomy): Eukaryota > Metazoa > Nematoda > Chromadorea > Rhabditida > Ascarididae > Ascaris > Ascaris suum. The sequence goes on from CM024174.1 coordinate 12,382,707, forward strand.
AAAATCGAACTCGAAAATTTAATTTAATATGATGAACCATCAGAGAATAGGCATTATATTCTTGCATCTTGCTAACAAGTACGATTAACAATTGACTGTTAAACTATTTCTTATAGCGTCGATCTTATGATTCAACTAAGTGTGTTGCTAAAAATTTAGCTTATTTCTATCAATTTTCAATTATTTTTTAACGAAAGTTTTTAGAAATTACATTATTGCAACTCATGTGCATGAATATATCGCACTTTTGTATTTTCATTTCCAAAAGGTATAATAGAAACTGCATTGATGAAACTTCATGAGTATTACCATAGATGACCTTTCAAGTAAAATTTCACACCTATCATTTACCGTTTCTATGATATGTAACAGCATAAAGATGGCGTCAGCCTTATAGGCATAAACGTTTTGAATTATTCGCTTAGTATGGTTGAGGAATTTTTAGAAAGCACGTATCGTGCAATTTATACTCTAACGTTTCTTCTCATTTCTCTTCTTTTCGACAAATGCTATTCTCCACTAAAAGAGTTTCGCAGAAATGAGCTAATGAATCTTTTTTTTTTTAAATTTTAAGTAGACAGCCGCACAAAGAAGGTGATTCTCATAATTCATTAGTGGCTTAACTCAACAACGAATATGACTTTTTGCAATGGTTAGCGGAAAATTGCAACAAAATTGAATAAATTTCCAGTATTGCAAAATCTTTAGGAAAAGTGCTGCTTTCGCAATTACATTTACGAATAGAGCAAAACATTCCTCCACTTGCTCACCCTAGCCCCGAGCCGACCTGCTACACCAAAATTTCAAAACGTTATTTAGCCAAACCGATCTGGCCATACAAAAGGAGCAGTTTTCTGCTGCTCATAGTAAATTCAGTATATTTTCCTCAGATTCCTGAAATCCCATTCGACGTCATTACATTTGCAAAGCGCATTTGTGCGACATATCGACCGTGTTGTCTGTGTGTGTCCGCGCATGTATTTCGGTACGTATGGGCGCTTTGCGTGTTGTGTTTGTATATTGTTTGTGCGTGCGTACGTTTTGAGCGTGTGATCATTTACGTATGGATGTATTCTCGTATTTTTGCACTTTCACGTGTGGGTGTTTTGTGTGCCTGTGCTTATGTCTGCATTTGTATGTGTGTCGTTTTATGTGCGCGTTTTATACGTTATGGTATCATACGGTCAGTGTATAGCCGATTTTTGCGTGCGTTAACCTTCTTCTAACCTATCTATCTATTCCTCTAGTAGTTCGAATTCAAGAACAACTGAAATCTTGGGCAAATCTATTCCACTCCATTGACAATGTTTTATGTAAATTTTTTGGTTAATCTTCTGTGGAATATTATCATATAAACATAGCATTCGCGTGTACCTCACAGGCATTCTTAGTAGAAAAGTAGATATTTTACAGTAGGCTACATCATATTTTATATGGCAGATTGCATTTGCTGCAAATTGGATCATTATATTTTATGCAATAGACTGCTTTATATTTTATGCAATAGAATGCTTTATATTTTATATAGTAGACAGCGTTTTGCAACAATTCGCATCTTTAGAAACTGATTGATCCAATGAGGAGAATTTAAGAAATTGAAAACTCTATCAGATTCTCAACTATACTTATCAGTTTTTTTTTGCCATGCGTTAATAGTATTCAAAAACTATAATTTAAGTTTTTTTTCCTTCTTAAAGGTTCAATAACTCATAAGACAGATAAGCATCCTGGAAATGGGAGGGGAGATTGTAGAGAAAGAATTTTATTATGTTAGGATAGTGATCATTGGAGCAGTGGGCATTCTCGCCCGATGTTGAATGAGTTCGTCCATTGAGTGAAACATCTTATCCCCAAGGTCACTTGTCGCAGCCCACGACGGCAGTAGTCACTTTTGCATTTCTTTGCATATTCTATAAATCAACGTGACCACAAGGCTCCATTAGGTGTGTGGGGTGGAAACGGGTTCAAAGTCGTTCGTTCACTGTGCTCGCAAAGCTACTTTGATTCAGATTATCATAAAGAGCTTTTACAAAACTACGGGGAAAAAATGATATAAAACATGTCGGATGTACGAAAAAATTAAGCAGATTAGAAATGCGGAAATAAGTCAATCGATCGGCGGCAAGCATAGCAAAGTACGCAATTTTCTTCGATGACAAGAAGTTTTTTCTATGATTGCTTATAAAGTCTAGTGTATTTCTTCGATGGGACACGCGATTGAAAGGTTATTAAATTTGGCGATAAACTAAAATTGTGAAATGCTATTGCTAAACACTTTCTATAGATGAAGAGCACTCATTCTGAATAAAAGCAGCTCGGTCTGCTTCAATATATCTCCAAGAGATGACGAGATGTAAGAACGTCACTTATCAAGTTTAGATAGTTAATCAAGCATAGGTCTCATAAAGGTTAAGAGCAATAACGAACCTAATACCTTTTCGGAAACCCACAAGATATTCAGGTTTATTTTCAACCTTTAAGTAAGAAATGAAGCATCTGATACTATTAAAAAGTAAGCTGGTTGTAACCGAATGTGAACCTATAAAAAAAATCGCAGTTTAATGATAGAACACTTACTAGAGTGTACACAAGGTAGTGGCGCTTATTTAAGCCAATGTTTCCTCACTGGTGGAGTATCCTTATTGTTGATTTCATATAGGCGATTAGTTTTGCTATTGCCATTACTTTTGATCATCGCCGTTATTCATTATTTTTGCTATCAGTAAATGCTAGCAGCACTAATAAAAACCTGAAATGGATTATATTTTCACCTCTTTGATGCCATGATGCGAAAATGCCGAATAAAAATCTCCCATCTCTCTGAGGGGTATTAATTGAAAACGATTCCAGCAAAGAAATGGAATTTTTTTCTTTCGTTTCGAATTTTTCATCCAATGAATTTATAAACTATCAAATTGATATTATAAATCAGATAAATGAGCGATCGTTTTCATTAATTTACTTAATTTTTACTTATTACTATGATATGTTATTTGTTCTTTGATATAGCATAAAGTCCCCATTTTTGTTACTATCCCATTTATAAGATAAAAGAAGGCAATTGTTCAAAACATTCAAAGCGTTCGTCAGAATACTTTTAGTCGATCAATGAAATGTTCAATAAACGCTATCGATATCACTAATCGATCAATAAACTAAACTCTATCGCAGTGCGATAGAGCCTTTCTTTTTATCATTGCGTTATCAGTTGAATATTCCGCCATATTATAATTTTGAAGAAAAAAAAAACAGAAATTGGCTTAATTATGGTGAAATTGGCTCGACATTAAAATTTACAGTAGAATTTATTATTGTAAAACAATTTGGAAAATTCATTGTAGTGAACTCAGTTGGTTGGAAATATGCAATACGAATGATTTGGCTAACTTTCCATAAAGGTTATCGAATTATGTTTTTCATTTAATCCAAATTAAATGAATTCCCAGCATTGTCATCATATTGATTCGATATACTTCAGACATTTCCTTCGATCTTCTTTTTTCCTCCTCGATGAATTCGAAGGATTTAGAGAGATAATGAAAGAGGAGAGCTAAAGAGCCAAAGAGAAAATCAAAATTTTCACAAACGTCGTTGATTCTGGATTGATTATGCATTTATGCAAATTTCGAATCAAACCTTTCAAGCAAAAAAGGCTCATATCCGTGCTGTGTGCTCATTCGTTAAGTTATGCAATCAACGTGGCGTACTCATCTCCTCTTACATTATTCATTATTTATATTAGCGACGACAAAAACCAATAGAATATTAAGTGAGATTTTTGATGTACGAAGAAATTTATTCGTCATACTTCCCAACCTCCTCAATCTACCACCCTTCCCACCCCCTACCCCCCCCCCCTCCACCCGCCCAATTTATCGTCACTGAGAGATTAAATTGTTTTCTGGAATTCTTTCTCTAATGAACGCTTGCTGCGCTCTTAAAATCTAGCCAGTATATTTATTACTTACTTTGTCGCTTTTTCAAATGCAGTTGCAACGAACTTAGGACTTACTTATAGGCCGCTTCAGTTTCAGCTCTACTCTAAAAAAAAACAATTTACGTCGAGAGCGCCGCGCATAATTGACTTCTCAAGAAGCACAAATGCATTAGTTGGCATATAATAGTGTTATTTTTGAGGTCTTTTACGAAAGATCTACCCAATCATTTGCCGAGCGAATTTTGCACCTTCAGCGGATTTGCTCTTCATAAATATTTGCCATCTGATGCCTGAATCTTCTAACATCTTCGAGTGAATGTTCATCAGATTTACCTATTCTACTTCAGATATGCAAGGATTACTAATGTTTTGAAAAAGTTGCAGAAGTGTGATATGAATCTATGAATCTTTTGAAAAAAAAAGAGAAGAACTACTTTTCTTTTATTTCCAGCTAAGATGAATGGAGTAGCTCCGATGTGACTATGTCAAGATAAGAAATCAACAAACGAAGATGTCGGATATTAGATCTTCATGTGACTTTCTAAGCTTTATAACCTCATTTATATTTCGGCAATTATTGTGGCATATTCATTGGTGATTTAACTTTTGCAAGTATTCCGAAATTCTAATAGTATATTTTTTCTTTACAAGTAAATTCTAATAGTTTTTACATATTTATTGAAAGTTCGCCAGCGCTCAAACTTTTTATGAATTATTTTTTTTTTAGCATCAAATTGCAATCTAGCGAATGAGCCTCAACGCTTTGCATTTTTCCTAGCATTGATTTAAGATTGCGCTTCATTGACGTATACATTTCCATGCACTTAATTTGCATCTCACTTCCAATTTTAAATAAAACCAAATTGATGAACTATTTTTCAATGATGTCATTTCACATATGTCAGCGATTTGCCCATCTGGATACAAATTTTTTTTGCTTCATTTTTGTTCGTTCCATCTTTATCCGTCTTCTTCGCTGACAATTTTCGTTTTGGGATAATCAACCAGCGGTCTCATTAATCCTGAGTTAGTATTATTTTCTGGCTGAATATGCAATCGTGGCTTTTTTATTTATTGTATAACTTTTCATTATCGATTGCTTAGACATTGTTGTATTTCAAGCAGTTGAATCGTGGAATAAACTGTTTTATTTTATCACTAATCTCTCTAACATTTTATGAATCTCTAACATTCCTACAAACTAAGATATCATAAGATGCTTCATATGAATGCTCTTTTGATGGGAAAGTTTGATAAATATTGCTTAAAGCGTTGTGAAATTATATCGAAATATTTGCCAAAATTTAAACTCAATAACGAATTTGGAAAAATCTGTTTTTAAAAATTTTTTCACAAACTTCGACACTTTTCACAAGAACGTTTCATTTTCTAACGTTTCCATAAATGTGCGACGAATATTCGCCTCCTCTTCCACTCATTTTATCAACTTATAAGTATTCATTTCATCTTTCAATGTTTCCACCAAAAGTTTTGCGTCATTCGTCAGCAATGGCTTACTATATTTAGTAATTTCGAATGATCGCCGAATACAGCAGTCCTATCGAAAACTTTTATGTCGTATGGATTATCGGCATTTCCATAACGCTTTATAACAATGGTGAATAATAAATCAAAGTCTTATTATCCATTTCTGAAATGAAAATCATGAACCATTATACAAAAGGTAAATTATATTTATGTGCAAGTGTTATTGCTGTCGATACTATCAAAGAAGGCTAAAGCATTGTAATTTCTTATCGTAAATAAATAAATTGTACCTAGATATGGTACCATGAAAGTTATTCCCTCGTAGTGAGAATACATCCAACCGCTCTAGGAACGGAATTTTTCGACGCGTTTAATTTGAAGAGTTGTTGTTTCGAGGTTTTCTACTCGTGGTAATATCACCATTATTATGACTGATAAAACTAGTACCGCTGGTAATAACTGAAGTTTTGTTTAGGTCGTTTTTGCTAATATACCAATGTATGAATATAAGAAAGAGATCCTGTGATTCTAAAAGCGAAAATATAAGTTTTTTTTTTTAATTTTATGAGAGCGAAGGTAAAAATTTTCGGACAGAGAGGGTAAATGATTTCTCGAGGACGGAGTATACATTTTGTGAAGCACGGGTGCAGGCTTTCTAGAAAGAAGCTGCAGTCGTCCTGAAGATAAGTTCTAAAGGATAGTTCTTGAGGATGGTCCTAAAAGACAAGATGTAGGTTCTCCAAAAGGTAAGGTGCAGGTCTTCCAAAGGATAGAGTAGAGACTTTATAGAAGGATAATGAATAGTTCGAAAGGATCGGATGTAGGCACCCTAAGCGGAAGGGTGGAGATTTTCTACGGAGATTTTTATGAAAGACAGGGTATCGACTTTTTAACGCTTGGAGCGCAGAGTTTCTGAAGAATCGCATAAAAGATTTCTAGAGGATGGGGTAGAGCTTCTTTGAAAGAGTAGATGCCGGTTTTCTGCAGGATAAAGTAAGAAATTTCTGAATAATAGAAGAAAGTTTCTTAGCGGTTAGGGTTCAAGATTTCCAGAGGAGTACGAATTCCTTTTCTTGAAGACCAAGCTTTCTAAATGATCGTCGAGACTTATCTCGAGGTCTCCTAAGAAAAAGGAACACTTATATAAATGTTTATTAGGTTCGTAAATGTTGCTTAACTTGAAATATTCATCAACCTCAAGCGCTATGCTGCAATTTTCGTCAACTTTACAGCACTAGATCTCCGGATCGAATAGCGAAAATGCGAATGATGCGCATTTCTAATAGCCAGGTTGACTGAATAGATATTTTAAGTCAGCTACATTAGAGAGATCAATAAGATATATTTTTATGCGTTTCTATAGAATATAGAATATAGAATTCTATAGAATATAATCCTCTATTGAATCATAATTCATCTATATAAGCTCGATGAAGCTAGCATTATGAGATCATATCACATTAGAAGGAATAGCTGCTGAATTTCTTAGCTAACAAAAATAAATGCCAATTTTACAAGTAAGAAAAAAAAACAATTGAACTAACGTCAGTATAAGTGCCATTTAATAAATATGAAAACAAATGGAATTTAACAAACAGAAAAACGATGAATAAATTGATTCAAAAAAAAAAACTTTTGCGCAATTTTTCAATAGGATGGAAATAATATGAATTGGATACAATATTTCATGCATTACGCTCTCATTTTTGTTTAATAAAATCTATAATGAGATGTCAAGTTAGCAGTAAATTCCATTCATTCATAAGTGCCGAATTCAACGGTCTAATAAACAATATTCAAATATTTTTCTCTCAAACATTGAAATTTTTTTTGCATATGCTTAAATATGAGTTTTTTTTTAAATATACTAGTATAAATAAGTATTTTTGGTTAAGATATGCAAAATATTAGGTGAAATTTATAGGTCAGATAATTAATGTGATTTCTTTAGAGAATAATTCCAGAAATCAATGTTTTGACATCCTCGAATCTGATTTTTTTTTTGTGATCGCATAAAATTTTCTTTCTTTTGTTCATGCTTCTAGATTAAACTACAGCCTACGACAAACGTTAAGCATTAGGTCTTATAGTGAAATTCAGCATGGATTAGGCCAACATTTCCAGCATACTTTGAAAGTTGGAAAACGGCTTATTCTAGTTTTCCACGTTGATACGCCAAGTATTAATGTAGGCAACGATCAGATGATGAGCAAATGAAAAGTAAGCAAAAGAATTTGAAACATTTTCTTACTGTTCTTAAATTATCTCTGAAAATGAATTTGATAGAACAGATAATGCTCATTAATTCGCAGGAAAACCTTTTCATTCTCCTATAACTCGCCAATAAATAACTGCTAATAAAATTAAATTAGTTTTTATTTCTGCGCGAACGATACGTAGAATATATTTTCAAATGGAGTGCAACTAAATTTAAAATAATAAATTGCAAATCTGTCATATATTCTTTTGCCTTTTTAAGAAGATTTAACTGCATGAAATAAGCGTTGCTATTAGCGTCTTCCATATTAATGCTGAAGTATATCGTAATATATAGTTTACTCGCTAATTATTATTAATATATTAATATACTCCAAATAGCAAAGATTAATTTTTTTTTTTGTAATTTTGTTTACCTAGTATTATTTGTGATTTCGATACTATTTCATATTAATTAAAATGATGTTTCTTTTTGTTTATCTCTAACAGGCTTTTTTTCACTATGTTCCATCACAACAATAGATGATCTTTGCTCAAGAATTACAAATCTTTTATGATATTATTTACTATCATTGAACCGTTATGATAGTATCTATCATAACCTAACTAACAAACATCCATATTCAAAACGAAATCATCTATTAATTCTTCACTATTGAAGAAAAAAAAACGTCTACTCAGTCATAGAGCCGAGTTGTTTAGAGTGAATATCTTATTATGCGTTTATTTTTTAAAATTTCTCAAATCTTGTTTTCAGAAATATTAAACATCGGTGTTCATACGAATCATATCCATGTACTTAAGCTGTAATTTCTGTTAGTTTTTGTGCTCAATAGCCTCAATAGCCGTTCAAAAAATTTTTATCTGTATTTTGTTCTTGCCGACATCGATTGTGGTCGGTCAAGTCAGTAGCTACAGGCTACGCATGCAGCCTTGATAGTCATTGGCTCTTAGTGGTAATCGAATGGTCAACGGTGCTCGTTGGCCGAAATATTTTCATTGGTCATCGATGAGCTCGAAAAATTGTTTTTCACTATCCGTTGGGCAGCAGCACTATATGAACCATTTTATATATGTTATTCGGTATATCCCCAACCTATGAAAATGCTCGAAAGTTTAAGCAAAATACAAAAACAAAACAAAAAAAGCATTCTGAAGAAAACAATAAAATAATAACTAAATAACTGAGGAGAATCGCTACCTTTAAAAAAATCAACCACTGCACTGTTTTCGTGATTTTATGAATTTAGTAAGCAATGATTATACAAAAATTGCTCCCAGTGAGCAATTCCACATGAAGTTGAAGAGCTTATTAAATCAAGACTTCAGCGCATTACTTCAAGAAGGCAAGATTAATTGAAATCTCATCATCGCTTTTGGAAAATTGAATTCAAAACGTCGATCGATGCATTTCATTGGCTAAAAAAAGAAGTTTCTTCCATGTGAAGTACCTTATGTTTATTGCGTTATCGCAAAATATGAGAAAGAAGAGAGGGTAGAGAGGCTATCTATCGCAAAAGACGTAATATGCATTTTCCAAAACCTTTTCACCTTCTAGGCGAACCGCTAAGAGAAATTTTTGGGAAAAAAAAGCTGAAATATATGGATTGGGAGATTTGTTTTTATGAATATCCGCAATGAAAATTATAAACAAATGATTATAAACATGTAATCATTGCTATAATTCTGTTCTTTAATTTTTTAAGTATGGATTCTTCATGATATGATAGACATTCAGTCAGATGTAGTATAATATATCGATATTTTCGGCATAAAAACTCATAGTAAGTATTATATTTTTAGTTCAAGATGCGTCAAAAGTATAGTCTATTCTAACGAAAATTTGCATAAATGTTATCACTACTTGTTTTCTCGACTGATCGAATTCTCAACCAGAAATTCGCACAGCAATCAGTAATGTCTAAATATCGACAGCAGTCTCTGGGTACAAACTGCTTTAACAATTTGGCTGCCGGCATTTTTCATAGGAAGCGAAGAATGCTCTATTCACTTTGTTTTGTGCATTGAATTCGTTATTTCCGCTATCGTTGTTGAACGTTACCTCCATCACAACTTTAAACAATCTCATTCTGCTCTCCTTCGTCATATGCCAATATCCCAAATAAATAGCATCCACTTTTCCGAGTGCTAACCAATATCGAAATCCGTGCCGAACGCCTCTCCGCTGCTCTCTTCCTTTCCGGGGGAATCAACTCATGTCTATCTCTTACATTAATCGTCTTCTACGATATACTTCTTCTGAGATCGTCTTAGACCTTCATTAATTTTGCTCCAATCCAGTTTGATTTCGATGAGCAACATGGATTTAATGAGCCGTTGTCTTAGAAAGAAAACAAGCGCATTAATGAATTCCAAATCCAAATTTGTGTCGGAGATTCTCATAGTAAAGTTTACTTAAACAGCAGAAATCCTAGGCGAAAGAAGTTGGAAGACGCTGCCACTCCAAGACGATATATTCCGGTGAAGTTTTTGGGGTGTATTCCGTTGTGTATTTTATTTAAAAAACAATTGCTTAATGATTTATACAATCGGCAAATTTGTACATGTACGAAAGCACAGCAGTCAACGTTGAAAAAAAAAAATGGAATTACCACGTCCAAAGAAAACATTAAAAACAAATATAAAACATTAAAAACAAATATTATATATTTGAAACCATATATGTATATACAATACAAATTGAGGTCATGACCGATATCCGGCTATGCGCAGTGATGATTCTGTGAGAGGCAATTTAGCTTGGCATTAAAACACCTTAAATAAACATTACAAATTTCACAACCGCCCCCTCCCTTCCCTTTTAAAAAATCTTGAAATTTATATCAATGCCATTACATTTTTGAAAGAATTTAGACGCCAATCCCACCGGGAATAGAATGGCTCGCTCGGTCAGTGACACTTTGAAAAATGATTTCCCTTAGCTTCGAGATTTGATCCTCCAGCAACTCCGCTTCCACTTTTAGCTTCTTGATGTTCTTCTCGAGACTCTCAACTTCGAGTCTGAAAAATTGGCTTTAAGTATGCAACCTTGGATATGAAAATTGCGCATATCAATAAGAAATAGTTTCAGTTAGAAAGAAATGAAAAACTAAGAAATTCGGTCAAGCGTCTAACAGAAGTAGAAGTGGTCCCGTTGGTAAATTTAAATTGGAAATTTTTATAAACATAATGAAAGAGACGCGGAAGCACACCGATCTGAGAAGGTTAATTAATAAATCAAAGGTGACTTTGAAAAAGGAATAGCAAAGAATAATTGAACGGAATTTTCATAATTTAGGCGTGATATTTCATTATAGAAGGTATTTATCACAGGTATGTTACCATATTATCATAGTGTTACAGGTTTGTCATACCATACAAATATAGATATACTATTATATTACATGAAATTGGTGGTGTTTCGCATACCTCATTAAACTCTATTGTATCACTCTATTTGATTTCATAGAATATTACAGGAAAATTTAAGTTCCTACATTGAAAATATAAAAGAGAATATAACAGCTCGGATTTTTTCTTTTTTTTTTGATATTATAGAATAATTTCTCCATTTTTGGCCCAGCTTTGTTTTAAAGGATATTTCCATAGCTTTTATGAATAGAGAATGTAGCCCCATAATAACGGCGATTTGATAAAGAATTTCAATAATTTCAGCTCATTTTTTCATATTTGTCGAAAAAAAAATGTGCAGAACGCTTTCATTTCACCCCTCGTAAGCGTAACTTTTTTACACATCTTCTCTCCTAATTCATCTTTCTGATTTTTCTAAAGTTTCCATTAGGAAAGTGGAATTTTTCAGTGTTAAAGCTTGCTTGACCATTTTTTCCACCCTCTTCTCCCCACTTCCAAAAATCTTTGATCCTCCAGTACAATTAGGAATGTCCGTTTTTTTTCAACAGTCCCTGTGAATCAATTCAGTGTTGAATACAGTATTCAACATTTATGTACGAACTATTCGATGCATATGATAAATTACTTTTCTCTGTGTCTTTTATCTTTCAATTTGCGTCTATATCGAACGGCGGCCGCACGGTTCTGCTGTCGTTTTCGATCTGTGATTTCGGCGTTTGACATGCCAGCAAGAGAGATTGCCCGAGTCCGTCGTACCGTTCCCCATTCTTCACGTGGAGAGCTTCCCTTCAATAGTGTGGTAAAAAGTTTCGTTCATTCAAAAAAATGAAAAAAAAAACTCGTTTTCAAATATCTATTGTTCCTACAATAAATTAAATTCAAATTCATTTCAAAATGGTTCACTTAAATGTCGCAAACAAAAAAAAAAATTCTTGAACAGGCGCTGCCTAGCATTTACTCACGATGATTCAGCTTGTGATGGTCTAGGAATCAACAAACGCGTAATGCGAGGGAATTTGCATGAAAGGAGCTCAACCCGAGCTTCGTTGGAAGATCAGGAAAGGAGTTCTTGATTTCGTGCGAGAGATTTCCGCACATCAGAGCGTCAGAGTTTTTTTTTCGTTCAAGGAAGTACTTAGTAATAATTAATTTTTGAAATGCTGCAAAATGAAACCGTCATATTTTTATAATCGAATTTCTGAAAGGAAATGTATAGAATGAAAAAGTTCAATATGCTGATTACCAAGGCAGATGATGATTCACCGAACGACGGTGACGATGATGAAGAGGAGTTTCCGATTGATATCTCCTCACAGTGATCCCTTAATTGACATTAAATACTTATATGATAGACAGTTTATATGCAAATGAATTAAATTAATAAAAGTCTGAATAGTGAGTAATCCGTAAAATATTGCGATCCGCAAAATGCGGCAAAATTTTAGACATCCTACTGAGATACTAAAGGATGATAAAAAGGAAGTGGGAAAACGCATCAATGAACTCGGCAAGGCATACGCTCTTGCAATCCCGTTTATCACATACCGGAAAAAGCAGCATCGTTAACTGCGCGGCATGCGCAATAATGCAGTTATTTGAGCAAAATCAATCACGCTTACAAATACTCTATAAAAATTTCGTTTTTATGCATCTTTGCAAATTTGCTTCACGAAACTGCCTTCTGGCAACGTTGCGTTCCTTGTTCTATATGTGTTCTGTATGTCTAATCGGTCGCTTCAATTAGGGAACTATGGAAGTAAGAGTTGGCGGAAACTGACACATTAAACGTCAGCTTCCTGTAACACATTTTCGTTGGAGCCACCTACTTCAAAAAGAAAAATAGATATTTAAAGATGCTAAATTGTACGCATTCTGCAGTTATTGGGTTTTCATTTTACACCGGCTGGCCTACAGAAAAACGAATTCTTTATGAAAGATTTGTAAGAGCGATCCGATCAGCAAAAAAATAAAAAATAAAATTATTTTCGTGCACAATTTTTCTGGCAAATTTTAAAATAAACTAGTCAAGTAATTCATATCGTGGTGGCTATTCGAGCACATTTCTCCACTCGACATATGAACCAATCACACTGCTATGCAATTCGATACATACAATTGCTAAATGCAATAAATTTAAGACACAAATTGTGGAGAAGTTGATAGAGACGGTCATCGATCGTATAGGAGAAAGTATATTCACTTAAATTTGCAATATTATTTTTCAGTGTTGAAATATGCAAAATTTCCAAATACAAAAAAGCATAAACAAGGACGCTTTCAGGAAATAAAAGGGGAAAAAACAATGTTCGATGATGTAATCAAAACATTGCGTAACACTGCAATAATTGCGATGAAGATTTTAAATTGATGTCATCGCCAGCAATTAAAATGAGTTTAAACGAGTCCACAATGGGAAAATATGTTTCATCATGAAGAACATCTCAAAAATCTTAACAGTACTGATAGTCAACTCACAAGCTGTCGATATCCTCGATAGCATCTGTTCGTCCAAGACTATCACTTGCACTGCCAACAAATTGCACCAACACTCTACCATTCCTGAAGAAAACTGAGGTGATGAAATTGGTAGCTATGGAGCAGTTTATGTCAACATCAACTCACCAAACAATTTAGCTCCCACTACCAAAAACCATTATACCTGCCAAAATTAGTGCCTCGAAATCGATGGGAAGTGAGGAAGAAGGAACAGCAAAGCCAATATGTCTCATCTTGCATCCCGACATCCTTCTGGAATGTTTACAAAGATTCCAGCTCAGCCGTAGGAAGAGCAACAATTAGTGATGATTCTTTTTCTCCCACTGATTTATACGAGTTTTATGTTTTTTCGGCGATAGTCCAAAATTGATTTTATTTCACCATTTCACCGGAATTTAAATCAAATTTAATATGACCACCGGAATTTAACATCAAATACGGAATATGATTGCTGCTTTGAAATTGGGAAAGATGACGTATGAAAGCGACAAAGAGGAAAACGCATCAACGAAGGCTGGACAACAGGGATCACTAAAGCTCGAGGATCCTCCGAAAATAAAGGCCCCACGTCTCGAAACTCATCAACACACATACATGCAGAAAAAAAATCATCCGTTTGTGTTCAGCAAACATATGAAGCACGATTATATTCAATCGAAAGCTTTGATAAAAATAGTATCGGAAACTTCGAAACAAAATGCCTAGTGGGGATCCATAGAAAAATTCATAGGCAAAAATATTTTATGGATGAGGCTAAACCTATGAAATCCGCCGAAAACTGCCGATGGCTATCGGTGGAATAAAACAATAGCAATCACTTTCAATTACGTATCTTTTACCTTACATGTGCTTTCATATTGTACCTCACATAAGAACGCCTCTAATTTATCAGTTATTTTTAAGCAGTTTTGAACTTACAACTTTACTTTGAGGCGCACCTTTGTCAGTTTTTCCGGTAAAACGCACTTATCACTTCCAATACAATTTCCACTTAGTTTTCAAAGATAATATTCAGCAACGTTCAATTAATCGTTAGGAAAGAATTTAGAATAAAATGAAACGATATAAAAGAAAAAGAAAATGTGACAATTCTTATACTAAAGAAAATTATCAAAAACTTTATTCTCAATTTTCTTTATTTTCACTGATGCTATGAATATCACTAATGTATTTATCAAAAACTAGTTTTTTTTCATAGTTTCTCTTGCTTTAAAAAAAGTCACTTTTCTCCATAAATAAAATATGCATCAACAAACGTATCTTTATGTTCATATTAATACTCAGGTATTTCCTACAGCAAACGATTAATGCAAAATACAATACAATTGGATAAACTAAATCCCGAGTATTTAACGAACGATCGATATGTAAACCTTTGGCATTATGCAATTGCTGGACTAACATATCTGAAACGTGCTATTCAGATCAATTATGGCGAATAAAAAATCATCTTCCCGAAAAACATGAACGAAGATTAAATTACGCCATAGACGTCATCTTCGAAAGTTGAGCTTATCGACCAAGTTCCCATCCTTTATTATGCTTAATAAAAACTACTATAGATTTAACATTAAAATTATTAAAGTTAGATTAAACGCCTATTGCACTTATAGGTACTCATAGGTTAAATTATTGTACCCAAGGGTTTAAGCTTAGATATGAAAATTAAATCAGCCGACTTCTTGTTGAGATCAGCATCGTCGAGTGGAACAAGGAGAAAACGCTTATTGGAGTCGACTAACGTTGAAGATGCACCAACTAGCTGCGTACTTAACGATATGGCTCTTGATCCTGAAAACATGATATATTCTTACTTCTGATTGAGAGATGCCTAGAAATTAATTGCAAAATGCCTCACTTAGAATCAGGGTATAACTTCATCAAGACATCAAGGTATATAGGATCAATCATCAAGGTATAATTTTCATGAAAGCGCAATACCTATGCACATTTCCCTCCTCAGGTAACCAAATTGCACTCATGGGTCTATTCGACTATACTTTTCTATGTTCCACTAAATTAAGATATAATGATTGTGAGTTTTCGTCGGCACTAAGGTTCTGAAATAGAACCTCGGCCGGCAAAAGCGCAGCTTTAGCGGAATGATGCGACAGTTTGTCATCTATGAATCTAAGAGCTGGATAGCAGATTTCCTTAGAAAAGTATCATTCAATAAAATCAACGTATGCATTATACCCTATTAAATTATAAAATGAAAGGAGAAAAAAATATTTGTGAATTACATAATTCGGAGATAACGAAAGATGACTAACGAATGAGAAATATCTATAAGCATTCAAGAAAGATGCCATTTATGATAAGCTTTTATTGTCTGATATAATCCCTATATATCATTTATAAATAACTTTAAAAGAAAACTAACAACACTACTGCATAACTCTCGGCCAAATAAACACAAAAATATAGAATAAAGAAATACTTTTTTGGGATGTGCAGCAAAGATGGCCATCGCAATTATCACTCTCACTGAGACGTTTTCGTGTCGATGTTTCCATTTGTGATGGCAGAGCGCCATCGCTATTTGCATGCTATAATAGACAGAAATAACTTATTCGCATTAAAATAAATTAAGAACTTTATTGTAACTAACATAATACATAACATATTAAATTTACAACGTATAAAATAATTTCATCAGTACTAAATTCTGTATTTTTAATATATTAATTTAAAACTTATACATAATATAAATTATACATAATTTAAAATTTACGCATACTAAACTTATAAACAAGCATCATAATTTTATACCATAACACAGTAGCTATCGAAAACCTAAGCACGATGAAAACCTAAGTTCCAAAAACTGTGAAAGAACGTTATTCACAACGTTCCTACTATTAAATTATGATCAAAACAATGCAATCAAAAAGATTTCAAAACGATAATCATAATCCGCGTTTAATCAAATGTTTCATATTTTAGCTTTAGCGTTTTTCCGAGCCCATAAGCTTATCTCACAGCCCAAATAACGCGTTTCGCCGCTTCCCAACACCTTTTTTAACAAAGCATTCCAAAAAAATTAATTAATTAATTAATTAATTAATTAATTAATTAATTAATTAATTAATTAATTAATTAATTAATTAATTAATTAAAATTAATTAACTAATTAAACAAACAAATGAATAAAACTAATAAACAGAATAAATTAAATTAATTAATTAAATTCAATAAATAAACTAAATAAAATAAACAAATTAAATTAAGTAAATAAAGTAAAAAATAAATAAATCAAATAAATTAATTTAATTTAATTTAATTAATTAAAATAAATTAATTAATTTAAATAAATAAATTCAATAAATTGAATAAATTAATTAAATTTAATTAAATTAATTAAATTAAATAAACAAACTAAATTAGGTAAATAAATAAAATTAAATTAACAAATTGAATTAAATTAATAAATTGAATTAAAAAAGTAAATTAAATTAAATAAATAAGTTAAATTAAACACATAAATTAAGTTAAACAAACAAATTAAATTAAACTAATAAATTAAAATAAATAAATTGATTCAATTTAATTAATTAATTAAAATAAAAAAATAAATTATTTATTTAATTAAATAAATAGTTTAAATTGAATAAATAAATTAAATTTAATTAATTTAATTCGATAAATAAATAAGATTAAATGAATAAATTAAATTAGGCAAATAAATTAAATTAATTAATTAATTAACTTGAAAAAATGTGTTAAATTAAATCATTTAATTAAATAAAATAAATGAATAAAATTATATTAAATAAATTAAATTAGATTAAATTTATCAAATTAAATTAATAAATTAAATTTAATTTTAACAAATTAAATTAACAATTCATGAATTAAATTAAATAAACCTATTAAATTAAAACAACACATTAAATTAAACTGATAAATTAAGCTAAAATAATAAAGTAAATTAAATTAATAAATAAAATTAAATAAGTAAATTAAATTAAAGAAATAGATAAAATTAAATAAATTAATCAAAATAAATTAACTCAATCAAATAAGTAAGTTATATCAAACAAATAAGTTAAATTAAATTAATTAATTAAATTGAACAAATTAATTAAATTAAGTTAATAAATTAAATTAAATAAATAAATAAAATTAAATTGATAAATTAATTGAATAAATGAATAAAATTAAATAAATAAAATAAATTAAAGAAATAAATTAAATTAAGTTAATAAATTAAATTAAATTAAATTAGTAAATCAAATGAAGCAAATTAATTAAATTAATTAAATTAAACAAATAAATTTAATTAAATACATAAATTCAATTAAAGAAACAGATTAAATTAAATTAATTAAATTAAATAGATTAATTAAATTCAACAAATAAATTGAATTAAAGAAATAAATTAAATTTAATTAATTAATTAAATGAAATAAATTAAATTTAATAAGTTAATAAAATAAATTAATGAATTAAATTAATTAATAAATTCAATTAAATTAACAAACTAAATTATATTAATGAATAAAATTAAATTAATAAATTAAAATAATCTAACAAACTAAATTAAATTAAATTAGTAATCTAAATTAAATTAAACTAATAAATTAAATTTAACTAATAAATTAAGCTAAATTAATAACTTGAATTAAATTAATAAATTAAACTGAAGAAATAAATGAAGAAATAAATTGAAGAAATTAAATCATAAATTAAATTAAATTAATAAATTGGATTAAATAAACAAGTTAAATTAAATAAATTAATTTCATTAAATTAATTCATTGAATGAAATAAAAACATTAAAATAAATAAATAAGTTTAATTAAATAAATGAATTAAATTGAATAAATAAATTAAATAAAAGAAATAAATTAGATTAAATAAAGAAATTAAATTTAGTTAATTAATTAAATGAATTAATGAACTAAATTAAACAAATAAATTAAATTAAATGAATAAACTAGATTAAATAGATATATTAAATTAAATAAATTAATTTAGTTAAATAAGTAAATTAAATTAAATTAAATTAAATTAAATTAACAAATAAAATTAAATTAATTAAATTAAATGAACAAATTTAATTAAATAGAGAAATTCGATTAAGTAAATAAATTAAATAAATTAGTTGAACAATTTAATTAAATAAGTCAGTTAAATAAATTATTATAATTAAATAAAGAAACAAATAAATAAATAAACTCGACATAGCATCTCACAAACTGGCACAACGTGCGATTTTACTGCCACACTCATTTCGCTAACTTGTCTTTGAAAACTCGTAACAAATAAAACACGCGCTGGTCCTCCTTGATATCTTCATCTGCTTTTATGCTTTGATCTACGTTCCTATTTTAATTTACTCTGATCTACCTTTATCTTTTGATTTACCCTGATCTTCCCTCACATTTTGAACTACTTTAATACCTTGATGAACCTTTATACCTTGAGTTACTCTCACATTAGGTCAAACTACGTCCAGATTTTGGTTCACCTTATCTACGTTCAGATTTTGATCTGCTTTGATCTGCGTTCCTATTTTAATTTACTTTGATCTACCTTTACGTTTTGATTTACCCTGATCTTCCCTCACATTTTGAACTACTTTAACACCTTGATGAACCTTCATATCTTGAGTTACTCTCACATTTTGACCTACGTCCAGATCTTGGTTCACCTTATCTACCTTCAGATTTTGATCTGCTTTGATCTACGTTCACACTTTGATCTGTTTTGGTGTTTTGATCTACCTGAATATTCTCACCCACCTTCGTTATTTTGACCCACTTCCACCTATCTTCATATTTTGATCTACTCTGACCTGCTTTGACCTACCTTCATACACTGATCTGCTTCGATACGTTTACCTACCTTCGTATTTTGATCTGCTTGCATTATTGGTCGATCCTTGTATTTTGAACTACTTTCATATTTTGATCTCCATTGATAATTTGACCTGCCTCCATGTTTTGACCTACTTTGGTCTTCTTTCGTATTTTGATCCACTCTGGTCTACCCTAACATTTTGATCTATTTTGATATCTTGATCTACCTGCATGTTTTGATCTAATTTGATCTCACTTCATATTCTCATCTGCTTTGATGCTTTGACCCTGCTTCACGTTTTCATCTCCCTTCACGTTTTGACCTAATTTATCACCATAATATTTTGATCCACTTTGATCTGATTTCCCATTTTTAATCTGCGTTGATACTTTGATCTTCCTGCACCTTTTCATCTATCTTGATATTTGGCCTACTTCGATCTAGATTCGCATTCTGATCTACTTTGACCTACCTTCGTGCTTCGATCTGCTTTTATATCTTGATCAACCTGCATATTTTCATCTACCTCCATATTTGGATCTACTTTGATCTGCCCTCATACTTCGATTTGCCTTGTTGTACATCCACATTTTGACCTGCCTTCATCTACCCTCACATTTTGATCTATTTTGATACTTGATCTACCTTCACATTTTGGCCTATCTTCATATTTTGATTCACTCTCAAACTTTGATCTACGTCCAGATTTTGATTTACCTTATCTACACTCAGGTTCTGACCTAAATTGATCTACGTTCACATTTTGATCTACTTTGAGGTTTACCTGCAAATTCTGATCTACTACATATATTACCCTACTTCGACCTACCTTCATATTTTGATCTACTTTGATCTGCCATCAGATTTTGATCTACTTTGATGAACCTTTATATTGTGATCTACTTTAATCTACCTTGACATTTTGATCTGGTTTTATACTTTCCTATATCTTAATATTCTGATCTATATTCAGATTTTGATCCACTTCACCTACCTTCATATTTTCATCCACTTCGATCTACCTTCATATTTTGATCTACCCTGACAGTTTGATCTACCTTGATCTTTTGATCTACTTTGATATGCCCTGACATGCTGATCTGCCTTCACATTTTGATCAACTTTGATACTTTGATCTGCCTCATATTTTGATCCATTCTGATCTGCTTTCATATACTGATCTGCATTGACACTTTGATCCAGCTTCATATTTTAATCTACCTTCATATTTTGATCCGCCTTCCTACTTTCACCTACCGAAATACTTTGACCTGTTGTGATCGACCTTTACATTTTGATCTGCTTTGATACCTTGATCTACCTTCACCTTTTGATCTATTTTGATTTACCCTCAAATTTGATCTACTTTGATCTGCCCTCACATTTTGATGTACTTTGATACTTTGATCTGCCTTCACGTTTTGATCAACTTTGATAGCTTGATTTACTTCCATACTTCGGTTTGCATTGATGATCTACCTTCATATTTTGACCTACTTTGATGCTTGGCCTACATTATTTTGGTCAACTTTGATGCATTGATCTCACTTCATATTTTGATCCACTTTGATCTACTTTCTTATTTTGATCTGCATTGATACGTTGATCCGGCTTCACATTTTGATCTACTTCATACTTTCACTGCCCTGATAGTTTTATCTACCGGCATATTTTGATCTTCTTTGATACCTTGGTCTACCTCCACATTTTGATCTACCTTCAGGTTTTGACGTACATTATCTACCATGATATTTTGACCTACTTCGATCTACCTTCACATTTTGATCTGTTTTGATCTACCTTCCCATTTGTGATCAACTTGGATACATGGAAGTACCTGCATATTTTGATCTACCTTCATAGTTTGATTTACTTTGATCTGCCCATACATTTTAACCTGCTCCGATACTTTGATCTGCCATCATATTTTGGTCTACTTTGATCTAGCTTCACATTTTGATCTGTTTTCATACTTTGATCCATTGGCATATTTTGATCTGCTTTGATACTTTGATCTACCTCCATATTTCGATCTACTTCGATCTACCTTCCCGTTTTGATCTACTTTGATTCTTTGATCTACCTGCACATTCCGATCTACCTTCACACTTTGATCTAGCTTCATATTTTAATCTGCTTTGATCAACATTCACATTTTGATTGGCTTTGATACATCGATCTGCCCTCATATTTTGATCTACTTTGATCTACCTTCACATTTTCGCATTACCTATGTAATCATGTGGCACATGTCGTCGGCCAGGTGATGAAAGAAATCCTGAATTCGAATATTTTTCCGGAAAATATTGTCATTTGACGCACCACGGAAATTCTTTGGAAGGATCCATAACGTGTGGGGGGACAGCTTTCCGTAATTTTTGCAGATAACATTGCGCGACTAAATAGAAACATGTGTGAGAGGGCCACAGCAACGAATTTAACGGTTTTACTCTCTTCCCGTAACAGCAACTGCACGCGGAAGAAAGCAGGGGGTTCAGGTGGGGCTGCCGCCCCCTTGTGCATCAATCCTTCTTCAAATGATGTTTACTTTCTTATGAATGTTTAGAAAGGTTACAGGAATCTATTTAATACAGAAGATCGTTAGCTATTTTACCCTCCCGTTCACGTTATCGCACGAGGGCGCGAGTCTATTATCCATATGTTCGTTTTCTATCTTTCCAAGCGCCGGAGGCGCGAGTCTGTTGTGTATTACTTGGCCTACTGTCTTTCTGTGACTTGGTGAGTGATGTGGTCTGTGAGAAAAGATGTGGGGCGTGGCGCAACGGCCCGTGCGTCGTTGTGCGTGTCCCTGATTTCTCACATGTCATATCTGAACCCTCGATGGACGAATTTTGATCCAGTTCTTTGCAAAATACTTCGCGTAAGATGTGGAAAAGTGTGATATGTGAACAAGTGTAACACGCGCCAGTATTAATAAGAATTCTAATAATAATAATAATTTTAAAAAAGTTCCAATAATATGAACCAACCTTTAAGCGTTCTCTGTCGATTTCATCACGAGCCTCGGCGATGATGCCATCTAACCATGTGTTAGTGGGCAGAGATGCAACAACGTTATCTATATTCAATAAATGTATAATACTGTTTGCAGTTGAAAGAAATTGGAAATAACTGCTATATGAAATATATGCAGACAAACGATTCTATTTTTTCGAAGGAAAAGATTTTTACATAATAAAGTAATAAGAAAAATACTCGCAAATATAAAGTATTATTGTTTAATAAGCTAAACCATACAGCATTTCATGAAGAACGTGTGAATGAATGAGCACAGAAGAGAAGGAATAGGAAAAGAAGACAAAACCAGTATATCTCGTCAACAAATTTGCGAGGCTAGTGAAACGACCACGTTTGAAAACTTCGCTGATAGTATGCATAGTCGTCACTTTTGCCAACTACCTCTCTCAAATGGACGTAAAAGTAAAAAATAAAATTGTGAGATTTAAAATTTTTGAACAAATCCATGCCACACACGATGTTTTCATACACTAAAATGTTCAACAGTAGCTACTGATGAGAAGGATACACTACTTCTTTGTAAAAATTGGCATTCACATGACACATGCATTACACCATCATACGCTGCCACAACCTATTACGTAACTCATTATGTAGAAATAACTTTTCCCACTTTTTTCCACGGAAAAGGTTAGAATAGAACAGCAACAAACTTAACAACAAGACCTTATTTTAACGCTACTGCTATTATTGCAGCTGCTTCACTACCTACGATACATCACTATGTTATATTACGAATAGATTCCTCTCATAGCATTGACCATTTTAAATAAGAATATTCGTCACTTTGATAGATTCGAAATGTTTACCTTGATTATGACTTGGGCTAGCAGAGATCACATATTGGGAAGTCGACAACTCGTTTGTAGATGATCGTGCGGCAAATTGTTGATGAATATTTGGTGAAGTATGAGCTGAACCAGATGACAGGCAACACGGCGATGTCCATATTGAAGCGAAATTGGCACAACTTTGTTGCTGCAATAATAATCATAAATAACGATATCCGTTAGAATATTTGACGGAAGTGGAGTGCGGTCTCATTACTTTATTAATTTAAGGATAAAATAAATCGGCTCGAAAATATGACAATTAGGTTATTTAGAATATTGAACGATTCCAGCATAAACGTTTCGACACAGCTCTCATGATAAAGGGTAATGTGATCTCCAAAGTTACGGGCAAGGAGCGTGATACCTCTCCATTGCTTTTAAATGAAGATCAGGTTGGAATGAACTGAACTGGCACCAACCAAAAACCACCTATGACGCAGAAAACGGATATAGAAGGTCATCCAAATCTATTCAGCCTGGCTTAAAGTGCGTAATGTTGTGGTTCTATGCAATAGTTGTGCATTTAAAAAATCCTTACTCAACATTACAACTGCTTGTCTATGTAAATTAAGCTGAAACTGTGTTTTTCCGCTCACATCTTAGAACTCTTCGACGTCGGCAACTTTGATGCAATATCTTAGAACTCCTTTAAGTTTCATCCTTGTTAGTGCATTTGGAAGAAGATAATATCTATGCAAACTGTTAACACAATATTAGGAATTAGGAAAATTTTAATTTCCTAATATTTTATTAGGAAATTAAAATTTTAATTATTCGAACGTTATTTGCATATAACCGGAAACCGGATATATTCGAATATATATATATATATATATATATATATATATATATATATATATATATATATATATATATATACGTTAGTAACCAAAACTATATATCAAACTACCTGGTCGGTGAGCTGCGGGATGCGTTGATGATCATTACGCGATGAAGAAACATGATGACAACAATTAGGTAAAGACGTTGAATAATTAGAACAAAAAGGAATAGAAGAGGATAACTGCTGTGCCGTCGCACGTAATACTCCTTTAGTTATCAATGAATCGTGCGTATCCGTTTGCAACCTAAAATATGCATACTTTAGCGAATAAACTTTATAACATAAATAGATGGTAAATCTTCTAATATGCCACATTCGATGTTCCAAATTAAAATAAGGCAATCGGTGAATTCCTTGTTACACTGTAAATAAATGCGGAAAGCGCGATACTGTATAAGTAGCTGAAAAATTTGAGGAATCTGAATTTATGATTCTCTATGTGAGATTTAAATTTTGAACTTTACCATCATTAAAGGGTTTCTCCCCTTTTATCTCTTCGAAAAATTTCGCATCTAAGCAATTCCCTCTTCAAATAATACTATTCTATGCAAATAACAAATAATTTCATTGCAACATTCATTCACCCATTCTATAGATATAAGGAGTTCAATTCACCTAAGCCTTATAAAATGTGAAGAACGCAAGATCGAGAGGAACATACGGTTTCGCAGCAAGTGAGGCCGATAGTCGTATGTTTGGCGGACACCTCTCCAAAACCATTTCCGAGGCCACATTCGATGCTCTGAAATAACAAACAGCAGGTGAATCGTGATTTCAAGGCATACCACTATAGAAACAAGTGCCTTATTTTTTTGTTTGCATGCCTTGTCCATAAATACAAGCAGGTTTTAGAGCATTATAAATCCTAAAATTGGATCGTCGTTCTCGCATGAAATCATCCAATCACCACGAAATGTGACATTTATCAGTTAGAAGAAACGAAGAAAGAATTGAAGTGTCGAAAACTTTTAGTTAAACATGTGTCCACTTCGATGAATGACTAATTCTGGAAGCCCTCGTTCATAGTTGAATATATGAACACCCTTTTCGCAAATTTCGATGTTATACACTAAATAAATACGACATACACACGTGAACGTCTTCGCAACAATATGCAGTAATGTAGAAGTCTGTCGCATTCACAATCGAATGCACACGTGACAAGTATGAATACAGACCTTGAAGGGCTCGATAACTCCCTGTGTTGAGGCGAAATTTTCACTCGCCTCGAGGCATCTTGTATTTCTCGATTCCAACGGCTGCAATAAGAGAAGTTTTATACTTAAAGTGAGGGTTTTAACTCTGGATATATCCAGAGAATGTATCCTGAAAACTTATGATGGAAGTTGAAAATTACTTCCCACTAATAGACAGAGAGTTTTCTAGGCGGTTTGTATTATACCATTTGGTTTTTATGTGGTTTTCTGCTCAATTATAAGCACACTTCTAATAGCAATATTTGCCCACCTACACGCATATTCCAAATTGATGTCAACTATAGCGAACTGAACGAAACTTGCATTAAGGTCAGCCGGGATCATGCCAGATATGGATCACAACATCACCCTTCTATCGCACACCGCTAGTACGAAACATTAGATTTTTCCCTCATTTCAAAGCTCTATGAATCTTATCAAAGTGGAAATCTTATCAAAAGTTCATTTTACGCAATGATAATTTGGAAATGCATGGCACATATAACTTTGAATTTTCCAACAGCATCTCAAAATGCCTTAAATTGCATGGGCAATATGCAGTAATCTACTGTATTTCTGATGTATTGCTTCACATCTCAAAACTTCTAAAAAAATTTTGAGAATAGTTCTTTCAGAAAAAAAAGTGTATGAGGGACTATAAACCGATGCTGAGATTCTTGAAATTATGTGTAAATTAAAAATACCTCCACACCTCGTAACCATAAAAACAGATGTAAGCAAAGGATAGGTTCATTATAACGTCACATCCAGCATCTTAGATTGCCAAAAACCTGCATAAGAGCTTTACAGTAATACCATACACTGTTTATTTACTACATAAACTATAAAATAAACTCCTGGAAGCTTAAAGTGCTCAAAATGTAGGAATGGAAACATACTTGGGGATGCATAAAGCTACACTCGAGTTGGACGCGCATGCTCGTGGTGTGAACTCCCTGAGTGGCTTGTTTAACACTATACTTGAGGCCCGGCTTAAAGGAACGGCACCCATCAATGGCGTCGGCTGGGTAAACACACTGTCCGACGACGTGGCGACTGCGAACACGACGTTCTGAGGCCTGCAACAACAAATCATAGGCCGTAGCAGTTTGACCATTTACCTCGACGGAATTCTATGGGAAAATTGTATGGGGTGCGAAAAAACGATTTGGATAAAATTAGGTTATTTGGTTAGGAAAAAAAGGCATCATGTCCTCCGACGGGAAGAAATTTTACATTTCGACTGCGAACATTTTGTCTTAGGAATTTAGAGCCTCTTTCATCCTTGCAACAAAGTCACAGCAACTGTCATCTAGGAGCTTGATGTCGAAGCGCTTAGCTAAGACCTGGAAATCGCATCGAATGTTGGTGATCTACCTGCATATTGCAGTGAACACAACATTGTCTCCCTTTCGAAAATTTAAATATTGGGAGAAATGAAGTAATTATCTAGTGATTGTTGTAAACTGGTTGGAACTAACCGCTGGAAGAAGGTGAGCGCATTGATTTCCACATGGTGGCTGCAGATGTTGCAAAAGTTGAGGCCAAACACATGACTCGACGGTGGTATCGGAGGCCTCAGTAGGGAAAATATCCGAATCTCCACATGAAACTCCGAAGAGCAATTCCTCGAAAATCTGTAAATCAATAAAGCGTAAATGCATCATGGCAATAATTAGCAAATTCCAATATATAGAAGATCAAATATATTCAGAGTTATAAAACTGGCCGAAAATTCACTGTAGATAAGTATATCATTTGATTTTCGTGGATTCTCCAACTAGTATATCGTATCAAGATACCATGATATCATATCATATCAAATGATATACCAAGAAATACACTGTTGTAGCAAGTACCAAATAAAGGCTGCGCAAACGGATCGCACATATGAAAGCAAATTGAAGAGGTGTGCTAAACGAAGCTAGCACAATATGTGCTTTTATACTCCTCCCATTTGATGCGTTAGTTTCTTTATTTAGTAACAAATAATAAACGTACAAAATGATGCGTTCAAAATTTCAAGGATCTGATGTTGCCTTAAAATCTTTTTTTTAAGTCCATCTTTTATGGCTCAGTTAATGTAAAATAAATGTAAAGCAACCATTATTAAATGCATAAGAACTGTTTTATAAATTAAAATGCGCTGAATTCAACACAAAGTTGATGCAATAAAAGAGAAATACAAAGTAGAAAATCCACTTCGATTATATCATATCTTTCAAATTTCGTAACTTCAACTTCAGCGGTTCTTTGCCAGACACACACAGATATAGTTTGAAATTCTACTGGTAATCGTGATGGTCGAACGAACATAGCCTCAAAGCGCATGCAAATCACCTAAGCCATAAAATTTTTTTTTTGATCCGCAGATCAGTACAATGTTTTATTAGGGATGGGAAAATTTCTAGCGTACGAGAGGTTGTCCATGTCTTCAACTATTTTCCCCATTTTTGAAAATTCGGATATCCTCGAGTATCCCCTCTCTCTTGATGCGAAATTTTTTGCTCGATGAAAGACCTCCAGGGCGTAATACCGATAGAATCCATTCTGAACTGTTATACGAAAATATAGCAATTATTTTGAAGAAATTAAAACCTATCATACGCCTCGAGCATAACAAACAACCTAAACACTTATTTCAATAAAAGCCTCACTCCTATCTGAAATTCAACTGAAATGATGTCACATAACGATCAAAATCGAGGAAGTCAATGGTGCAAGCAGGCTACATAGAAGCATTCATTGTAATCACAAGTACTGCTTTGAATTGAATTTGCACAATATATGGATTATTTTTTGGTAAATGTGCAAAATAAAGTTCAGAATCAACATGATATGCAAATCCCTATGGACATACCTGAGATTGCTCTCGATCCGCACCACCGCCCGCTATAGTGGGCGAGTCATCATCGGCAAGGAATCCTTCCATACCTTCGAATAGCTCGGCGAAGCTACTGCTGTCCGACATATCTGCAAAAAAAACTTTAAACAGCATATCTAATTAGCCTTAAGCAAATCAAACTTTGACTTAAAACCGTAAGCCTAAGATGCAATACTCGTTATTTTCAGCGTTGGATGAAAAATGCTCAGTAATGTTTGCAATTGATCTCTGAAATTTGTAGGTCACTGAAATTATGTTTATTATGTTTTACAATTATTGTTTTGATATTCATTTGTACTTTTTGTCTCGTTATTGTGAATTAAATATGAATCTCTCCCTCTCATCCTATCAAAAAACGAGAGAACGAGACAGATGGAGTAATTCAAATGGATTGGTAAACTATTCATAAGAAGTAGACGACTGATATTTTAAAAATGACCGATATTATTATTTTTATCAGGAAATTTTTCTGAAACCCTCAGTTCGACCTGTTTTGGATTGAATCGACGAATCTAGGAGTCGACCATTATTGAATTTTTCTTGACTGCCACCAGCTTCTAGGGGGTTTTTTTTAGATCTCGATTATGCTTTAGCATTTCTTAAAAATGCTTCGCCATTCATCTAAATAATATGTATGAAAATGGGAGATATTTGAAATTATTAAGTGATTAAAAGTATGAAAGCAATTAGCACGATATGTGCTTTCTACCTTTAAAAAAAATATACATCCGCTCATCTGCTATACAATTCCAGAAGACAATATGATGAATAGAAAAACAAATAGAATAATTTTTTCATACTTAAACCCAGTTAACCCATGAATGCGCCATTTTTTTGGAAAGATTTTAGCAGAGATGTATCGCATGAACTGATGTGATAATGGGCTGTATGCCTATCAAAATTCCAAACACTAACCTCAATGTCTCTTGGGATGAAGCCATAGACAGACGTACAGACAGGCAAGGATGCTTACACACATTCACATGCCATGCATAACATTACAACGATAATTTTGGTAAAGCGGGTTTGAAAAGAGAGGAGAAATGTAGATACATGGCTGTTTTTATTTTCATAGTTTTCTACTTAGTACCTCATGGTAAGTTTCGCTCTAAATCGTTTTTTGCATAAATGTTACCAAATTTACATATTGTTGGTATCTGCTTGCTGAGCAATTTTATCAATTCACTCGAAAACACCTATTTAATCTGTTATAAGCATTTCATATGTCAATAACGTATATATTATGTTCGCAAAACGCACCCATTCATTTCCCACTCGTTCAACTTTTAAGAATATTTAAAGCACAATGCTATTTGGTGAGCTAATAGAGATTGCTTTTTTTCGCTCTAAACTTTTTTTCTTCAGCAGAAATCTTTCTTTTTGATAATTTTCTCCATAATTCCTGAAATTTCTTTTTTCTTCTCCAATATTAATTTATTCACAAAAAAATTTTCAATAATTTTTCACGTTCATTTACTGCCTGAATATGAATAATTTTTTAAAACTTCCAAAATTTGCTATTAACTATGAATGCGAGAACTATCTAATCGATGATACTTAGTAATAAGTACCTAACACCGTATTAAATAAATACCGCAGCTAATAAATAAAACAGTAATGCATAAGAACATAGATTCGTGCATAAAAGCAATCGGTTTACGAGTATATAACGAAGGTATGAAATTCGTAAATATAAGCAATCGATCTGCAGGTATGTGACTAACAAATGAAATCAGCTGTAAAGGAGGCTATTTAGTTAATAGCCGATCGATGAATACATCGATAACAATAATATGGGCGGCTTGTATAGAACGATTTTGATGAAGATCAACAGTTGAGATAATCATAAAATTGCTATAAGTCTACCTATTCATACGCCTCTTCACACCTTGTTTGACAAAAAGTTAGAAGGGAAAAAATCCATAGCAATTTAACTGTTGAATAATGATAATGATATAAACTAATTAGTCATTTATAACACCTTGATGAGTACTTAGGAAAATCTAGCAGGTATTTAACATAAAGGACAATGAGGCTCGGAATGTAAAGATCTCTAAATTTCCTCTATATCCTTATTCAATGAAAATGTTGGACTCTTTTTAGTTTCCTTTCTTTTAGATAAAAACAAAAAATTTAAAATTTAATGAGCACGACAGGTAAGCAACTTTGCTGACTTTAACAGTGATGCCCAATTAAAAGTTTACAAAGGATTACTCAGCGTTTTTTTTTTTCAAAAACTAGTGCATGTGCTATTCGATAAATAAATAAAATACCACCGATATGACGGGAACACATAACGGTGCGAAGAAAGAATAGCCTCTTCGCACATCAATGAAATGCTGATGAGAAAAGGCCTCATGTCTCGTGGTAAGCAAGCCTAGACATCAATAAAAACAGCATGCCAAAGATATCACTTATCAAGTGTGTATAAAGCTTATTTTATAATGGCTGAACAATCTGGCATTTTTTCAAGGATATAAATGCAATATTTTCTGCAAAAAAAAATCATTGTTTTGCAATTAAAATATAATAGGATCATTTTTATTTATCGACAAAGACTATCTATTTGCACTTTACTGATAACGGTTGCGACATCATTTATTATCAAAAAAAAAAAAAACAATTGATAACAAAATTTGATAATTTTTACTGTAGGGAAATCTTCTGGAGACGATGAAAAACTAACTGTTGATCAGTTATTTGCAGTTTATTATCGCTTATATTTTTTGGATTCTATGCAGCCAGCAAAGAACAATTTGGCTGCAACGATGAGCGGAAAAGAAGAACGTTAAAGAGGAAGGAGGAGGAGGTGGGGGGAGAGGAGGAGGATGCTCTAAGTAGGCCTCCTATCGATAGCAGGAACTATATGGATCAGCTTGCGCAATTCTTCCATTCCCTTCCCTCATCTCTCCCCCCCCCCCCCCCCTCTCCTTAGGAGCCGAAATGAAAAATTCGATTTCTTACACCAAAACTTGCTCACATTTGTGCACGTGCTAAGAATTATGCAGAATATGCTTTCAACCTAGGAGACAACTACAGGGACGTTCAGCAAATTGTTCAAGTAACATGTTTTATTCTAAGGTAATAGGAGGAGGGGAACGACAAGGAGGAGAGGGAAAAAGAATGAGCTCAAGAAAAATGAGGACTTGTTTTGACAGTGGAGGAGGGGAGAACTGGTCTCTCTCTCTCTCTCTCTCTCTCTCTCTCTCTCTCTCTCTCTCTCTCTCTGCCTTCCCGCTAAAAGGAATTGACCGAAGGTGACGAAGATATCAATTGTAATCAATAGGTGTATAGGAAATTAAGCATTGACGCATATCGATATTAAAATGACGAATAGCAGCATGAAAATTACGTTTTTCTTTTGTTCATCAGTATATATTTGAGCAATTTTCATGTAAAAATAATGGAAAAAAGGCTGCTCCCACTTTAAAAAACCCCTCACTAATACTTTCTACTATAAGTAAAGTAATATTAATACAAGAAAACAAAAAACGATTGATTCCTAATAATTTTTGAATTTCTTTTTTTTGATATAATTGAAATTAATGTAAATAAAATTGAAATGTAAAAAATCACAGAATTAATTGAAAAGAAATAAAACAAAATATTTCATTCAGAATTATGAAGTCAATAGAACCAAGCTTAAACTTTTGCGTTTTCATGTGCAATTCATGTGCATATCAGAAATTAAATTGATAGCTAGATGCAAAGATATGATGGGACGGAAAAAAATTCATATGGGAGGGACGAAAAACCGTACTATTTGTGTTGATTGATTATTTTTGCTTTCTTTGACTGCTGACACTCTCTTCTTTTTCAGCGCTACTAAATTAAAATTCCAAGCAATACGATGGACTTCATGTTCCTTATTAAACTAAAGAAAAGATCCTACTGCAAGCATTAGCAAATCTAGAAAAGAAAAAAGTAAAAAATGCTTGAGGAAGTTCTATTTGAAAAATCCAATCATTTAAGTAAACGTGGACCACCCACCATGAAGATAAAATTTTATATGTGACTCTATATCAGCTTCAAAAAGACAGCAACGGGATACCCCGTTAATACATACAAAACTACATTACAAACAACTTTTCTTCGATGCTTATGTTGAGAATATACATTACGATGAATGAAAATCATATCGATCAATTTAATGCTATGTTACGTAGCTTCGTAGAAATGAGAAAAGAAAACGAATAATTGGCTAATTGCCGACTTCAATGTTATTAAACTTTAGAGACCTATAGACTCGTTCATCTACTTTGACAACTTATTGTGCTCATTTAAAGACGAAATTTCAAGATTGGCTGGCCAATGAAAATTTCAAAAATTTCAAAAATTTTAAACTTAAATAAAACTCACTGAAATCCCTTTTTTAAAAAAAAAAAAACCTATAATGAACGATGAAGCCTCACTTAATTTGTCTTGTTGAGATGATGCGTGTAATAAAGACGATGAGATTTATTTCACCAGTGAACGGGATTCACGAGTGTAACCTGAAATTGAATACTATAAAAATTATTCGTTTATATTCGTTGCAAAATTATTCGTTTATAATCGATTGTGATGAAAAAAAACAATATTAATTAAGATTAAATCAATAAATTAATTGACCTAAAGCCTTATGCAATACTCACCTATGTTGATAATTTCAAATTCTTTTCCACAAAGTCTGCTAGATGAATTGGTACAATATGCGTTTTCTTGTATTCAATTAATTTTATCGGCTATATCTACATTTATATTTCGACGAACTTAATTGCTTCCATAAATCTTCTATGAAAGTGTTTCACTAACTATTTGAAAGTTGATATAAACATGCTCCAAAGTGATGATCATAACGCTAAATTTCTCAAGCGTATCTTCAACGACTATCAAGTTCGACAAGTTGGAAAGGCGCTAAGCAAACATACACATACATGCAAGTACATACATATTCACCCAGTTCATTCACTCCTTATATGCAAAATTTGCATATGCAAAATACATTAGCGGCTCGTTGAACATACATAACGCTGCTATGATGCGTTTTGCAAAAACGGTGTAACTCGTGGGGAATTTCAGCTATTTAGCAAGGCTCCGGATCTGGTCGCTTAAATCATTGATGATTGCATAATTCGTTTCTCATTTTTCATCATCAGCATGCGTAATTATGTACTCCAATATAACTATACAACTGTGGTATTGTTATAGGAAGTCTACAATTAAAAAAAAACTCTTCAACGACTCCGAGTAGAAATCGCCAAGCTCCAAACAAAAACTCTCTAAAGATTCCGAATAAGATTAATTATTAGCGATCTTATCCGATAATCAATGACCACCTCGAAGAAGGATAGTTAAGAGAAACGAGGGAGACCTTTCAGCCATTCTTTGATTACCCTCCCATTCTAATCACGCATTTTTGTATTTGAGTATCAGTAAATGTCATTTTTTTAAGCATTAAAAAACGTAAGAAGTGCATGGACATCGCTTCAGTGATTCATTACTTCATATCTGCGACCGGATAAATAGATATACGTCGATTCACACACATACACCATTTACGAATAGGACATAGTTGCCGCTAAATTTTTGCGATATTTTGGATTCTACACCTCATAAACGACGGCAAACGAATCGACAAATCGACAGCTGTCCGGACACAAATTAGAAAGGATGCCATGTTATAGCAATTATTAAGTAGGAACTCGATGACATCATCGCTCTTCTCAAACTGCGCAATATACGATTGCTCTCACACAACGCCGCTGTGGAGCATCACCGCAGGTAAGATAATTTCTATATGTCTTAGATCCTTCACAATTACGATGAGATTTGCACGGGAGGAGTACGAGGAGAGAGGAAGATGAACGACAGGAAGTTGTTATAGATAAGGGATGAGGGGAGGGGGGAGGGGGTGGTCCTCAGTAGAATATATTCACTTTATCAGCAGCATAGGAGAAGAGAGAGCGAAATTCATCTCTATTACGGAACAACAACGATCGGCAAAAGAATTTACTCGCAATGAGCATAGAATCGATAGATGCTGATGTGGCATGCGAATTTTGGCTTTTTTAGATTATTACGAGTGCACTCAAGTTCAGTATAGCTTCAGAACGCGAATATGAATCACATACGCACATATCGCCATTGAATTCAACAACAATTGTCCGAACAAATGCATTCATTTATAAATATACGCCACTGTTGCACTTAATGTTTTGGGAATCAGAATAATTTTACAATCAGCAAATCGGCAGCTCTCACGTGTGAAAGAATGCAAAATTTCATATGCGAAAAAAAAAATGCAATTCTCATATTTGAAAGAAGGTAACTCTCACGTGCGAAAGACAATTTCCACACGAGTAATTAGCCATTTTCACACGTAAGAAAGGCAATTTTCACATGGCAGCGAACGTAACATGCAAAAATTACAAAGCAGTTTCCTCACAGTAACTGCCACGAAAGCATGAATGTGGCTGCCATCTCTGTTCTTGCCGGTGAGCAAAAGATTTTTTTACTATCAAAGCATGTGGGGGCAGAAAGTAACGTGGGCTCTTTAGACGTCGCGTTACAACTAAGCATAGAAGCGAGCCGTGCATATTTAAGCCGCCCACTACTGAGCCACGCTGCAGGCTTGATGGTCAAGCCGCACACTGCTCACATACATCGCGCGTGAAAACGCAGATTTCCAACGTGGCCATTTGCGCCTTTTGGCGCCTACATACAGAAGAAGGCAAATTCACGACCATACAAATCCATGAGCCCACTATTCCCAACACGAGGACAAAAGCGCTAAGACCGCTTACCGTCGCATGAACAGAGATGTAATACTTTCATGAACAGGCAGTTTCGCCATGGACAACAAAGTACTGAGCTGTAATAATTCATATGCGGTTGACAGCATCGTGAAAATTTTATTCCATAGCCAAAAACGACGACACGATATTTTCGAGGAAAAGACAGTTGCGCCGCAATGATCTTTGCACTGCATAAGTATTGCTTGAATCCGCACAAAATCCGCCGTGATGGCTACAGCCATAATTTAACGAAAAAGCAGAGGAACCCATTCCCACGCTTATAATACAATGCAAAATCGCCTTGCGACAATTACGTTAGCGTTGGTTACCTGCGTGACGGAGTTTCTTAGAAAGGATACATGCGCTAGACGATATTTGCGTCCGGAGATATTCTCTTTGAGGCACAAATGTGCACAAATGCAATACTTGTACATTTCCTTTTCATTAAACAGTGTATATTTTCATTTAAAACGTTACGAATAAAAAATGATTTTAAAAGTACGTTGTCTTGAATTCACTTTTTTTTTCTCTGCAACTCTCGAACAAACACTTCAGCGACAAAAAAAACGTCAAGGTAGCGGTGGCTTATTGAGAAGTTTCTTTCGATGTGTACAATAGCGCTGTAATGTATATACCAATCTTTCATTCCAAAACGAGAAGGTATGGAAGGGGGAAGGGGAGCTGTGGGAAAATTTTCGCGAAACACCCTGTCTTATACCGACGAACTTTTTTAAAAGACCATAAAAGAGGACTATAACTAGATTAAAAGGAGCAAATTATCTAATCATTTATTTTAATATATAAAATGCCCGGTGGTGGGGGAACATATAAAATTCTGTGAACATGACATGACCAAGAAGAAAGAGCAAAACATTGGCAACGATACCATTTAGGCGAAATAATCAAAAATTGTCGAAAAAATAAGTCATTAAAAAATCGAATAACAAAACAATATAAATGCTAATTGACAGCTCCAATTGACACAGTTTACATTCGATATAAATGATCACAATAAAGAAATGAATAAACTATGAAGAAATCGCATCCTCAATGAAAATATTCGTAACTGCCTAATGCGAAGATTACACTATCATTATACGTGAAATATATAATAAAATAATCGTTCAATAGTAGAGTCACTATATTCTTCAAACTAATCAATAAATATAGAAATATTATAGTTGAATTTATAAATATTTCGGATTTTAAACATGATTTATAGATATAATAGATCGGAGAAAAGAGCAAAGAAGAAACTACAGATATAGGAATATTTCGTATTAATCAATAAATAGGAATGATCAATAAACATAAGTATAAACAACAGATATAGATATAATCAATAATTATGGGCACCTTTTACTTTGAAGAAAGGATCCTGAAAGTGGTGTGAGTACTTCAAGAGTGAATAAAAAACCGGATGTGGTGGATCGAACGGTCATATGACGTGAGTCCGAAAAGTGCGAACGTAAAAGAGCGACACTGGCATAATGCCAGATAGCTGAATCCAAAACGTCACATCTAATTAATTCTTTCAATGAAAATTGTCATTTTATCAACGAAACTTTCGTGTCAGAATGTACGAATCTATCGTCCAACAATGCCACCTTCTTTTATCTTTGATATAATGCAAGAGCGCTGCATTTTTCCGGTCGTCATTTATGAATGTCGTCATTTATGGGCACCTTTTATCTTCCTGAATCTTTTTCCGTATACCGGAAAAATTGAGAACAACGACAACCGGTAAATAGAATGAGAAGAAAATACTTTAAAGGTGTTTTTGGTCGGCAATCAATATTATTAATTCTTAGTCAATGCCTAACGTTCTTCTCGTTCAGAACTATGGCACCATTTATATTTCTCAATGGAACCATTTAAAAAACGAAACTGAACATCGAGAAGATAAGTGAAAGAGTGGAAAAGTGGCGACATTGACTGTAATGACGGCACAAAAAAAGCTAGCATCTTTTGGGAAAAAAAGATAAAGAAACACAACGAGAGAAAATAAAATATGATCGTTTTTTTCTAATTTTCTTAACAACCAAAAAAAAAAGATCAACATTTCTTCCGCTTCCAACATATTGTAGATGCCCTTCAAATTGAATATATTCAAATTCGATAACAGAACGATTCCTATAGCAAGCTTAGGCAAATTCACTGCTGGAAAGAGAGTAGAAGAGTTAAATGAAGAAAAAAAAATTTTTTTTTTTAATTGGAAATTTTAGAGAACAAAACGACGAAGTTTTTGAAACTCGAAAATTGTCAAGAGATAAATCCTTCAAGCATGAAACCTGAAGAACTTCCTTAAACATATTGGGAACATCGAAACATCAAATTACACATAAAAATTTCAAAAATATATTGAAAATCCTCAATTTGCAACGATAGAATTAATAACCCTCAGGAGATTTCGTTACTTTCACCAGTAATTGCTAAATGGAAGATCGACTTTAAACCATTGGAAAGGATCTCTCATCTACACGTCAAAATTCACGTTAATAGGATGAGAGAGGTAAAATCCGCACCAACAAACATCAAAGATCCATAACAAACCGCGTCGAGAGAAAGCAAGCACGCACGAGATGCACGTACGGCGTGTCTGATGCAATACGGCAGATTGTGATTGGCTGCACATAGTGCACCAAATTCACGTGAAAATCACATGCGAGGGGAATGCGTTTTTGCTATACGCCTATGCCATTTACGTGGGCTTTTTAGGGGAGCATATCACGTTATCACACATCAAAGATTTGTGCCATATATGCATTATAAGCAATACTCATTTTTTTAATATTTCTGTATTGAGTTGAATGCCATCAAAATCATATATTAGGGTGAATTTCGGCAAATATGCAGATTATTGAAAGGATAACAATAGACTGACTTGCCTTAAGGTTTGTTTAAAGTTCTTAAACGATGCCAGCTGGCACCAATGATCAACATCTTTTCGCGTCAAAAAAAAAAAAAAAATCACAGACGTATTATTACACAGATAGATTTCAGCAATCAATCACAAATTTTCACTCAAATCGAACAAAAAAAAAAGCGATATGCTCGCTGCAATGACGCTGCAATAATGTTACGAACGAGTAGAAAATTGTAGACGTTGAAACGTCGTGAAGCAATTTTTTTTTCAACAGAAGTGGGAAATAAAACCAGATAAGCTGGCACAATATGCTTTTTTCCGAGTCCACTTCTTAGCAAATGCAAAATATTGAAAGTAAAAGTTCTCCTATCCGTTCCTAAACCGGATCAAAGAGAGAGATGTTGGATTGGGGGGGGGGGGGGGTTGGATGGGAGGGATGGTGGACTACGACGGACAGGGAATCTATCGCTTTCACTGCTAACAACAAGGGAACGATGCCTCTATTCTCTCATAAATTTTTCTTTTTCGGTTCCGCTCATATGCTCTCTTCTCCTGTTGCCTGCCCTATTCTATTCATTCCGTGCTCAGCATAGGCCGACAAGACGTCCAGTTCTTTCATGACCTCCCATATTCCATTTTTTTTTTCTTCAGGAAATTGACAAAAAATCATTGATGCTGTGAAAAGTATGAAGTTGATTGGTGCAAATAGTCGGTTCACATTCGTTTTGTTTGCAGACTGCTATAGAAATAATCGAAGACTATTTTTAGCACATATCTGTTTATGAATTACTTAAATGCATCTTTCGATATTATTGCTTTCTGATCTCTCAAAGTTTAGCACGATCCACAGTAACGCATCACATATAGAGCATAATTTCCACCTGTAAGTAAAGTCTTTCGAAAAAAAAAAGAGGCAATATCTGTAAATTCAAAATTTTTAAACACAACATATTTTTAGCCCGCATTCATCTCATCGTCATCTTCAACCGTCCATTTGCGCCGTTTTTTTGGGAGATGTGTAAAGGTGTACAATGTGGTTATGATCACGTTATCACATATGTAGCCTCTCAAACATGTCGTCAAATGGAATCAAAATTCGCTATCAGTTGCTCGCTTTAGCAAACAAAATTTAGCATTTTATTTTCATTTGAGTTCAATCGCGTTAGATGCTCGTCTCTTTTATCGCCTTTAAAATCTCATATATAATCTTCATTTAAGGTGTGTAATATTTATAAGTAAAGAATATTCACTGATCGTATAGATAGAGATAAGTCCTGAGGGTTTCTGAATTGAATAACGGGGAGGAATGTGGATGATATTACGAGCGAATATTCGGATGAATTCGGTGTTTTCTTTTTTCAAGATAAACGACGAAAGTTCTGCTAATAAAATTAAATTGTATCGAAGACATAAATTTTTCTTGTATAAGAATAAATAGGAAAGCACGCTAAAAAGATTTACACAGTATGCGCATTTGCAATTCAACTCATTCGAGTAATCAGTTGCTTGAATATTCAAGAAAAAAAAAGCATTTAATAAAATGTTTTAATATGAATGCGATTGCAATATTTGAGGAGAAAAAAATCATTCTTAAGCATCAATTAATCAATGATAGGATATAACAGCCCTAAATTTTCACATTTAGCTATATATCATATTTGCAGTGTGAACAAAAAAAAAGGCAAAATTTGCAGAAAGATAAAAAGTGCAATTTTTTATAGAAATCAACAAACGCTAAAACTTTCCCACCATAATGCGGATTAAACGATTACAAAGATTCATTGCTTGCAAACGTGCAATTGCTAATAATTACCTATAAAATGTACATTATTTCTTTAGCGCAAAAATAGTAGCAGTTAAATGGGAATTATAGGATGTAATACGATAGGAAGAAATTGCAGCTTTAATCTTAGTGAATTTTATTTGTGTGTGAAAAAAAAAATGGGACAAAACTGAAAGATTTATGTGTGGAACTCTTGAAGAAATATGCTAGCGAACAAAATAAAAGCTATCGTGCAATTTTTGTAACTAGGCGATAAAATAATCCAAAAACATTTCCGAGTTGCTTTATAGGAGCAATCGTTTTAGAATGGTATATCATGGATTACTAGTGCCTATGTAAGCTTTCAATGTTTTGTACTACGCTAATGATAGTGTCCGACTTAGAACTGTTCACTTTGTCGGCAGGCTTTTTTGAGAATATAGGAAATACAGCACGAAACTGTCGGATGTGATATTCTTACGGATGTGATATATCAGTAGGGATGAGCTCTTTGATACGAACGCCAATCGAATAGTGCAAATTCTTACGATTGTGCTTTCTGGTCAATTCAGTACCTCTTCAGCATCGAGGTAATTTTGAGTTTTTACACTTTTGATATTTACTATCTTTTCTTGTTTTTCCTCAGCAATTAAATCACATTACCATGTAATCTTGTATGCGATATTTCTTCACATTTCCATATATTTTAGGCATAAAAACTTTGAATGAACTTTATAATTTTGAAGCTTAGATGTGCTTTCGATAATGATAGCTTTTCATCGGGCACATTTGCCTATAGAAGTTTCAGAGTGATATTCAAATATCATCACATCCACTTTTTTGTCCACAAGTTGGAACATGCCCATATATAAACACACCAATTTAGCTATGTAATATTGTACTCTCGCGAATGGAAATTCGAGCAGATTGTTTGAAAATTTATTTATTTATTTATTCGTTTATTTATTTATCTATTTACTTATATATCTTAATGTCCCGGAGTGGAAAAACACAAAAACATGTGAGCATAAACAGCAACAAGGTGAAAAACTTTTGCAACGCTATAATTTAAACGAGTAGATACTCAATACCTAAAAGCAGCAATAGCGTGTACATCGAAATGACTCAGCGCAGCTTAAAAACTGAAGGATTGGATGCATCAGCTGTATTGGCGGAAGCAAATTCCAGAATCATATAACAAGAAATTAGCAAGTCGAAATAGATACGCGCGCATCGATTACGGAGAACGGCGAACCGAAATATTTCTGAGAACGAGATGTCGGAAAAGCCGAATACAACTTTATAATAAAGAATCAAGTCAAAATTGAGTCTGCGATATTCCATTAATTTCTGGTTGAAAATTTTTAGTGAGGCGGTGCAACCAGGCTTATGTGGAGCAGGAAAAATTTTGCGAAGAGCAATGTCAGTAAAGCTTTTTTGGAGATTTTTTAATAATCTATAACAGAAACCAAATAGGGAGGCCATAAAGAAGTGAAATATTCCAAAACGGATTGGCAGTAGGCGATGAAGACATTTCGATATTGATGAATACATTAATGCTCTAAAACGCAGAGAATGCGTTTTTTTTTTTCGACCTTTCGATAAGAGTGAAATTCTGCAACATCCACTGAAATTCAAAGTCGATTATAATAACAAGGCCATAAATCGTTTACAGTAGAGAGAATGTTACTTCGTAGTTTTAAGAAATATTTCAAGTGGAAGTTGATATGAATGATAGCACACTTTCCATGGGAAATATTCAGCTTCGATAATTTCGATCATCTGTGAATATATCAAGATTCTTTTGAAGAATACGGAATTCCTATGTAGGATTATGCAGAACATTTTAAAATCGTCCGCATAGAGCTTAGCACTGCTCAGAAAGTATATCGGAATTGCTATTAATATCTATGAGGAACAAAAAAAGGATCCAAGATACTTCTTTATGGCACACCATTAGGAATTGGATGTGGAACGGAGCAACTCTTTACAATTTATAAAAATTTCTAAACTTCAACACTTCATCAAAAACCTCATCTGACTCAATTTATCAAGGAGCCGATGGCGCTATATTTTTTCCAATTTCAAGAGCAGTTCCTCATAAGAAAACGCATCAAAAGCTTTAGCATAATCGATATACACAATTTCGGTCTGACTCACATATTCAACGAGGACGTCTAGTCGCTTAAGCACGAAATAATCTGCGACATCGTGGATCAATCAGGGAGGAAGCCGAACTGGGGCGCGATTTAGAAGGCTGTTTCGCGTGCAATCATCTTTTAATGATCCATCTTTGGCAATTATTTCGAAAGCCTTACAAACGGAAGAAGTTAAACTAATCTGATAGTTGCTTCTATTACGCATTCGGGTTGTTTTTTCAACAAAGGTGAAACCAACCTACAATTGCAAGCAGGTGGAAGATGTGAACAAGAGAGAGAGAGAGACAGAGACAGAGACAGAGAGAGAACATCGAAAAATCATACCATTGCTTTTGCCTTTAGAGTGCTTTTTATAATAGATCACTGATCATCAGCAAAAAAAAAAAAAAAACTGCTTTTAATCATAAAGGAACGAGATTATTTTTGTTGTGCGCCTTAGAAATAATAAAATAGGAAAATGTTTGATGCGAATGCAACTTTTTTTTTTTTACTACGTTTATGAATATCGTTTAGAAGTGAATTTTGAAAAGAGGAGGAAATTTACGAATAAAAATTAGTTGAAAAAATTAAAACTCAAAAAAAAATAATAATTGAATAAAATTTTAACTTTTAGACTTTATGTGTGAAGAAATCGCCGCAACGAATAGAGAGAATTTTGCATCAACGACATATTCACTTTCAGAAATATCCCTTCAACAAGAAGATGAAATTGATTTCACATTTGAAGATAATGATTTCGGTTAGTTTTTAGTTGTTTTTTTTTTTCTGCTATACATCAAAATATTAACCTTTTTTTCAGTTGTATTTTTTGAAGCAAATTTGTTGCAAGAATCAATTCAACTTTTCCTCGTTAATGACCGAGAAATAAAAAAAAAAAACTTCAAGACTTTCGAATATTTTTTTCTGGATTTTCTTTTGAAATGCCTCGTTTTTATGTGTTATTAGCAAAACTTTCTAATCATTCTGTACTTTACCGGTAACAGCGAAACTTGGATTAAAGGAAGTGAAAGTGGGGATGTGCTCATAAACGGTTATAGGATTATATCGTCACTACAGTTACTTCTCTGTACAGTAGTGATATGGTTTCGTCGAAAAGTCCGCAGAAATCTTATTTTTGTGACATCCTTATCATATTGTTTTCATTGCCGGAAAGATGAATCGAGGATAAAGTTAGACGATGTGGATGAAACTTCGACCTATGCTATAAATAAATAGTTTAAGTGGATAAATGAATTTTTTACAACGATCAATCGATGTTTACTTACCAATAGCTGCTGG
The DNA here is from genome assembly GCA_013433145.1 of Ascaris suum. NCBI lineage: Eukaryota > Metazoa > Nematoda > Chromadorea > Rhabditida > Ascarididae > Ascaris > Ascaris suum. The sequence continues at coordinate 12,425,659 of CM024174.1, forward strand.
TTCACTTGTGTGCACTCAAATAAAACAACAGGAATTTGGAATGAAGAGAGGGAGGGGTAAGGCACCTGAATTTCTGGATTTCTTCTAAATCCACTCAATATTGACTGTAATGAAGAATTTTGATTGCGTTGAATTGTACTGAAAGTTGTAGTAAAGATTGTTGAAAAAAAACTCCTAACTGTATTGAGGAAGAACGCATAAAAGTTTGATTGAAAATATGTTGAAGAATTAATTTTCGGTATTTAGTGAAGTAATCGATGATTTATTAGCAAACGATCCATCATTTATTATTGCTTCGATTAACTAGAGAAATGATCATGTATTAGTGCTTAGAAAAGAATTGCATTGCACTCTGTATTGCGAAAGTGTTGCAATCAGAACTTGCATCAATAGCTAAAAAACTCAGAGGCCAACTTGTAGAGGAGGAGTTACATAGTTTCGCCTCGTGTTAAGCCCAATCAGTTATTCAAAAGCCTACCTGCACGCACTCACTTTCAAGATAATCGAGCAATTTGCTATACGAGAAGGCACACGACTTGCAGGACTAGGTGTACTGACATTATATGACGACTGAGATTCGAAGGAACGGTTAGAAAGTTCTTCGCCAATAAAAGAAAGGGAGAGAGAAGATGTTCACACTAGCGCAAGAATCCAACATGCATAGGCGATTAGAAGTGATGTGAGAACAAATGAACTGTTAAACAACAATGCAAGATCATCGGCGTTCGAAAACTAATCAAACTGCAAGGGCTTCAGCTCATGAAGTGCGGCCTTAGTGCTTTGACTCCTTACCGATCCAACTGCTATTTGAAATACAATCGAGTAACAACTTGACAATGACAATAACTTATTCATAAATGTACCATTTCATCAACAGCATGAAATCATTTTCATTACTCGTAAAAAGCTAATTAAAGTGGAGGTGCATAATTCACTTATTAAAATATTGGGATAAAATTTCTCGATTATCATGAGAAGAAAATAAAACGTGTTGAATATTTCTCTTACTTATTGTTTCTACTTAGGCTGGCAATGATTTCTATCTAGATTAGTACTACCATATTGGATACTATGCAACTAGCGGCTCAAACTTACTGTTTTAATTCGCTTTGAATGCATCCAATGGAACGTCGTCTTTGCAGAGAAAATTTTCGGAGTCTTCATTGATCATTCATCAAACCAATCAACGTGGCAATATTCTTGCTCATCTCCTGCTATAGGTAAGAATATTTTGATCTTGAGGTAGTAATTCTTATTTTAGATTTTCGCATATTTTTATTGCAAAACTTTTCGATTTTTCATCTTTTAATGTAGAAGAGAAAATACGAATGCTAAGAAAAGCTCTTTAATAATATTCAATTATTCATTGATATGATGAAATATTCGCTTTACGTCTAAATAACAAGAATTTAGTTCAATATTTACAACAAAAGTTGCATTACAAACAATGAAGCATCCACCGTAATCACGACTTTTAAAAAATTAGGCCGGTATTTTCCGTTGGTTAATACCAAGCGTTGTACAAATGCTTTTCCGATATGCCCAACTAATGTGCTCTGACTTGAAATGCTTGCTTCCGAAAGTGAAAAAAAAATTGCTTGCAGATTCATTTGGAGTGACCGATAATGGTGACAACTTCAATATCTTAAACGTCGAAAATGAGGTTTGTTAAAGTGTATTTCCTTGAATATGCATGAATAAATAATCGCATAAGCCATATGTAGCTGGTCTACATGAACCGATATTTGCCTACTTATCTGACCAACGTGGCCTTAAAAAAATGCGCCTAGAAAATATTATGAGGAAATCTTTTGATGGTAAATCTAAGCTAGATTTTTATTCGCTATTATATCTCGGCTGTCAAACTTTGAATGCACTCTATCTACTTTAATTACGGGACGCTTTTGCATAATGAAGACCTTCGCATAGACGTTTCCGCAAAAATTGCATATATTTTTAAGTTCTATAAGATATCAATGAAGCGGTATCTTTTGTTATGCGCAGTGACTCAAATTTCAAACGAAACAGTGTTTTTTGGCTTGGAAATTCATTAGAGTCTTTGAGTAGTCTGTCCGTTCTTATGACATAGAAAAAGTACGCTACAGAAAGCAAAAATAGCAAGAAAATCGACGGACACAAAAGAAAATACGACAAATTTGAGCCTTCAAAAAATTGACCCATTTATGCAATTTTACCATCATTTTTATTATTCACAGATGTCAGATGTTTTTTGTAGACGTGAGCCGAAGGCTACTTCATGAGAAAATCCTCATCTTGTTCTTGGCAATAAGCTTATGCATTTATTTAAGCCAATGAATAACGCGGGTATTCCCAATATGATAGCGTTAAATCACTTCGCTTATAAAAACCAATCATTACAGAATGTGAGTGAGGATGAATTTGATTTAACGATCCCACGTTCAATTTCACCAAGATATCCACAAATTGCTTATTCGGATGAGAGTGCTCTTCAACGTCATCAGAGTTAGTTGTTTGCGTTAGTTGTTTATGCTTTTCATTGAATGGTCATTATTACGGTCATTTTGCGGTCATTGGTCACAAATAGTGATCATTTTTGCGATATTAAATGTTTTAAGAACATATTACTGCTTCAACAAACAATTCAAAAACAATCTGCATCCGAAAGTTGTTTATAATATTTCTTTTGTTAGTATAAGGTGTTGAAACATTGAGAAGAAGAGTTTCACCTATGTCGTTGTGCAGTTGATGCGCCTTGGCACTAGCATCAATGCAGTTAATTGAGAGGATCACTAATACAGCAGATTTTCTCTTCATAGATGTTTCAATTATCAATTTCTCTCTAAAGTGTAATGTGCAAATTTAAGCAAGCCCACAATGATCATTCTGCAATGAAGCCATCCTTAAATATCAACCTGTCACTACAACCCACTATTTATTGTTTCGCTTTTCACAATTCAGCAATCGACTAAATATTATCCCTCTTTATCTCTTATTTCATCCCAGGAGTCACTACCTATCACTTTATAATTTATTGTTCTGCCCTAGAATACTTCATCATATTACCCACTGTTTACTACTTCCCACTCCACCTCACAGCGTTATGTACCACTTCACATTCAACCCTACCATTCACTATTCACCGAGATCTATTTGCCTTCGCAATCAATTGCTTCGCTGCTCAGCTCAACGCCGAAATCACTCTTCAATACACTTCCCGCTCAAACCTACAACCAATGCTTGCCGATTTGTAACTTGCCTCCATAGCTTGCCGATTATCACCTCACTCTGTACACCACCTTATATTCAGTCCCCTTCAAACCGCTCACCACCTAGCATTCCTCCACACACAAGAAAAACTGCCTATCGTCTTCAACTGCACTCGATAAGCTATCCACAAATCTCATTTTATGATCACATTACCATATATCTTGCCATCACAGAATGGCAAGATACCCAGCCACACACTTACTGCAGGCAGCCGGTAAATGGAAGATCTCCTCGCTAAGAATTCGTCACAAATGCAGCATTTTTACTCTAATATTGCAAATTTTTGGCTTCTTAACAGTAGGGCAGCTCAACGTTAGTGAGGAATTGTTGATAATCTAGATAAATTGTTGATAATCTAGATAGATAAAGTACAGGGCATATAATCACTAGATTATAAAAGAATGCAGATAGTGATAGAATCTATCAGTTGATCATTTCATATCAATGATCTGTAATTACTTTTTATTATTTTTTCATTATTTTTTGGCGCAAATTTTTCCACTTTGGTCATTTTACAGGTGAGTTGGAATATTAAAAGTATTTACATGAAAATATTACCCTCGAGAAAGTAATTTATTCATAAATTTAATGTGCAAGAATATTGACGTATTGCAACGATTATAGCAATTATTTATCATTGAAGAAAACATATTAAGGACTGATACGTGAGCAAATTCGACGCAACGAACAAATCGCTAATATTCTTTCACCTTGGAGAAAACGACAGGTAATTAAAGTATGATAGATAACACTTGGAACTTGTAACACTTGGAAATACGAATGCCTTTTATGATCTAATTGATCAATGACGCGAAACTTGCTTATTAGTAAAATAACATTAAAGAACATTTTGTGATTTAACACGAAACTTAACGACCTATCTTACTATTAAATAAGTTGTCATTCTTTCTAAGAACTTGCTACTGGTGTAGTACTGTCGAAGCTTGTAAACCTGGAGACCTTTTAATTTTAGGCGAGAGGCGGAGGGGGGAGAGAGTCTTAATCAAGAGGACCTATAGTCTGGACAATGTGGGAACACTAGATCAGAAGCTGGTAGTGCGGAATGGGACCGTAGGAGTGCAGTTAGAATTCTGTGGTCTGCACAGCATGGTGAATAGCGACAATGAAAGTGAACAGTGACAACGCGTGTTTAAATCGCCATTAAAAGTTATATGGAAATAACCGTTTCCTACTTGCAATGAATTCGCTGTAGGATCTGATGATGAATGGAAATATTGGCAATAATTTCTAATAGCATCTCATAAACCCTATCTATTTCTATCTATTTTTCCTTCATATTTCATGCGTAAAGAATTTCATTTATCAAGGAAAATTTCAACTTCGTTTTTAAATTCAATTTCAAAATAAAAAATCGTTGTTCAGCTAGATGAATTTAGCAGCAGCTACAGAAACGAAAGACAAAACGATGTTCTATCGTTCGACGGAAATTTTCACTCACAGCCGCTCTTGATATTTCATCGACCAGAAAGCCAACAGGTAGAATGATTTTCAAGCATTTCATTTATTACTATATGTGAGGAGGTGAAAGTCTTATAGCCGCTGTCCATGAGTCACTTCATCCTCACCTTCACAGTGGAAAATTACCTATTGAGAATACGGATTAATTCCGGAATCCGAGCATTTTTACTGACGATAATACCTACCAATCACTGCCAATCACTCATTCAATTATATCATCTTCATTCGGAGAATAATTAAATTACTCAATGGGATTATTGTTTAGATGGGGCGAAAAATGGCCATAGCGATAGATATATCCATTATATTGCTTACGTTATAGCAGATCATTAGGGCTTTACAGATGTGATAATTAAACGGTTGTCACAATTACATATTCTGGTCTTTTAGTCAACCTTCATATGTCGAAAAATGAAACAGAGCGCTAGGTTGTTGATTTTTGCTGAATTTTTCACTCTCTCTAGCGACCTTTATAATGTTTTAAGACAATGCTTCATTAGAAAGATGTATTTGTATTGTCTGCGCTAGTGAGGCAACATAGTGGTACCAAAAAGAATTGTGATATGGGTGATATGGGATGGTGTACATTGGTATTGAACAAGCCCGTATTTAAGTGAACGAAATCCTGGTATATTTTATTCATTTGATCCTATGTGCATAGTTTTTTGGGTTTGTTTGCTCACCTAAAGCGGTCGGTCGTTGATGATTTTCACAATCCAAGCAGCCTTCCTAGCACCATTGATGGCTTATTCGTGTGCGTGTGTGTCCATGTGTGCATGCACGTGTATGTGGCTGTGTGTTTGCGCTCCAACACATGATATGAATATCAGAACATATTTGTGTTCCGAGAATAGATATAGGAGAGTGAAGGAATTTCTTGGATATTATATAAATTCCAGGGTCACTCCCCGTACCATATTTCGAGTCGATGTATAAACTTTGAAAGGACCCTAATTGAATTTGCTTTTTCTGCATGTTTATTTTATTTTTTGTTTATAATTATATTACCAAATAATAAATCAAATTAAATAATCAGCATATAATGACGCCAAACTTTTTAAATTTATTATATATCCCCCGTAATTTCGCTTCATACCAATCGATTCGTGAAGAAACGAATCATTCATTCATGGAGATTTAAACGAGCTGTAAAGGTGTTGTTTTGCACACCTTGCTTTAATTGGCTATCTGTAAAATCAGTCGTTTAGCTGAACGATAAGGCGCAAATCCAGCCGATCTGTCTCGATGTTTTTCGATGTCTTTTCATTTTTTCAGTGGAGACGGCTATTACAGTAGAAGAAAAATTAGTTGAATCTCTGTCATTGAACTCGTCCCCTTTCTGGTTGTCGGCAGAGATATATCAATTAGAACATCGTTTACTTCATAGTTTACCAAGTGTCCTAAATTTTACGATCAAGGATGAACCATTTTCACACAGACTGATATCCTGGACCTTCTGCCTTCTTCCATAGTCTGAATTTACCCTATTCTTACACATGTTCAGCACACCTTCCACGCAAAAAGGCGTCCATGTTGATGCGTACTGTAAGTGTTATTCTCAACGCTTGCATATTTTATAATATTGAAATCAAGTACGAACCGGCGATTTGAAGCGAAATTTTCACTTATTGGCAGACATAAATATTTTCCCTCCATAGAGGGTTTTTGTGTTCGTCATTACTTCAGCATCGAACTATGCGAGGATTATTTATTTTGCCAAAATGCATGCTGCAAAAGATTTTTCTTTGTAAGACAAGAAAAGAAGACGACCGATTCTGGTAACCTTTCATTTTTCTCTTTTTGAAGGGAAAAAGAGCAACCATAATCAAGGAAATTCGAAAAGCCACGATCAATTGGTTTCAATGTGATGAGGATCGGGATCAAAGAAGGCTCCGATTCGCCTTTGTCGGTTTATTGAATTGCCACTTTGTTTATGGTACTTTGTAGTATTCACTTCACTCCCCGCTTTGTTACACTCATTTATCGATACTGTTTCGATACTACTGCTCTGCAAATATATGTCACTTTTGTGCTTCATCAACTAGGCGATAATCTCCTCTTCACTCCACTTTTCAAAATAGTGAATGCTTATAATGGTAGCATAAGAAATCCAAAACAAATATAATATACTCTCTGGGAGAAGAGAAGCCCCAACGCTAGGCCATTTGCGGTTTTGGTCTTGGATCCCTTATAATCCCAATTATAAATTTTTTCTGGATCCAACTCTACACCTCAACATTATGCATTTCGATTGTTGCCATACTTAATACACAAATGACTTATTATAAAGGCACGTCTAGGAAAGTTGGAATGAAAAATCTCTACGTTCTTTATTGCAGCAAAAAAAAAATAATAATAATAAACCGTTATCACCATAAATTGGCATTTCTTTTTTGTTATTCATAAAGAATACACAAAATATTCAGTGAGAAAAATTACACTAAAATAAAATATATTTCACAAATATTCAAATGAGAATTAAAATTCACAAAAAAGAGAAAGCAATCATCGTTATCAATGAAAATATATTAATGCATATAGGTACGTATATAATATTTTGCATTCTATACATTTATTTAGCAGGAACTATACGATGAAATAAAAAAAAATATTCTGGAAAAAAAACGAATACACATCGAGATTTCATTCAATATTTCATGGACCAATTGCGTGAAAAAAAATGAACTATGAGAAATTTTGAAATGAATTTCCGATTTTTGTATTCCAAAAACACATAGCATAATTATTTTTTATGAAGCTCTTAATAAACGATTCCCTCAAAATTATTCGCCATAGGCGAATTCTTTAGTAATTGCAAAAATTCGATTTTAGAGTTTTTTGCTTGCAAAATATTTCGGCGTTTTTTTTTTCTCGACGGGGGAAATTTGAATGGGATATTTGCAGATGGTAAATTTTTCTCGTTTTTCTTCGGGGGAGGGGGGGAGGGGGGTCCTCAAACAACAAGCAATTAGTGCTGCCATTAAACAAATAAACAAACAAACAGCTATACGTTGATAAATTTCTAACAAAATGAAAACTACTTGCATATTAGAAAAGAACCAGTTCGGTACCATCTGAAAAGGTAGATGAAAAGATAGTGAATCGGATGCTCGGTTTAATCTATTGCTCATCGACTGGTATAATAAACCTTTATTAATCACCCCGCTTTCACAAATTTTCTATTGTGACCACTGTGAAGAATGCTGCAATATAAAAGACAAATAAATGCGTATTATGACATATGAAGGGTTCGGCAATGAACGCAATAATAGAAATAAACTTTGAATCGAAGAAATTGTTGATGAGCATTTATTTGTTTGATAATAAACCGCACAGTCTGGTTGTTAATAAACCACACAGTTTGGTCGAAAATAAACCACCACGTTGACTGCCTCAGTCGATATTCGAAATGCACGTCATTTTTAGCGACAAAGTAATACAAACAATAGTAGATGCAGATTCAAAAAAAGAGCAAATTTATGCGAATAAAAGAATATTGGCGGTCAATAAACACAGTTTATGATAACTGTTCTACCACTGGTTCTTTGATAACCGAATAATCAACAAATCCCCACTGATAAGTGTGATAAATCTCTTCGGCTAGGGCTTTATATTATCGTCAATAGCTGTGATATTTGAGTGTATTTATTACTGCTACAACGGATTCGTGGAAGCATTTTCAATTTTCTCATTCAGTGAATAAAATTGGTGTTGATGTAATCGGTGCAACAACCAACAACTCTTGCTAGTATTTGAAAATTGCACGAGACTCTGAGTTGGCATATTGTCAAAAAACCATATTCTTTTTTTTGCGTGATATATGATATCTTCTAATTTCTCTATTTTTCCTCAATATTTGCAAATTAATGGCTCAAATTTTTATTTTCTATGGCGTTATTTCCGGCTGAGTATAAATGCTTATGACTTGCATGAGATTGATGACTTGGATTAGTGAAATAACTGCTTCATTAGCTCTCCAAAAGCAATACCTTAAAGTTGAAATTTTTATAACCGTTTGCAATTTGTAGAAAAGAAGAAAAATTAAATTTGCAAATAAAAACCGTATAAAGAACGTTTAATATTTTGTGACTGATGCGAGATTTTCAAGATATAGGTATTTGTTGTAATTATTGCTCGCAGTTAGTTATACTTTTATCAATCTTCTTCCCAATACTCAATTTTCTTATCAATGATTTTGCATCCGTTTTTTTTTGGCTTTAAAATAAATTGCAGCCTATTTCTCAAAAAAAAAAAGATTACATAAAATTGCTCCATAATTGCGATTTCTTCTCACAATAGTGAAAAAAAAGTAATATTATATCCCAACAAAAATTCTTATGATGTTTCCTCGTTTACTCGATACAAACAACATGCATAATTAATTCCGCTTTAAGTAATCGAAGTGTTAAGCAGTACTATGCAGTACTACTAGTTCCCTGACTTTATTGCAAGCAATCTCCAGTTTAGCGATCGAACATTTCCTCTGATCGGTTGAACTGAGGACGGGATCAAATTTTGATAATTTTCACAATGGATTCGTTTCGTTTTATTTAATCGTTTTAGAAGATTTTTTGTGGTGCATCGGTCATTGCTCACATCCAATAAAATTAACTTCTTTTTGATAAAGTAATCCCCAATTTAATAGGGAATAGATTACCCACTAAAATGGATATTATTTAGCCTCTAAAATAGTGTTCCTGTAATGTGTTCTTTCGTTTTTTGTTTTTTTTTTTTGGGGGGGGGGGGGGGTAATGATTTTTTGTTGCAGATGTATATTTTACTCTTTTCATGTTTACTTTTTGTCCGCCGCCTCTATTCTTCCATCGATAAACGTATAGCAAGCAATATATCGTAAACAATGCAAAAAAATAATTGTTGTTGAATAATAGAGAAATAATAATAATGAATAAAGATATTGAAATAGATTCAAATAGGATGTCCAACCTGTCGCATACGATGTGGTTTAGGTGCACAACGATTGAACGCAATTAGATGCCATTGTAAACAGCATGAAATGATTACAATGAACAAATCTGCCAAACATACAATACCGAAAAATATCGTTTTCGAATCGGTACTCGATAGATCTAATCGTATTTTTCTTTCATTCTCTGAAAATATAGTTGCATATTATTTGTATGTATTTTTTTGTCGTTTTATTTCTTTAAATCATTTTATAGAATTATTTATAAAGTTTTTTGATTGATTGCATCTAATATCACTTAATGATAATATTTTCTTTAAACGAAATTGCTTTAGTTTATCTATTTCGGCTATTTGTTTGCGTTATTCTTCACATAGGCACTAAAAGATCCAACGAGAAGAGATACTGAGAAATATAATGGGAATGATATCCTAAGAATCGTAAAACTTTCGTCATTTGCGGAACGGATTCCAAAGCTCAGAACCTTTAAATAAATTCGATTCATTGAGAATCTAACATATTCATCGGTTTTCGAGTCCTCTTAATTATATTTCTATTGAGCTAACGATTAAGTTCTTTGGGTTTCCCTTCGAAGATTCCCAATCATCAATATTATTATCACATTTATCTATGTAGAATAAAAAGTGCATCAATCGACAAAAATCTCATCACATTTGTTTTTAATAAATTGCTTTATTCTTTTCGGCAACCATATCAGAAATTCCCGAAGATGAGGGGTGCCAAATTTTGCTCAGGGATTTTCTCACTTCGAGGATTCTCGATTCTTCGCGATATTCTAAGAATCCTCTAATCTTCGTATCCAAAGTGAAACTAAAACTCATTTTATCGATTGGACTGGTAAACTGAGCTAAAATCACCAAAGTGCATTCAACAGGCTGGTCCAACAACAAAGATATTTAGAGCTCCTGTGGAATCTTCATTCTTCAGGATTACACACTTGTGCGCAGGTTTCAACTCGCTTAAGCTGTCTATTCACTCATAGGGACCATTTCGAAGAATTAAATAATCCAGCCTATAGTTCGGGATTTGATACTTAGCGAGTATTTCTTAGTTCGAAAATTGAAAACAAAAAAAAAGTTTTGGAGGAGGAAAAGACTTTTTTGAACGGCAAGGAAGTGAACTTCAATGTTTAAGCGGATTATGTGGAATGAGGATATTCTTGTTTTCTTTTGACGTATTCTTTTTTGAGAAAAGTGAAAAAAGTCAAGGACTCAGGATGGAAAGTCGTACCTCGTACTCTAGGCTCTGAGAAAAGTTGAATAAAGTTGCAAAGATTCATAGAAATTGAAAGAGAAAAAAAAAATAGAATAGTGGGGTATTTGTTGGTTCAACGTGAATCAAATATATTTCTTACTTTAATATAACTGAAAAAAAAAGATTATTATAACTTAGTATGCATAATAATTCCACAGTTCAAATTTCAATGCTATAAATCATCTACATCAGAAATAATAATGATAAAGAACGCTCATCACTTTTTGCAAGCAATCGAAAACGCTTTCGAATATCCGACGAATTTAACAAATAATCCATCATTAGTTTTGCAATAACACATTTCTTCAGTAAGTTTACTGATGCTGCAAATCTAAGTATAGCAGCAATGCTCTTTTGAATTTCGAAAAGCACTTCACATTTCAATACTATCATATTTTGCTTTCATAAGCGAACAGTTAGCTGTCTCAAAATGAGAGTGACCACTGAAGCAATATTTTTGAGTGATTCATTCAAATGACCAAAAAAATGTCATTCTAAAGAAGTATTCTCATTATTTTTTTTTTGTTGTTATTGCTTATGCAGATTTATGCTCCATATCGCTATCTCTATGCGAATATTTAAACAACGCCAAAAACTTTGCGCAAAAATGATCAACACTACAACTATGCAAATAAAACAACACCATTATTTATTGGTGAAGCATACTTCATTGTGACAACTCTCATGGGATAGATCACATTCCGACACTATCTTTGTAAACAATCGTAATTTAGCAGTTCCACTTTCTGGAAAAATCAGCAAATAAATAAATGCCAGACGTTTGTCACCACTTTCGCAAAAAAAAAAAAAAATTCAACTTTATATTAAAGCATGATTTCATTTCTGCCATGAGGATTATGCAAGTTTATTCGAGAAATCGGTGTATAGGGTTTCGTTTGAAAAAAAAGCCAAAACTCATAGCAACGACGTTAATAGAAAGGATGAAGAATTGCGAAACAGATGAAAAGTTGATCAAGATGTTGCGAAATTTGAACGCATTTATTAAATCGATCGGCAAAGGAAAAGCAATTTCGCGAAATTGAAGCAATGCCGAAAAAAAGAAATTTTTGTTTTTTTTTTTATCAAAGTGGAATAAAATTCATCAATCCCCTAAAGAATTGTTTGACATGCGAGCAGCAAATGCGATTTTTCGTTACATCGATTAAAAAAATTCATAAACGAAGTGTAGAACATCAAAGATGCTTCTTCATAACGCTCAAATATGAATACAGCAAATAGAGGGTGCGAGGGGAGGGAATGATGGGAGGAGGAAGAAAAGGGTGAGAATGTGAAAGAAGATAGCGATAGGAAGTGATTAATGAGGAAAGACCACCTGGCAGATATTGATCAAAACTGGCAAAGTCAATCAAATCACAATAGGTCCAAGTTAAATAAAGTTTTTTAGGCCCTTGCAAATTTGCTTTGCACATCCGCGTTGTAGCAACGTTGGCTTTGTGCGTGTGTTTATCTTTGTCTGTCTGTCTGTCTGACTGTCTGGTGGTTCCAATATGTGAACAATTGAAAAACGACATATAAGATTTCGTAGATGTAGTGCAAAAGATAGAAATAGCCACTGCATCGCATAACACGCCAACCTATCACCTTCAGAAGGGGAAAAGGACTTTATGCATTTGAAGGTAGCAAAAATTTCCCGTAAATTTTGCGTCTCTCGATTGAGAGGAAAACGAATCTTTTATAGAAGATTCATACGAGCGGCGGGATTAGTTAAAACAAAAAGGCGTTACTGTGCATACTTTGTTTTTATTGATAATTTGTGACACTGCTTAGCGAATTCAGAGAGATGTAAAAGCGCATATCGTGCCAGCTGCTTTGGTGTGTTTTCCCACTTAATAATGGATATGCTGCCATTGTTTGTTTGTTACTTGTTTCCACACTGTTAGTAGTGTTACAGCTCCAATACTTCCAACATCGTCCCATTCATACGATTCTCGCAATGGTTTTTATGTTAGCATTTCCCAAAGGCTATTTGCTCATTACATAAGAAGCAAGCGTTGTGGACTATTCATGAAGCATTCTTTTTTGAAATATTTGAGCGCTTTTTTTGATTTTCAAATAAAAAAAATCATCCCAATAAGGCCTGTGTGACAATCAAAAAAAAAAACTGACGAAGATTAATTGCTAAATTTGTCGATTTGTTTCAGTAAATTCCCACTGAGAATTTCGGCAAAAAAAAATTTTGTGATAATAATATACTGGTTACTTTTTTAATATATCGATTTATTGTTTATAAGAAATTTACAAATCGATTTGAATTATTATGAATGATATATTTATGAGAAAATTTCACAGTGTTATTAATCGTTTGATAATCTCTGATAATCACCAATAATCTCTGATAGCTTTGATAAACTTAGATGTTTTGGATTAAATTATCAATGGTGGGCACAAAAATAAAAAAAAATAAATAAAACCTTTGATGCTGGAGAGTTCTTTTATCGATGAAGTACGTAATCTCGGCTCCTCCTGACCGATTGGAAACATCATAAAAAATACAATTATTGCAGAAATTTTTAGCGCAAAACCGGCGAACTGAAAAAAAAAAACAAAGAAGAAAATGGAAATTTCGCAGAAACTTTTTAGGTGATACAATGAAATTTAATGCTACAAAAATATATCGCAATAGAGCGTTTTTCTTCAAAACTTATTCCCTATAATAGGTTATACTGCAATAAAAGTTATGAGCCTCTCTTGTTGCAGTATTATAAACCGGAAATAACACTAGCTCAGAGTAATGCATTTCTTTAATTCCAAATTTCTAAAGTGAGCAACTTTTTTGTTCGTTTTTTTTTTGAGGGGGAGGGGGAGGGGAGGGGTTAATAGCACACAATAGATTAGTACAACCTTAGAGAACCTCACTCGAGGCTATTAACCATTATTTCTCCTTTTCCAGTAATTTTTCTTCCTCTTGGGAAAAAATTAGCAAAATTTCGCTAATGCAAACATATGCTAATTATATCTTGCTTGTAGAAATTAATTCTATTTGATGCGTTTAGAATTTCCTAAGTTTTTTTCTCCCTAATATTTTTTCTCACATAACTTCTTAAATTCTTTTTCGTTTACAAATAATGAGAGAGGGATGTGAGATGAAAAAAACAAAAATGCGATTCAATAAACTTATTTTTGAAGTAATATGCTCTATCAACGTTTTTTTTTTCACGCGTGAAAAATGCTCAATTATTTTCTTACTCTATTTAATTATTTATTTACTCTATTTACTTATTTAATTACTTTATTTAATTATTTATTTATTGAAAAATATTTACACCGGCAAATATGCAGAACCATAGATTTTGTCGTTTATCACCTCTCAAAGCGAGTACCGTATATAAAAGAACAATCGAAGGGAAAATTAACGAAATGAGTGAAACTGGATAGTAGAGGATAATACTGAACATCGATGTCAATACGTATAGAAATACGCCGCATATAACCACTTTCTGAAAATAAATGCAATATTTAGAGTAATCTTTTCATGATGCCCTATATTGAAGTCTGGTTGTTAATCTATTAGATGAGTTCTCCTCTTTTAGTAAGTAATGAAGAAGTAATCAACAATAGGACAATTAAGTTTTTTTAATTTTTGGGATTAAAATTCCTCACGATTAGCCTAAAAATAAAGAAAAGGTTTTAAGCGTTCATTTGAGAACATCGACAAACGCAAATATTTAAGTGTTCAGCTAGGGCGACAAGAGTAAAAAATTGAAGTAAATCAAAAAGTTCAAGCTTAAATATTTAAGAAATGCTGTTCTGGAACTAGTTCCTCAACTCACTTTAAAGCTACTGCAGAAATATCCTCGTTAAAGGCGAGTAAACTAATCGACATAAAGACTGGCGTTAACCAAGGAGTAATTAACTGTATTATATTTTGCAAGTAATCACAACTTTTCGCTAAATTTTCATTAATTTTTGGGTGTTTTTTGGATTTTTGAAACAATTAAACGCAAATCGAAGAAATTCATTTTTCATATTTATTTAATATTTTCTTCAAATAATGAATTCCGTTTTTTTTTAAAGTGGCATAAATAAAATCGTTGCGTTATTTTTAAAAAATTTGAATTTATGCAAATTTCGAAGGTAACGATTTCTTTCTTTTTTTTTCAGCGAGAAGAAATTTGCAACACTCACTAAAAATTACCAAGAAGGGAAATATTTCTTTAAGAAATCTGTTAGTTTTTTTTTACTTTAAAAGCATTTATGAGAAATATTCAAATACTTTTATTCAGTTTTAGGCTTGCTTTCTCTTTGATAAAGAAATCAGAAACCGTAACCAACGCATCTTCTTCGTTCTCTACTTTCCCACCTCATCTATCTCTCCCCATCTTTCAAGACCGATCTCCACTCCTATACCAAACCAAACCACCATCTAGATTAAGTCTTCAAAATCAGCTTAATGTCCAATAAGACGGCTTAAGGTTCAAAGGCTCAGCTGAAGCTCAGAAACAGATTTTCAGACTTTTGGATATGTCGAATACGACATCATAATATTGCATTTTTCCGTACGTGCATAAAAATGAAGCAAAATAAATAATTACAGTAATATCCCATCGTTCAGTGAAGTTGTCTGGTTTGCGTTCCTCCTCATCGCATTCAGTGGCACAATCAACTGGCCGTGGGTTACTAATGAATAACATCGTGTTGAAATTTCGCGATACCTAGATTATAAACTATAGTAGTGGAAGAAAAATGCTAGATTCCACAGATAATTGACGGCAGTTTAAAACATTTTAATATTAAACACAAATAACATAAAACCGAAATTAAAAAGCACATCAAGATGAAATTTACGATATTTTTGAATTACAATTTTTTGCATTTTTCACTATTTTTTGATGAAATATACAAAATGAGATGAGAGCAATGCATTACGACTTGAACAAAAAAAAACGCTGATTGAAGGGATGAAAAAAAAATCGACTCTATTGTTTTGATTCTAAAATATTAAAAAAATGCATAAAATATTCAGAAAAACATGGAATAACTAAACGATCATTTAAACAAGGCATTGATCTTGGATAATTTATTTTTCACCTTTGCATAATGAGAGCATTAGAAAAGTGCTTATCAAGAAATCATTATGCATTGATTTATTGAAATATGCAAAAATGTTTTGAAAATAAAAAACAATGAATTTTCTTTCTTTTGATTTTTCATTCGCATCAAACAATTCTTATCAATAATAATGTGCAAAACAAATTTGTCGTAGTGATAAAATTGTATAATAATGTAATTTTCATTATTTTTTCTCTAAGAAATGTAAAATCGAATAGATTGAAAGAAATTGTCTAAGACATTCGCTGAAAAAAAAAATATTCATTTAATAGCTTTTCTACGAAGATAATAAAATATGTTGGAGCAAAATAATAAAAAAATTAAACAAAAAAAAAATTAAAGTGAAATAACATCCATAAGCATATAAAATTAGTGCGAAAAAAAAAAGAAATATCAAGAAAACTTTACAAGATTTGCAGAAAAAACACAGGAATAAAATATTCGATCAATCGATCTCATTGATAAATATTTGAGCTATGGGTTAGAATTGAGTTAGCAATATGAAATATTCGTTTAAAAAAAAAGTTTGCATTTATGTATTACCTATATAAAGCATTTAAGTATTACCTATAAACGACAGTTTATGAGTGAATTCTCATCGTGGTGAATGATACACTTCTCGTAAAATCTTTCAGTGGAATATCACTCAAATATTCTCATATGAAAATTGTTGGAGTTAATTTAATACGAATACGATGATCAATTCAGTTGAATATTTTGAGGTAATAATACGAAATGAACGAATTATGAGCAAATATTAACGCTATTCAACAATTGTTTCGAGAGAAGAAGAGAATAGTTGGATAATACACTTCTAGGTAATAGGTCATTTTAAGAACTTTAGAATTTCTTTGACAACTTAAGTTAAGTTACATACTTAAGTTAAATAGTTTTGTGATAAATAGTGCAGTAATTTCCACAGCTGTATGTATTCGAGTATTGATATCATATCATCACCACATTTGCATGCCCATCTATGATAGATATATCAGTCGTTATCATGAATAGACCTTTTATCCATCATTCGGCTATTCTATAATATCAGCTGATTTGGAGATCCCATAGCAGATCATTGATCTAACTATGAATCACTGTGTTTAGCATCATAGAAAAGACCTATACGCATAACTGTAATAATATAGTTTGATTAAATGCAACTTGAAAATATAAATTGATGTTTGAGAGGCATGGAATAGAAATTGCATGCAAAAAAAAATAGTTGAAAAAATTATTCACAGTGTCGCTCATAATAAAACAAAACGTTATGGAGTGAAACAATTGTGCGTCACGTGTTTAGGGGTATAAGAATTTCTGGGTTTGTTTGCAGGTACGGAAATTTATGCAATTGTCTGTATGGGTACGGGAATAAAAAGGCATTCTCACATAAGTCGTCTATGCGTCTTCGTCAGAAATAAGTGCTTATCTTAATTGCGAGAACAACAAAGTTGGCCGCACTCACAACATGAACATATATTCACTTAACGAAAATGTCGAGTTAATTTCTTCTCATTGAAAAATTTTTCTTCACGTAAAAAAAAACGCACTATACTTCGAAACGAATTATTTAACCTTTGCACTTTCGATGATCTTAAGGATAGGAGAAATTTTTTGATGAAATGAGTGCTTAAAAAATTACGAAAAAAAGAAATCACTACATAGAAAATTCCTCTAAAAAACTCGACGTGACACTAAATGATTGTCGAATAAGTAAGAACGGCGATAAGATTGAAATTCTCAAATTCAAACAATTACCTCCTCTTGAGTTGAAAAAACTTTTTATCCCACAAAAAAAAGTAGGAAAAATGAGAAACGATATAAACGATCGAAAATTAACGCTGCCATTAGAAAAGATTGATACTAAATTTGGCTGCAACTCTCCTTAAATTTCTTTATCGTATATACGCTATGTACACATGCTTATGTATATATGAGATCGACAAACGGTGCCAGTTTCCCTGCCCATAAGGGAAATTTGTTTACCCGAAAAGAAAAACGTTTATTTCGTAATATCTAATTGTTTGCAAGGTGCTTGAACGATGAAATTTTTGAAGACATTTTAAATTTGGTTATATGCTTGAAAGATGACTTATGTCAGTAAAATACATCTTTTCCAATGATGTCATTTTAACTTCGACATTGCAATGAAAAAATTTGTTATGCTATTTCGATAATAAGATACTTTATCTAAACCGATAAGAATTATAATCGTTTTCTTTATTTGAAATGAGCTCTTTATCGCTGCATTAATTTTCATTCGTTATCTTATTTTCACTGCGATTGAAAACTTTTTTTTTTTTGAAATACGCGCTCTCACTTTAGATTTTGGGATGTCATTAACTCTAAGTTGAAATATGGAATAAAATAAATAGTAGAATTCCCAAATAGAGAAATCCGGCAGTAAATAGTGTACTTAAATTGAGATTTTGTAAATTTCTGCAAACATGCCCAGTGCTATATTTGCGTGCATATATCCGGCGATTTTTCCGTCTATCTGATACTATGAAGTAGTAGCAGTAATGTTCATTCATAAAGGAATGCAGAAAGTCTAAAAAGTAAAGAGGTAAAATAATATGAAACAGAAAAAGCCGCATGTAGACATACAATGCAATTAATTATACCTATATTTTACAATAAAAGAACGCGTGCATTTCCGGTAGATGGACTATATTTCACAATAATGTGGCAATTCAAACCAATTTTCATACTGACTGATCACTTCGCTACAAGCTGTAAATTGTTAATGATCATGTAAGATTCATACGTGATAATGCTGAATCGATCGAAGAAGAAACGATTTTCTGTTCAGCGAATTTGTAAGTGGTGCTGTTTTATAGGAATAAGCGGTATTATGTGTTGTACTGTCTTATTCGAGTATTTATATATCCTCATAAGTAGATGCAACATCTAGCTGAACTGTAAAAGGATAGTATGCTCATCACAATCACACTGAACGACTATCCAGCTTATTATATGCTAACATAAAGATAATAATAAAATTATCTAATATGTAAAATTTCAAAATCGAAGCATACAAAGATTACCTGAAATTTTTATTTACTTTCAAAGAAAATAAGCAAAAAATAAAATTAAAATTTATATACTTAGAAAATAGGAATAATAACTGATAGAAATATGCGTCGAGAAGGGTCATTGACCGTCAGTCTACGAACTAAGAATGTCGATTAGAATCCTTCTTTGACGTAAACAAAGGGAGGATAGTGTGATGCAATTGCAAATGCTCTGATTCGATATCCTCCATCCGCTTTCGTTTGCGATTCGAATGTGTGTACGTATGTGCGTAACTCCATTGTGTAATATGCTACGCTTTCACGATTAGCCACATTGTGCGCGCTAATCGTTTTTCGAGCTAATATTGAGGTCCAATAATGGAAAATTTTTGCAAACTGAGCATAGACTTTCATATTTCAAGTATTGTGGCTAAAAGATTGTGAAATTCACAGTTTTAAAGGTACTCAACAAAACATCTTTAATAAAGAATTAATAATGATAACCGATAATAAAACATATAATTTTACATCGATCAAAATTAAATATGCATATTTTGATTATATCGATTTCTTTAGTGCAATGCAAATACATAATTTCTGGATATATTTCAACAAAGACGATTATGCAACGATCAGCAATTAAAAATTTTTATGCCTCCTCATAATATAGATTCAAACAAGTATATTTTTTTTGTTCCCAAGTTGCAAAATTTCCATATTTTGGATGGCAATATCGCAAAAGAGTAACGTTGTCCTTTTATTTTAGAACTCTAATAATAGCAAAAATTGTTTTCTATATTGGACGAATTTAATATAAATAATTCCATAGTGAAACGTAACATAAGAGTGAATTGTCATTCTTATTGCTGACATCTTCAAAGAAATTCTTACCAAAAAGAAACCCTCCTCCCCTCCCCCCCCCCCCTCACTATTTGTAGTGTTTTTGGCACTGAAATTTCTACACTTCATTGGAACTGATTACAAGACTATTTAAAACTAATTTATTAAACGTTAAATTATACAAATAAGAGCGCATATAGCATAAATATAGCATAAACAACTGCTAGTACGACGAATTTGATTTGTTGAAATATTTACATTCCAATTATTGAAGAACGCGATATTTTAAAGTCATTATTGATAAGAGTATTAGATATCTAGGAGAGTTCAATACTTTGAAGTATAACTGTTCATCGAATTGATCACATAAGTTGTAAAAAAAATACCTATGAGATTTGCATATTATGCGGTGGTTTTATTAGTTTCATCACTAATGGTTAGATTGAAGAAGTATGCATCGGTTAATAAGTAAAACTAAATGAAAATATGTAAAATGTTGCTGGGCAGTAGAATATAAGCACTAACTTATAGAGTGAATAATGTAAACAAACAACAGCTCTAGTTTGACAAAAAAAGATCAAAACAATTCGAAAAAGTGTCAAAAAACTGAAGTAATATGAGCACATAGTCAAGCATAAAAATGCATTTAGATCTTTTAGCTCATAGAAAAAATTTAAATGCATTTGATCAATCAATATTCAGAGACATTGACTGATCAACTCAAAACTTAGATGTAGATCGTCTGCAACAATTTGTTCTCTCCATCTTCACAGGTCTCATTTCGATGGCATCGAATAGGCACATATTCATATGTAAATATATTCATATACATAATGAAGAATTCCTCATAATGCCTTTAGCAAAAGCAGTTCGCGGAAGGGAATTTTAAACACTTATTGCAATATGTAAATTTAAATGCGAAATATCGGGATATGCAAAAATATTCAATGAAGTCTGCGAAAATAATATCTATTCGCCATCGTCGAGTGTCGGCTAAACCCTGCTATCGTTTGAAATAACGCAAACCGTGCCACCCACAGAGGTTTCTCTGTGGATGGCACAGACTTACGCAAATATAATTAGCTAATTATTTGTCTTCGTTGAAAGTGCTAAATTAAACTTGCATAAATATTGAATAAATAATTTCAACGAAGGAAATCATAGATGTCAACCCCCCTCCCCCCCGGTTAAGTGTGAACCGTCATAAAATAAACCGTTTATTTGCTTGAATATACTGTTACGAAAATATTCGAATTACTGTAACGTTAAAAAAAAACAACCAATACCTGACTTAATTGCTTCAAAATTCCGTTTTCCGGGAAGCAGTGAAAAGATCTCAAATTTGTCCCATGAAGAATAAAAACTGGGAACATTAAAAAATATTTGAGATAGAGCATTAACGATAAATGAAAAAATGCTTAAGAAAACCAGCAAAGGGGTCACATTTCAAATGTGGATTGCTGCATTCGAAATTAAAAACGACGCATAGAGAATGCGAAAATGGACGTGATTGAATTCGAGAGCGCTTTCTTTTGAAGCTTTCCCCCCTTGGGAAAGCATTTTGACCATATCGAACAATGTGCATGGAGAAATGCATCACAACAATGCTGTAAAATTCTTCTCCACATATAACTCACTTAATAAATGAGCATTATAAGCGATCCCTTGTCGCATGATGCACTCGAGTGGCACGCCTTCGTTTTCAGTTGTCAACTTGGTTAGCTAGCGCCTTCTAATTGAAGACGAATAGTTTCGACCCCTTCCCCCTTCACTACCGTGGCGGAAGCGATCGCTTATGGATTCAGCGGTCCGAATTCTCGTAGATTTACTTGCAGCGGGCTGCAGAATTCATGAAATATTGCAAACATATCAACACTTCTATCTTTTCCATAATCTAAATTATTGATCTTTCAATTTTTTTTCCTAAAATTTGAGGAATCTTATGTTTCGAACTTGAACGGCATAGAAAGTTTTTAAACTTTTTTTAAGTGCTAAAGTTTTTAAACGGTATATGTGTGATCATAGGAACCTTGGATGAGCGCTATGACTGACAAATATAGATCGGAAATCATTCATGAAGACAACACAAATCAATCGATTCGAATCGTAGATCGTTTCGATCTATAGTAGTATTAATATGTAATCAACTTCATACGTTATGAAATTGTGATGATTGAGAGTTGCAATCTCAACAACAAATGTTCTCGAAATCAATAAATGGCCTAACAAACGATGAAAAATGTACCACAAACATTTTTTTTCCATTTGAAAAAAAAAAACAAGTTAAACACCGCATGATTTATTACAATATTTACAACAGGTAAAGAAATTCGTGAACAGGTATAGATAGATATTTATAATTGATAACCGAAATTCACTGATACATTGGTATGATTGATATTCAAATATTTATGTTATAAATGTGCAAACTATACAATCCAAATGGACAAATGCTTGAAACAGAAGAAAAATTTAAATTTTATTAATGTTTTTGAAAGTAACAATTAGGAATGCGGTAAAAATTGAAAACCTGAGATGATGAAATAAAGAGAAATTTGATCAGATCCAAAATAATTTTCGAGACAAACTGATTGGTCAGTAAGTATGAAATGTTTAGAAGTTTTTTTTTTCTCATTTTCAGAAATAATTAGCGCATTAGTCAAAAAATGCTGCGCTCATAATTTTAGAAAAATTGAAATATTATTGCATCTCTTATAGAAATTAGCTGAAACGAATATGAAAATTGTAAGAGTAGCCGATAGATTATGCTTTCCATCAAATTATGCTTTTCGTAGAAACGTCTGAAGAAGGCAAAACAACGCCTTATGAGCGCTTTTTACGCTCACTTAACCTCCTTTTTATTAATCTCAGTTTTGAATGAATCTCTAAAATTCTCTCTTATTTCCACAGTTTATCCGTTCCTAGGGTTAAATTGATTTTCAATTTTCATAGCGGTCTAATACTTTTATAAAAGCGATTAATGAAAAGAAAAGTTAACTTCAGAATCCACTTCGTTTCAATTTCATAATTGCCTAAGAGTTCGTTTATAAGAACATATCCACGATTCACGCGTAGAAAATATTGAATGCACTAGTAGATAACAATTATTTATAGATATGTAGATTTGTGATTATCACATTGCACCTTTCGTAAATATTTGAAATGAATCCACTGAAAATCTCAAACGCAAAACAAAATTTGCAGAAGCCGATCAATTCGATTGTCATATACTGTTCTCGAAATTTTAATTCGCTTTTTATTATGGTTGTGCATTGTTTTAAATGAAGTTAACTAGAAAGGAATATATATCACACGACTCCGGCAAACTAGGCGATTTCGACTCCGACCCTGATGGAGCCTAAAATTCCTACTTTACACCATTTCGACTTTGATTCGACAAAAAAAGCAACTGTTGCTGACACTAACCCCGCAGAACTGAGGAGCTAACTCTTTCATGTCAACTCTTCCTACGACAAAGAGTAAACTCTTGGGTCCACTATCAATATACACAGCAAAGATGTATTGAATGTACATCTGCTGCAGCACTACTGAATCTCCAAATATCAGCAGCACTCTCAACTACTATTACTAGTGCTACTTACTAACGCTGCTAATAAGTTTATTAAAGGTGGTGGAATTAATACCTGTAATTAGTAATATCTAATATAGTTGTGACAAAGCAACATCTGTTATCAGCATTAAGAAGTACCAGTTGCAGTAAGCTAAGTTAGTACTGTTAGAAATAATAGAAAGTGTTCATTGAATATTTGCTGATACTAATTACTAAATCATTATTAATATTACAAATAGTGATCTTATCACGTATTAGCATTATCGCTTCTACTGCTACAACGTAATGTATAAATATCATCGATCTTACTAGCAATACTCGTAAATATCGGTAGTAGCAATATCATTGCTGATTACTCGTATAATACGAGGTCCAGATCGGGAGCCCAAGTTCGGAGAGCCATCTTAGGAACTCATTCTGGTTCTCCTCCCCTCTCCTCCACAGTATAAGGAGCACCGATCTGATGGATGAACTAGAAATTCATTGCGCTCACTTCATTCGAGGGTTTGAGTGGAAAGATACGCATGCGCCCCGGCTGGGCTTCTGAATCGATGCCACAGAGCAATACTTATGCACACGCTTTTTGCCTGTACATTCAGTCTGGCACCGCGAAAAAAGTAGTGAATGGATAAATTAGTGGTAATTTATGAATCCGTGACTACGGCTTCGAGAGAAAAGGAATGGAATCTTACTAGCTTAGCCCCCAAAGCAAAAGACGGGACAACACCACGATTCCGATTCCGTGTGCAGCGAAACTTTGTTTTTCGGACTCGACTCCGAATTCAGCCAAGGAGCCATCTCTCGCAATCAATCTCTACGATGCCTGTTGCTTGTACCCAAAGTAAGAAATGGGAGAACGCAGTTGATAAGTGTGACGTTTGTTGTGATCATAGTGGCTGAGTTATAGCCGGCGTGCATCGTGCAGTCCAAAAAAAATGAGGGCCACAACAGGGGAACAGAACGCCATGCAGAGCGGATGGAAATGAAAATACAACGAAAAAGTGGCAATTACTATGGGAAGGATGTAGAATTGTGCGTAACAACTTATTTTATGATAGCAGTACAATTTCAGTTCGCATGCTTTGAAACTGTTTCGCTTGAAAAATTTCGCTTCAGAAAACATATGCAAATTCATACTTCTTTCATGCGAGATCATAGTTTCTTTAAATCAGATTCTCTCTAAAATGAATGCAGCTATCATAGCTGTTTCTCTCTGCTTTGATTTCATCATGCATGCATAGGTGCTTTGTTCTTCGGTGGTTCAGTAGCACATTATCATCGAATTATCAGCGATTCGTTATCAGTGATATCAATCGCCTCTTATTCTATCATTGGCTCCTCTAATCTTCCAATCCCTACAAGTCAGTTTATTTTTCATCCTCACACATCATTTTGTGCTTTTTTCTAAAATTTAAATGAGCGTTTGTTAAGCACATAATGTGGAATATTAAGGATATTCATTGCATTGTGACGAATGATCCACCTCCGCATAGCCTAAAAGTTTAGCAGTACGTAACATATGTCGCTTACGATGCTAAATCTTGGAAAAAGAATAACAGCAACAATGATTTAAAGTATTTTTAGTTGAGGAATTTATTATGTGTTCAAAATAGAGCAATTATTTGCTACTAAATTGCCGCTGAAAAAAAAGATTGCTGATTTTCGCTGAAAAATTACACTAAATAGTTTATCAACAGCAATTGCACCCACATATAGCCATCGTTTCTTATCGCAAATAAACTCATATTTATTGCCAAAGTGGAAAAATATGTTAAAAAGAGGAAGATAACGTTTCGGAGAAGTTAATAAAATTTTTTATGCAAATTTATCGCTTTTAAATGACAAATATTTCTTTTATCTATGCAAATATTTGAACGCACTCTCATGACTGTGGACTTTTTCAATTTCTATCACCTTGCGATAGCTTCGGATAAAAACTTATATTTTGTAAAAATTACAATCTATAGATAAAACAGTAGAAAATTGATGCGACCGAAGGAACGAAATATTATCGAATGAGATAACAGAGAACGTGACTGTTGTTAAGCCTTATTCCTTTAAAAAAAAGTGATGATGAGGTGAGACTGTGATATTCTAAGCTTTTACGTCTAGCACTAACCGACCAAAACAGACGCGATTGAAACGTTCATCGTTGTTTTTTTTTTTTCGTTTAAGCTTCAAACCGTTCTAATACCTGTGCATTCGAAACAGAAAAATATTTACTAATATGTTTATTTAATGAATCGAGCAATTGAGTCCTTGAATGTAGGAGAAGAATTTTCGGGATAAAGCAGCAAAAGCTTTTAGACGGATACTACCTCCAATAATTATTTTGCCAACGATCACCGATTTGTTTTTGGTCGAATAAAAACGAATGATCAAGATTCGAAGTTATATGAAACGTGAAATATGTTTGATAAAGTATGTCATGTTGGAAATTTCTAATCAACTTATAACGCACTAAATAAAATTAACTAACCACTTAGACGATAAGATGAAAAATATAAGCAAATACTCAGTCTAGATGAGGTAAGAATTCCATTCTTTTTAACTCGCTCTGAAAATTTTGCACCTTCCACTGAAATCAGGATTTTTCCAGAACTTGAGCGTATCTAAATTTTAATAGTTCCATTCCTCCTCCTTCAATCAGGAAGGTTCAGGTTTTATCCTGAACGCATGTTGCGACAAGAAATACTATGATCGAGATTTCCTGCAAGTAATCTATCTTTTCCACTTTGTTTGACTGCTGGAAATGCTCTTGTACTATGCCGATACTACACTATGAAAAAAAAAACTCGTATCAAAACGAATAGACAACTATACGAATGTTACTGGCTGACAACCTCCCTATAAATCACCAACTTATGAAAGTATACGAAATAATGCTTCCGTGCTTTAAATAATCTTATCTTGCCATAAAGCTTCCAAAATTAATTCATTTGTTTGCATCCTCAACGGTTTAAAATGAAAAATCGACCGGTATGAAATACTTGCAAATTTTTGCCACATTTGAAGGTCTATTACTTGTTTCTTTTAAAGTTGATCAATCAGCAGAAATGATCAAAGGAAGAGGTCATCCTATAGTGCGCTTTGTACACGCAATTTTTGATTACTTTACTTTCACTATTTACCGAGTTGAAACCACCGAATAGATGAACAGACGAACAGATGAGCGGATAAACAGACAGACAAGAACGCATAATCATATATATGCACAAACGCACTAAGTAATTTTCCAAGAGCGGAAAAAAAGTTCATGAGAAGAATCTAAGAGATGTAGATTTTGGTTGTAATTGAATTTTGAGATTTGTGAACAGAGAGAGAGAAGTGAACAAATTGCTATATGGAAAACCCCCTCCCCTCTCCAACTCGATGATAAGGCAATAAAAATTCAACATTGATTTAGATTTCGAAACGATCCCATTTGCTATTCCCATTATTTAAATTTAAAAAAAAAAAAAAACTCACCAAACGATCACATAAAATTGAGGAGAGTAATTTTTTTTTAGAGTTGTTAACAGCGAATAAGAAAGAAGAAATTTCGTAGAAGCTTAGAGAAAATTTCCCTCAAAATAAAGATGCAGTTTCTAAGTGGATCGTATGCATAAACAATATCTAGCAAGAAATAATGTGAGAGAGAGAGAAAAAAAAGAAAGAAAAAGAAAGAAAGAAAGAAAGAAAGAAAGAAAGAAAGAAAGAAAGAAAGAAAGAAAGAAAGAAAGAAAGAAAGAAAGAGAAAGAGAGAGTACTAACAGCAACAAGTTTACAATTGAGGGTGGTCATTTCTAAGTGAACTTACTAAATTCGGTAATCGAATTGATTGCCGATAAGTACTGCGCTATTGTCTTTATGCGAACTCGTAAATTCCATCGAACTTTTGATGCAAAGATCACAAGAATTAGAAATCGCAAACGTGACATAAGCAATTGTCGAAATCAATAGGTGAATGTTTTTAACATAAAGCTCTCTTATAACGAAAACATTCATTCTCTTTAGCTATATCGTCGATCTATTAGTGATTGACATACGAAAAGTGTAACAACAGTTGGAAGAATTTCGAAAGAAATATGACCGAAGTAAGGAATAGCTAAGTGATTTTATTTTATGGTGGAAATGAGTGATGAGCATTTCTCTTCATATATGAAATCATAAAATCTTAAGTATCATAATAAATTATCATCATCGTCATCGTAAATCTTTTTCGAATATTAAATCTTGAAATTGCGAAAATTTAAACAAATAATCATCCTATTTTTTAATCAAAATTTCTCTCAATAAATAAATCTATCTGATCGTTGCTAATAATAAGAGATCTATAACGAATTGGTTAATTCAATAATCATAGATCTCATTCATTGCTTAACAAATGAGCAACAATACTAGCGTGATTCCTATTCGGAGGAATAAAATCGTGAGAATTAAAAGTTGTAACATATTTAGAAGGAGAACCAATGATGTTTGGAAACTATGTCAAAATTCGCTATGAAAAATGCATCATCCATAGAGTAAAAGCAGACATGCACATTTATAGTATAGTTTGAAATGCGCAAAATTCTTCTGAAATTGAATGAGTGGGGCCAAAAAGAATTTTCATGGCAGCTGGATGTATATTATAGCAAGCAATTTTCATACCTCAATCTGTGTTGGTTCCGAAGGTGTAAGTTTCGGAAAGACAGGCTTCAGGATCCATCCCCAATTCTGCAAAACTCTGGAAAAAAACGAAAAACACCGGAAAACATCAATCCTCTCGCCACAAAAGAAGAAGCGGGACGGGTTTTGATGTTTCATCTGTAGCGAAGGATACTTCGAAAACTGAATCGTCGTCTAGGAGTTCGTGAGTTCGTGAGTTGTTGAAGTTTGATACCGTTTGACATCTCGCCAATTATCGTTATTTGTGCGTTTAGGTCTAGCTTCACGATGCTTTCAACTCATCGCCCAGAAAACGCAATTTAAAAACAAATGGACATAATCAAGTAATACTCCACCGCACTTTCAGTTCATCTTCTCAACGAGTTATGAGCACCTCAAGCTGACTTGGAAATTCCTTGTTTCTAGGATATGAAAAGAAAGCGCAATTTTTGCAGCATCTCTTCTAGCGCATCCGCTTGCTCTGAAAATTGAGAGAGCCAGAATTGAGGAACCATACCACTCACGATCATCTAAGTACGATAAATGGCAAGATGCCAGATCTCTGGTACGTTTCTTCTCCTCCCACTCCCCTCCCCTTGCTGCTAGTCGTCACTTACATATTGGATGATCACGTTATCCCATGACCACTTACAATCGTTGTGATAAGGCCATCAAAAATCAGAAATATTTAGCACCAAATACTGGTTCCATACACTCGCATTAACGTCGAACACAAAAAACATATTAAAATATATGAACTTAAAAAACATATGTTAATATTTGCATCAAATCGACTGAATCTTTCGTAGCGCCTCCATACGGTACGATGAATGACACCTTAGGCAAAACTTTGAAATAGGGCATAAAGTGGGGAACTTTGCGAACTTATTCGGCTTAAAAGAATTTATTTCCTCTTTATATATTAACTGAAGCATAGCATATTTCTAACAAAAAAAAACTAACTTAGCATTTAATGAAATATAACGAGTATTCAATGGCAATAAAAGAGGTGCATTCAACAGTGTTGTTAAAAAAGCTTAAAGTGATGCATCCACTAGAAGCTGTCAGCTAACATTCTAGCGGGCGATTGTTAGCGGGAAGAATCTATCGAAGGGCGATGATTTCGTCAACGAAAACAAAATTTCAACGTTGTGTTATTTCGAGCGCCTCTCCAATATCACACAATTGTTTTCGTATCTATGCTCGAGTTGTTGCGCTATTCAACATTCCATGCGTAAATCAACTAAATGACAGACTGCTCGAGAATGTGACAGCCACTCTCTATTCCCCAATAGTCAGTCAACGAGATATGGTTTGGTCTTGTGTTATAGACGCCACCAATTTGCAGAAATGACCATTTTTAAAGACAACCTTGTTATATCTACAAACAAGAAGGTATTATGCAGGATTTCCTCATTTACGAATATTAGCAATGAAGACAGAAAATAACCATTATAATCAGCATGGCTCATATTTTCTATTCATCGATAGACGTAACCATTGAATCATAGGTGGTAGATTGCCTACGCTTAAGCTGGCGGACTAGAATAATTCTAAACTCTATGCTAGACAACAAGTGATAGTTGAAAATAGTACGATCAGGTGATGCTCGTATCGAAAATTTCATTCGAAGTATGGAAATTAAGGTGCAAAAAAAAAAGTTAGCAAATAAGGTATAAGTGGAGAAAAGATTTTTTGGAAAAGCCGATATGGAATATTATTTCTTTATTTCAGTTCAATAGTTGTCATACGTTGAAATTGCAACAAATAATGAAAATTATTTTTAAAAAATATATATAGTGATATTTTATGCTAATTAAGCGTTCGCAAAAATTTTCATCAATGATTTTTGTGATGAACAATAATCTGATTGATAAAAAAAAAATGCAACTCGTCAATATGATTACAAAATGAACAAACTTCATAGATTTTCGACGAAGAAAATTCTCGAAAAAAGATAATTGCGAATTATATTGAAAGTATGAGATAATATTAATTAGAATTAACTAATTATATATATATATTTGAGTGATTAATGATTTAAAATTACTAAACATAATATATAATATAAATGAATACTCATATATGGAAAAGCATATATGGAAAAGCATTTGAAATGGAAAATTTTGAATATAAATAAATAAATGAAAAAAAAAAAAAAAAAAAAAATTTTTAAAAAAAACACTAAAAGATCATTATCAGTCATTATAAATGATTACTTCGGAATGTTTAAAGCGAAAACGAAGTTCGATTGATTGATGCTTCATTAATCAATGTCACAACAATTGTTGAATATCCTTTCGCATCAATGAAACTTCGCTTTCGTTGTTATTTTTCATCTATTTTCCACTTGATAAAAGGTAACCATTCGTCGGGAAACTGCATTGTGACAAGTCAAAACCAGAAAGAGTCACGAAATTTAGACCTCAAAGTCCGATTCCGAATTTCGCCACGGAAAAAAAAAACACTCAGCTGATGTTAACTCGCATCCTGGAGCAATGATGGCTCATGACTTTAGTTCTTGACTTTACTCTAAATTGTGAGCATTAACGCACGCATTTTTTTATCAGATCCCATTCCGAAGTTGCTGAATGAATTGGAAGCTGTTGTAACAGATCAGGATAACATTACTGAAATTTATAAATTTTGTCTTAGTGGTTCTTCAGCGGAACTACTGAGTCCACGTATATATGTGCATAAATGCAGCACATTTACGACTGAAGAAGACAAATTATCGACGGTATACTTTTTTCCGATAGGCGAGTGAATTCTTTCCGGAAGGTGGGTACAATTTTCGGAAAGGTGGCAAGAGAAATCAATGTGAAAGTAGTGTGTGCTTCGAAGAATGAGTTTCCAAACCGGAGTTTCATTCAGAAAAGATGGCGAGCATATTCGATGAGCATCAGTCGAATTGCTTCGCCGCGTTCTTTTCCCTATGAAACTCCAGCTTGAACATCGCCCATTCGAGGTGCATACTACCTCCACACAATATACTGCTTACTCATGCTGCCATCCAGAAAAACTGCAGTCACCTTTTTTCTAACCTATCGAATAACGACGATACTGCATCTACTTTCAAATATACTAGTCTGACCTCAGGCTTGATCCTACCTATATATATATATATATATATATATATATATATATATATATATATATATATATATATATATATATATATATATATATATATATATATATATATATATATATATATATATATATATATATATATATATATATATATATATATATATATATATATATATATATAGAAATCTACAACTGTAGTAGTCGACAAAAGAAACCATTCACAGAATGAGAAAATAAAAAGTAGGCAGCTTTGTATCGCAATAAGCACGATAAAAGTACTGCAATGAACAGCGCAAAGGAAGGATATTTATTAGAACCGTTGCTAAAAATATAAACATATATATATGCTGATGGAGATATGAAAGCGCTTGTTTTCGAAGAAATTTGATTAGCAATACACGCCCACATTGGGTGTCCTTACGCATACCCAAAGACCATCCTCTCAACATCAGCGCGCACGCACACACACACACACATGAATATTAGTGAGTTGTAGGAAAGCCTTATCATTGCGTGTTGAGGATCGTTTACGAAGTTCGGATCTCGTATTACCTCAAATATACGCCCTTGGGATTTAAAATTCGTTCGAGATTTCATGAGAAATGTTCTACTAAGGAAACAATTGCATTGGAAGGGTAAAAAAGTAATTTTTTCAACTCAACAAAACACAGCAATAGCTCCTCATATTCATGAAAACAGACTCCTCTTTCAAGTTTTCTGGTGGTTAGGGACAATTCATCGAAGAGGGATTAATTGATGGGAAATAAAGCGGTGTTTCTCTTCCCCTCCTCCCAGCCTCGACTAGAGGGAGAGGCTTTTAATGAAGAGGTTGCGTTCACTAAGGAGAGTGTAATTCTTCAAGGACAGCACGATTCATGACCATTACTGCATTTTTGACAACTATCTACATCTGAAGCTCAAAATGAAAGGTTAAGAAATCCTATCGTTCCATTCGATAAGGTCTCCTAGGGCATAAAAAAGTTGTGCGATCAAACATTTCGCCCTCGGTGAAAGGTAACAGTACTATAAGAAAGTTGCTAACGCGAATTGAGGACATTTGAAGTTCTCAATAAAACATTTTTAATGGTGTAGTTTCGATTTATTGCATTTACTGCGGTAATTTTAACTTTTTTGAATAAACAAATAAGATGAAAATGCTATTTGAAATTAGCTCTTGAATCGTTGACTAAGACGATTTCTCCATCTTTAACAATCATCTTATCTCATGACCCGTTCAATTTACTTTTTAAATTTATATCAAAAAAGGATATATTTCTTTGTTGCTGAAAATTTATACGGTCGATTATTTATTTGTTGCAGAAAAAATTCCGCAAATTCACTTTTTTTAGGGGGATTATTAAGCGCTTCGTTCATATACATTGCCGATTTGTCTTATAATGATAATAGAGCTTGTCTTTTTCTATGCATAATTTCCCCGTTTTTTCATTCTTCTCTATCGCTTAGGTGTGATATGTGATGTGTTTGCTTATTTTGTATTATGTGCTAATGATTTAATTCTTGAAAATTTTATATTATTTATGCTTTTGATTTTTCTCTTCTCTTTTTTATTTCAAAATATTCTAGCAATGGAAACTATCATCACTCACATGAGAGATAAAAAATTCCTTTAAAATTTTGCTGAATGGATTAGCGCTGATTTTAAATTCTCCTTTTGTATGACATTGTAGGCGCTTTATTCACCTTACATCTATTGTGTAATAATTAAATGTTATGATTTTTTTTCGTCTTTATTAATTTTTATTATTTAGATGCATTGAAATATTTTAGATGAAAATATTGAAAAAGCGATACTTTTATATTGAAAAATTTTTTTATTATGTTATAAATTTTTCTTCATGAATTATATTGTATAAACGTTTATATATATATATATATATATATATATATATATATATATATATATATATATATATATATATATATATATATATATATATATATATATATATATATATATATATATATAGAATTGTAAATAAAAATATTATAAATTATATATTATTAAAAAAAGTTTATATAATGATGTTATGAAATATTTTTTCCTGCAGAATGAACGTTTAAATGTGATTTATTTATTTATTTGAACTTAAAGCGTTATTTCATTGTGAAAGCGAATCTCACTTTCGGCAACGTTTGTAGTTTTCTTTCCCATATTTGTCGGCATTTGTAAAATGAGTTTGTGCTGGGAAAAAAATTTTCCCGATCAATTCCACATTCTTTTTGGGAAAGCTTAGAAAAAATCTATCGCATTTCATGAGTGAAGTGAATTTACTCAATAGGTTTTTACCCTCATCATTTTTTTTTCTTTTTTTTTGCAGTCATGATGTGGAATCGTCATCTCTTTTTTTTTGTGAAAGTAAGCAGCAAAAAAAAGGCAAGATCATTTTCTACGCACTAGCAATCTATTTTTATAGGCTCATAGCGTAGTTCAATTTATTTGCATTGCAAAAATGCGAATTTTTTTTCCAGCATGTTGCGTTCTCTTCATTTTTTTTTTTTGAATGCAATTTATTAAGTGGGTTTCATTTATTTGTCCTCCTATAAGTGCATAAAATGCATTTTATTGATGAATTAAATCGATGAATAAATCTAATCGTATTTCACGATCTGCTTTTCAAGCATTGTTGTCACAACAAAACAAAGACAACATTTAAGGCATAAAAAACGAATAAAACGTATATATAACCTGGATAATGGATTATTGACTAAAGTATTACTACAAAAAAAACAATTTTGACATAACCTAGAAGAGTGCTTTTATAAAGTTTTAAAGAAAATTCTGTAAATTAATTGTTTAAAAAAACTGCAGCAACGAGTGATAGTTGAATAACAACAGATCATTTTTAACGACTCCATAGAGAATATGAAGCGAATGATAAAAGATTTGTGGAACATGCACAAAGAGTACAAGAATACTTCAGAGTGTTGCCATATTGCTTCTTTTGGAAGCATCATACTTGTCGACAAGTTTCCATCAGTGTTTCTCTAAGGAATTACCCATATTCAATTAATCTCTCAATCCTGTTGAATAGTAAAAGGACACGAGCACTAAAAATGCTTTGTTGAAGAGATGGCAATAAAATTTTATTATTTTACTTTATAAATTCATATAATTGCCAGTGAGAAGATACAATTTTCAATAGTTTCCCTTACTTATTGCATAATTACTAGCATAAACCCCCCCCCTCCCCCCTAAAATGTTTTGATCTCCTCAAGAAAATAATCGAAAATTTTTGCTCGATGCTCAATAATTCTAAAAGTTTCAAACACATTATCTTATCACGTACATTTATCTGCACATTTATTATGTATACTACGAAATCAATTTCAATATTTACCTGGAGCGAATTAGATTCATCAATTGAATTGTGTTATAACTTTAGAAAAACCTCATGGAATAATGTTGATGTACAGCTAACTGGATGATTGATGAAGCTTGTATAGAACGTGACAGCTTTTTATTGATTACCGTTCTATACGGTTCTACAGTTGATCGAGCAACGTTGCAATATTGTGTGGTGCATTCTGATTCTTTAGTAAGATTGACGTGAATCGTTGTGACAGCCGAGAGCACCAACTCACTTCGCAGTAGGCAAGGTCACAGTAGCCGCAACTATCGTCAATGAAACACTGACACATCTACGGTAATTGCAAGTTCTCAAGTGAGCCTAAATGAACCTTCAAACTGGTGGATGACCGGAAAAGCGATGGCCAATTCATGAAGCCACAATTTGACATCCTACCAGGTGTGAATCACTGAAGGTTTACAAGACGATCTGTGGAATATTTATTACATGTTAGTATTCACATCATTATATGACTTATATGACTTGAAGTGCTTAGTTGGATTATCGGTTGCATTACTTCATATTAGAAGCAATCGGATGAAAGTCTGTGCATAGATCGACGAATTGAGTAACGCCAATTGAAGAAACGACGGTTTCAACTCGGACTGCAATTCAATACGGTGATTACAAAAACAGCAACATGTATTTGCAACATTTACAACCGCAAGGGAGGATTGAGTGAAACAGCTGGCAGGTATGGGGAGTGGTGAGTGGGATAGCTGGCACATATGGTGAGTGAGTGGGACAGCTGGCACGTTATGTTGCTCTAAAGACAAGCACAACTCGAACCTGAACATAACGGACCCATAATTCAAGCCTTGCAACATCGAAAAACGCATCAAAGTCTCATATTCGCAAAATTATTCGCCAACTATCAGATGTACAAAAGAAAAAACGTTATGCATCGTCGAATTGCATTTTCTTAGTTGTTTAGGAGGATGGTTGCGCTTTTTTACATCATAGTTTTTTCCGTTTGCATTTGAATATTGGATAAAGAAATCTCACATTGGATAAAAAAAAGATGAAATAAAAACATTCGCCACATTAATTTACACATAATATAACAAAGATTTAAATAGTTCTCTTAATTTCAAACCACTGTACTCACTTCACAGTTTATTTAAAAGGCTATTTGATACTCATTACTATTAGACCACTTAAAGGGGACACGTCCATTTTATACTTTCACGTTGTCAATTGCTTTGGCATAGCTTGCTCTTATGATACGAAAATATAAATAAAGACCTTTATTCTTGTTTAGAAGAAATAAAAATACTTTATGAATAAAAACTTGTTGGAATTTTTTTTTTTTTTGCAAAACATTTTTATCTTGTATTCGATGTAATAGACAAAAAAAAAATGAATAATATCAGTCATATCGGAAAAATTGTTGGCGATACCTGCGCAACACGACGCATATAAACTTGAATAACGATATGTGATGATATTACAGCGTAAATTGCATTCGCTAGAAAGGTTTTCGTCATCGTACCAAAAATTAGTGCTGAGGAGATGAAAATCTGCAAAAAAAGAAAAAAAAAGATGGAAATGTGTGGTATCATATCCTTAGATCCATGGGTTTTTATTGTTTGGATGACTACATTCATAAAGATGACTATTTATGCAAATTTTTTTCAGAACCTATAAGTGATATCATTTCAAGTAAATGAAGGAAATTTCACCATCCAATACCACCTTAGGATTTTTCAGTCCGCAGATGGTTCCGACTTGGCAACCTTCTAAGTTTGCATTTGCTAAACGTGTTTATCCTCCATATTTTTATTCGATGACCTGAATAAAACAGTCTGTAATTAAACGGCCAAGTTTTATAAGTTAGAAAAGAATATTTAGAAATTTTTAGCGGCTTTATTCACTGCGTCAAATTCAAAATAGACGTCGAACAATAACTATTGCTCTCTGAAAAGAACTGATGACGAGAGAGCCTCCCAGCACACCTCTGATTTCAAGAGCAAACATTCCTGTCGCAAAAATATAATTCCATCTAACGATTACGCTCATCTACGTAAGTTTTTAGTGCTCTTTCAATGATATCAAGCAACTCATCGATTCCATCAATGGAATGCTCACCGCAAAAGCAATTCCATTAATAATACCATAATAGGCTTGACGATCGTTGTTAAGCTTATGGCCAATAATGCGCGAAACAATTGCTATATAAAGAATATTAGCTAATTGCAATGGAGTAAGGAGAACATTGAGACGATTCATTAGAAGAAAACCTGTTAATATTCCCTGCAATTGATTCATAAAACTATATTCTAGTGCTTTTTTATTTATTCAATTATTTGTTTATTTATTTTTGGTATGCCAGTCATAGGTAATCAATGATAAATCGATTGACAGAGTTCTGTTTGTCTATTGATATAGGTTTTTTTTTCGCTTTTACTTCAGAAGAATAGAGTCATAGAATTGCTAAAACCTTGTAAGAGCATTCATGACTTTATCAATTAGAAATGTGATCAGTTAGAAATGTGATATACTAACCCATTTAGTGGGCGATCAGCCAGCCATGCAAAAAGCAACCTCATTTACCGTTACGCTTGACCGATTGAAAAAATAACTTGCCTATATAACGTTCGCAGTAACTTCAAGTACAGTAGTCGTCATAAGCAAAAGAGATGAGTTCTAGGACTTAAAACAGGCTTGGCAGGTTGTCCAAGGTTTAGATTGTGCCCATTAAGCTATGAAGCCATGACTGTCTACCTTGAGTGCAGCATTTACGACAGACAGACATAATGAATATTGTATGGAAAGATACGCGCACATATACACGCAAACACAGAGACACACATATATACCGAACACATACACCATCCATTACAGGTGAGTACACACGGACACACGGAAACATGCACGCAGATAATTTATAAGAAAAAGAAACCCAAAAGGGATAAATGCTAGGCATTGCGTTCATATCTAACTGAGAAATTTACTGTGATGAAGAATACAATGAGGTCATCACAAGGGAGCACTTCGCCTTCCATTCTGAAGTTGATCCTTGGACGAAAAGGAATGACGTCATTTACAAATAGCAGCCTCCGCCTTGTCAACGAAAAAAAGAAGATTTTCGTTATCTAGTACAAATTCTGTAAATAGTTCAGCTTTCTTTCGTACTCATCGAGCGTTCGCCGGAAATTATATTTCAGTGATCTTGAAACGTTATGAATCTACCTGTAGGATGGCAGCAGCGAGAAGTGTGAAACGTGCTCGGCGGTCATATTCAGGAAGCGTTCCGAGTTTTATATAGACGAATAGTGGTATGAGGAAATAATTGAGAGCAATCGCCGATGATCGATCGCATATCAGCGAGAGAATATCTTCGATCAACTGAGAACCTTTAAAAAACTTCAACGCTTTTTAAATGTAAATTGAGCCAAAAAATTGAAAATTTTTGGAAGTTTTGACAAAAAATTGACGATAAAATGACAATTTTTATTTCATTTCCCACAATCTCTTTATTTCATCTTAATGCAGTAATAACAAGAGTTTGAACCCAAAAATTCCTCAGCGTTTTATATACCTATGTGATTTATTCATAAACGTGGCACTATCAACCAATGCAAATAATCCGGTCAATGGAGGTAGTACTGCCTTATGCGTTTTTAAACAATTTCCAATCTCCTTCCGGTTCATTATGGCATGCATAGAAAATCATCATCATATAAACAATGCCAACTATCTCAGCTGTATTCCCTAATAAAGATATCTGCGGCTGCAATGAAATCCATCAAATTATCTCAATTTTTGCAGAGGTTTTGCATACATTGAAATTATTTGAAGAATAAGATATATTATATTATCTAAGTGAAATAGGCGGAAGTTGGAAAAGCACATTGAGAATATAAATGTCAACAACGAGAATAGTATAAAAACCTGCAAGGTAAATTTTACCGTTTACACACAAAAAAAAAACGCATAAAAATGTTGTGCAATCGATTAAGTTTGATCTCGCAATAAGCTATCAAGAAAAATCATAAACTTCAACGATTAAATAAATTTTCTCATCTTTGCCAATATTCTTTAGCAACCTCTCAAGAATGTTCTGTATTTTGTGAATTTCTCGACTTTCTCATTTATTATTGCATTTGTAACAATAGCAAATGCTTTAACGATGTATTTCTATAAGATATTTCTATAAGATAGTATCAGTAAATTTTCTTTGTGTCTAAATTCATCGGCTA
Source organism: Ascaris suum (assembly GCA_013433145.1). Taxonomy (NCBI): domain Eukaryota; kingdom Metazoa; phylum Nematoda; class Chromadorea; order Rhabditida; family Ascarididae; genus Ascaris; species Ascaris suum. The sequence continues at coordinate 12,464,367 of CM024174.1, forward strand.
TAATTTTTTCTCAATTTATAACTTACCGATTATTTCACCACAAAAGAAGCCAATTATCATAATTGCTATCCAAAAAAAGCAAACAAAAAACTTATGAAAATTGAGCAAATCCGGTATAGGTGCCTGCAATTTTCGGTGATAAAGCATTCAAATTTGAATTAAAAATCAAAAAAAAAATGGTCAAATATGAAGAGAATCTTTAATGAGTAATTTAGCTTTCATGAATCTCGATATGAAATAAAAGTAAAATTCCAATAACAATTTCATTAATTATCGCCTGCCGAAGGGCCAGTCGATTAGTTTTAGAGTGGCTTAATCGTGAGTTCGAGTCTATAATGATAGCTCATAGCATTGCTCAAACAATAGTCCAGTTTATTTATAGTATTCATGCTTTGGAAATTTGAGCAACTGCATCGATGCTCATTTGATATTCATTGATTTCGAAAGCTAATATACAAAATAGCACCACTTTTATACGCTGTAAGAAAATTTTTCTCAACCGCTTTGGAAGACCTCCAATGTTTGTGTATGTGTCTGTTTATCTGTGCGTTGGCTAATTTTAATCCGCGAGAAATAAACGAAATAAAGGAAATTTCTTTTCGAAATTCATTTTTATAGACTGAAATGCTAATTCTATGGTACATTTTCTAATTTACCTAAATTTCATCGGCTTTTCTCTAGACAGGAAGTATCGATAAGCGGTAAGCGATCGATCGCTTACAGTCTGCCATAAATTATCATAATAACTCAAAAAATAGAAATATTATTTCAATGAGAATTTAGCGATCAATTATCAAACGCCTAAATGGAAGAAAATTCAGCCTTATTACTAAATTGAATTATGAATATTATTAAATGCATAATAATTTGAAGATCTTCTACACGATAATTTCCTATGTTTGAGAAAAATAAAAAAGATTTTAAAACGATTTTCAATCTCTAGGCAAAGCAAACAATATCTATTACCAACGATAATGAGATCCTCATCGCTTTCAGAGAAGCAATTCGTGCTCCAATCACTAGAGTATCAGATACATTAAAGTGCCTAATGTAAGCTCATGAATATGCTGCTTATATTTGTTTCCTCTTCTCAAGGAAACAATAAGCAGCAAAAATCGATAAGGATCCTAATACCTGATCCTGAACAGCGGCAATAATATCTTCGACTTTCTCTTTCGTTTCATGTTTGAATTGATCGACTAGTTCGGGTATTTCAACGGCCATTCTTTGTGCGAATTTCTCGAATTGTTGCATTCGCATTTGTAACGTGTTAAATGCTAGAAATATCTAACATCAAGAATTCTATTCATTTCACATGATTCAATTTTCGATTTTATCGATTTTCTTTTCTATTCTATCTGTATCTGTTTTAGTTGATACCAGCAATCGTACCTGTAATGAATTTCTTCCCAATATTATTCGGTGCCATAAAAATTTCCATGCATATGCCGCACAATTATTTTACAAGTAGATCATCGTTTTATAAGACATTTTTGAGTAATTCTGAGCATTTCAGCGTATAGCAACAAGAAAGAGAAACCCCGTCATATGTGAGATGAATGAAAATATCAATAATACTTTTAATTTTTAATTATTGCACAAAGATTCGGCAAGTGAAATATAACTGAGCCTTATCAGGACAAATATATTTCATCCATTTTTCACCCTTTCTCCAAATTGTTCGGCAAATTTTGTTTCCTTTTATCTTTGCCAAAATTCAAAAAGTAAATCATTTTCTTCCGCTAATTTGTGACCACTTTTCATTGGCTCACAATTCTTCCTCTAAGAATTCAATGAATGGTTTAAAAATTCACAATCAAACACATGTCCTATACTTTTTGGCTGTATGAAAATGAAATATAGAGGTTAGAATGTGCTGACCTTTCTGGAGTCCCAACGTTCATTGGCGTCCCGGGGCGAAATTTCTCCCCGGTTCAACTCAATGTGGAACTTATTAGTGAGGCAACAGAAAGCAAGAAGCTCGGCATTTCGCGAAGAACTTACGCTATTGTATTTAATCCTATTCCTTTCAAAAGCATTCGTTCTCTCGTAATTTCCCTCAAAAATCATGTGCAATTTTCGGATTTGCTTTAGTATGTTTGGATGAAGCCGATTAACTCTTCGAAGGTTAAAAACTGAAAATGAACGGAAATTACCTGACGAAAAGGTCAATTATGCAAAAGCTAGATGAAGCAAGAAGAGATGAAAGATGTGGAGAGCTCATATGAAGGAAACAACTAACTATCGAGTAGATCCTCTTGGATTTGAACAAAGGAGTACTTCCTTTGATGTGCCATGTGAAACAACCGGTCACGGATATGCACGTCAATACGAATATGCTTTCCTAAAGAATTGGCTAAGTCCAACGTTATTAAGTGATCGCTTTAAAAGGTGTACACTATGCAAATTTCATTTTTCGTTCAAATAACTTCAGATTAAATCCCCACTGCATTCGATCATACCATATTGTGCCATACAAATGGTGTATCAACTATAATAGAACGAGACGAAAATTGTTTGAAGACCTAAATTAATAAAAAATGGTTGGTGAATCTTTATGATGCAAACGTTGCGAACGGAATATTTTGTAGTATTTGATTAATGCAATAATGAGATGATAATGTAATCCCCTCTTTACCGACCGCTCCACCCCTCCTCCCATCTTCTCCTCTTTATTCCTGAATCGATCTTCTAAACCTCTCCGGAATTAATCCAACTTTTCTTATGATAGTCATCAGGCGATATAAATATTCCACTACAATTTCCCTATCACACATTCATCACCATTCGCTGTATTTTTATGCGCTTTTGCAATATGGCACTTGGAAACCGTATTACTGCATCGTCATGTCTGTGTATGTGTATGTATGTGTCTGTCTGTCCGTCTACTGACAGCAATTTCGAACCACTCAAGCTTTTTGTAATGTGTGCCCATAAGATGACAATCATTCCTACCAACTGACGAGTTGATCTCTGAATTCAGGGATGAGCTATAGGAATTTAAATGCGGGAAAAATAATTGCACGTGTTTTACACTAATCGATTCTTTATTTTATAGAGGTCAGATCTTAAAGCTAGTGGAGAAGTGTGCTAGAAAAGTTGAGAGAGACGATACGCGTATTTGTATCTCGCTAAATGACCAACCGATTTTCAAAAGTTGATAATAGAAAATAAATTATGCAAAATAATGCCTCCATTTCTTTGATGAAAAGATTTGTTTTTCTATAAGAAATGACCAATGTGAATGAAGATTTGGTTAGTGTAAATAATATGCAAAATTTTTTTTTGCATGTTTAAATGCTCATAATTCTGTTCGATGCTGAAAAGTTAGGGTAGAATTGAAAAAAACATCAGAATCTGCTCTTTTTCTAATTGTGTCATTTCAAAGTGAAGATACCCTGACGGTCAAAAACATGCTGTCTGAGGGAAGTGTTACTATCAGCACTGATAGGAAGAATGTTGCAAGAAGAAAGGTTTCATTAATTGATGTCGAAACAGCTCCGGAAAGGCTAGCGATACGCTCAAATATCAGCTTCTATGTCCTGAAGTATTCTGATCCCCTGGGTCAGAAGAAATGCTTGAGATAAAATCACGAGAATGGCTCCGGACCAGTAAAACCGTTTCGGTGCTTGTCGGTGGTTTTCTTTGCAATGAAAAGACGTTCGAGTTCTACGGTCTCAACAGCGCTGACAACAGCCGAGACGCTAGCTCGAAGGTTGTTTTTCTCATCGAGGAACTCGGATAGTCCCTGGATATCCTGCAACACTTCACTTCGGTTTTTATGATAGCTGGCAGCATTTCGCAGATAGCACGGGTGACACGGACGCCTTGATGTATTGTGATGCAATATATCGATCTACCATCTTCAACGGTCGTACAATCCGTCCACAGAGCCGAAACTATTGCTATTTCCAATTTTTTATTTGTCAAGCAGAAAAGAGAGATTCGCAAGCACTGCCCTCCCCTCACCTTCACCGACCGGCACAAGACAGTGCTATCGCAAAAAGCCCAAATCGAATCCTACTCGCAACCAGTTTTTTTTTTTAATTCTGCGGAAGCTGCTGAGAATCAACCTTGCCACCACGTCCGGCATAAATTCGCTTGCTTGAAACTTTTTGTTGCAAGCCCTGTATCGAATGAGTGACGTTCCAACACACCGATATGTCAAGACCGCGAATTTTCAATGATGTTTCAACCCACTAAAGCTTTATGTGAACATAATAACGCAGTGGTATGAACTACGCAAAAACGTCTCTTCATAGAAACCAAACTTTCCACAGCCGCAGAGACCCTCACGCTAAAAAATTTCTCACAGAGACGTCGTACTTACAAAACCCAAAAGCGCTCCCCCACGAGCCTAGCGGGTTTCAAAAAAAAAAAAACCGTTCTCCCGCGATGTAGGTGTTTCGTCATATTAGGTCGCCGGTGAGGGATCCTCTTCCCGTCGCCCAACCACAGAGATCTTCGCCCATGACTCACCCTTCTGTATCCCAATCTATGCCTAATTTTATAATGTGCCTGTATCAGTAACACAGGTGTGTTTGTGTATTTCTTCACAGAAAAGGCGCTAATTACTTTTAATAGAAAATAAACAAAAAATGATAATAGACTTGCAAACAACGATCACTGAGTTGGTGCTACGAAACGAATCAGAACATCACAACAACGATCATCATCTGTTTGATCTTATCAATCGCCATCACTGAATCCCATTCGTGCATAGCTGATTCATCGTTTCATATTTATAGTTCAAAATGTAAATATCGTCAACAACTCAAAATTCATCGGCATCGCACTAGCAGTGGAAATGAATTTATGCAAATTAATTTACGTAACCTGCATTTTTTTTTTGCCTAAAATGTATTATTTTGGGATCTTTTAGCCGCTAATCGTCATATTCGTAAAATAATTCGATATGAAGACATCTTAGCAAAATAAGTAAGAAAAAGAAAAACCGCAGGTCGATTATTATTACTCCTAGTCAGAATATCCCCCTTTATTGATCACAGACTATAGTTATATATACGTCTAATAAAAAAATTAAAAATGTTACATAAATAAGTGAGAACTGAAAATAACTTCCACGGTACAAATAAGCGCAAATAATTTCTACAAGAATATAACAATGCATATAAAGCAAGAATTTTTGAATCCCTTCAATAAATTTTGCAATCTAATTATATAAGAAACTCTTCTATCTAGCTTGTTTCGATAAGGGATTTTGTTTAATATTCGCTATGTCTATTTCATAGCATAACCTTTATTTTGATTTCATCTCATTTTTATCTTTCCATCCACCTCCACTCTATCCCTTCCTCGTTAAAATAAACTCGAGAAATAGTTGCAAATAAACAATCAAGGTACAATCTTCAGCAACAAATTTCCAAAGTCAATTTCTAATATCCCACTTTATATCTTTTTGTGGGTGTATCTAAAACCATTGTGATTGGCTATGCATGAAATCATGCCTTTCCATATTCACCGTAATCATCAAATACTGTAGACTACTAGAACCATATACTCATTACGTAAGCTTTCATGCCCACAACGGCGACAACGAAGTCGCGCGGCCTATAAATAACCGTTAAACTATGTGATACTATCAGTTATACATGTATGAATACAGATGGAGGATGAACTTTCAAAGCTGCAATATTATATTATGAATCATTATAATGCAATCTGAAATTCCGACTGGCCAGGCATAAAGATGACCCACAAATGGAATATTTTTCAATATTCATTTCTCAAATAAAGAAGTGGCATTACTTCTTGATGTTGTTGAACAATCGAGACTGAATATAAATGAAACGATAAATAAATACACTAAAATATAAACTAAACTACATCATTTAAACCAATAGAACAACGAAAAGGAACAACAGTGAAAGACGAACGTGCATTATGGTACGACGAATCACTATGAAACCTTCTATGACCAATGCCTTCATCTGTGATTCATAACAAATAGGAAATCGATCTCGTAAAGGATCAAAAATTAAACGAACAAATTTGGCATCGATCCAAGTTTCGGCTGAGATAACGATATATTTGTCTACCGCAGAAAATCCACAACAAATAAGATCAAATGCTTAGAGCTAGCTCAGAATGCAAAAAGCAGCTCATTTTCTCGAAGACCGATAAATATCATTTCGTAATGAAATTCTTGACTTAAAAAATCCTTTTTAATAATATAAAAAAGTGAAGAAATATTGATTTTAGTGATGGAAATTGCTGACGATTCACTTCATATAAATATTAAAACGTCATTTATGAGGTGGGAAAGAAAAAACAAAAAGTTGGATGATGCGAAATAAATTCCATCTCTCCCCCACCATATATCTTAATAATATCCATAAATAATTCAATATAAACGTGATCAAAAGTCGATTACACGATCACCTCTCAAAAAATTTATGTGGGAAATATTTACGAGATCGTCGAATTTATAAATAAGGAAGAGCCCTCATGTGTTTTCGCCTATTATACTTTAATGATGGCAGAATACAAAAAAAAAAAAAAAACACGAACAATACCAAAGAATAAAGATTTGAAAATACTGTTGCAAAATTCAACTGGTCACACAACTGTTAACGACGTTTGATGAATTGATAGGCGAAGTAAGCACCCAAACTCAATGCCGCCACACCCACTGATACGAAGAGCAATTCGGTTAGCACTGATGGACTGAAAGAGCAAATCGTAACTATATATGGAAAATGCTACATCTACCTATTCTCGAGCATAGCCGGGGTCGTAGGAAAATAATTGTCATTCTCTGAACTGAAAAAATTTTCGGCGGACGGGCATTATAAAAACCCTCATTCAGGGAATTGTGAGGCAATTGGTGTAAAAAGAAGAATAGTTTGCCGACCTGCCGACGACTGTCTTAGCGGCCTTTGATCGAATATCTTAAACGATCAAAAAGCTTTTGCCGACCGCAATGTGGCCGACCCTTTCGATTTATGGGTGCTCTAAAATCACTCCTGAGCATCCGTTCTATTTGTACGCACGTCCACTTAGAGCAGTACTAGATATTACTTGGCAAATTTTTGCAATTGTGGAGCGCATAATAAATGAAATCATAAAATTACATTTATTACTTCGTTAAATACAATTCCCCACGACGAAATTTGTTCAGTAATAACGAGTAAAAATGACGTCATCGAACAGAACTTTACATGATATGGCGTTTACACAATAAATTCTTAATCGCTAATACCATAAACCGAAATTCCATTGCAAAATATAGAAAATCAAAACGAATTTCTATAACTTCTATGCAATATTCCTTTCTAAGAAAGCAATCATCATCCTTCATTTATTCGTCTATACAATACAGTCCCTTCTCTAGTCACCTTTATGTTAAACCCTTTATATGATTATCACCTTGCTAGCACCATGCGTCAATATCTCCAACATTCATCTCATCTCATAGAAATAAACTTCAGGCCATTATCGATTTGTTGGACACTATACTATTCTATAACTATAGCACATCCTTACATAAAATTAACACTAAAAAAGCATTTGTAAACATTAAACGAAAAATTCAAAACAGTATGAAATATTGATTTAAAGTCAGCCTAGTAAGACCAAGAAGATAACTTAGCAGGACCATACTAATGTTGCGTTAATAGATGGGTATATCTAGCATAAAGCTTACTTGGCAGGATCAAGGATGCTGATCGGTCTTTTCGGCGTTCTCGGTACATCGTCAATTATCGAATGTGTGCTTGGTGTCACACTTACCGTAGATGCACGATCCTCTTCATCAGCGACGATAACTTCTGGCGTGCCGAGTTCCGTTTCCAACCTTTTGCCCGCGCTCAGATAAGCATTACCTGCAATAATTTCTTACCTTTATTCTATACTCAAACAAACTTTTAAATCATCCAAGCGCTAAAAATTAACAATAAAAAGACTAACTTCAAAAGTTTTAAACTTACCTGTCAACTATGGAATTCGGCGGCAAGCGGCCGCCAGCAATATATTGTCCAAAATGTGCTTCTTGTAAAAAAATGATCGAAAATAAATCAACGTTCTCTCACTTCCGACTACCGAATTAGGAGGAATAGTGGCTAATAAATTATTCAAATAAAAACGAAAAGACTCCACAAATACGAAGAAATAAAATCCTAGATGATATCTATTTCTACAACGAGAACAATTGTTTACTACTGCTTCAATAAACAATGGAAATTTTTCTACAGTTCGCAATAGCATCTAAAATATATTACAAACGGCTAGAAAGCAATATGAAGAAAAAGTCACTCTATAAAACACCTGTCATAATTACCTGTATGAAGGGAGTTATGTGAAGATGGTAAAGCAGCTGTCAATATACTCTCATCGCTATGAGTGTTCAGCGTCGATAAATCTCGATGCTCATTCGGTGCTTGTGGCAAAACAACTGCAAAACAATTCATTTCGATCACAGCAAACAAGAGAAGAACTCATAAGGCGTTCTAAAAGATTGTATTCCAACTGTGACCGATCCAAAAACATCTCCAGGAATCACTATAAAGCGAATGCCCCTATTTATGGAATTCTTATTGCAACATACTTCAGGATATTGGCGACGAAGATCTTGATGATGAATTCAAGATGAACAAACACTCTGTACATCGAATCTTCACAAGATACCAAAAAAAATCTGATCGAAATCAGAGGAGATGTTTTATTGATAGGACATTCGATAAATGAAAGTATGGTGACTGGCCATCCCATCATACCAACTCAAAAAAGCGGAATTCATTTCGTTTCTAATAAAAGAAAAATAAGGAATGTCGGCTGTAATCATGATACGATAAAGATAACGATGGTGACATAATTTTTGTATAACTCCCGGTTGAGAAAAATCAGCTCAAAATTATCAACGATTGAGACGTAAAAAGCATCTTTAATCCAATAAAATATTTTCACCTCAAGTTATCCCCTCCTTCGCTTCCAAATCTTTTAAGTACAGTCCTCGGTTGAATTCAATCCTTAAAAAATCCCTCTAATTTCATGAATACCATTAAAATTAAGAAGCACCTCTCTGTGGTTCAGCTGTCGTCATATGTGCTGTAATTGCGTCTTTCTCACTCGGTGGAGTGTTTGCAATTCGAACACTTCTTCCTCCAGCGATTTCAATCTCAGAGGTGAGCTTCGCTGTTGTCTCTGTGATACCGCGTAAGAAATTCGTCGGCTTCTGAAACCATTAAGTACAAAAAAAAACGTGGACAAAAATGGACAAAAAACTTAGATGGACAAAATAAGGAACTCATATTCCGGCATCGTTTTAATCATCGACGAATTCGAAGAGTTCTCCCTCTTTTCCAACCAAACGGTGTTAACAAAAACTTTCATTTAAAAAGACTTCAAAAAGCAATAAAAATTAACACCTAAAAAGACTGATCTGCATATACGTTTAACGCATCAATTCTATGCATTTTTTAAGATTTTCTTATGCAAAGCACGCCATGTAAACACGGCTGTGTCACATGTGTGCGTGAATGTATGCGCTCATGGGTATATCGCAATGTCCAATAATCTCATCCCGCTAATCGAAAAAGTTACGATGACGAAACGCAATTATTCTGAATATCTTGGAGCTAAAAATTTGCATATTCGAATCGATTTTACAGCTAATCTTTAGCTGAGGGTCTGAACGAATGTTTTAGTATTTGATGTGGATGGGACAAGTGAAATTAATAATAAAATATTGATTTCATTCAAATCCAAATATTTCTGGACTTTTTCAACAGGTGAGAGTTTTAGTAATTAAAGGGCATCAATTACTTACCCAAAGTTGCATCAATGAACACTTCTGTCAGCATTTCCACTATCCTATATAAGAAAGCAAACAAATAAGTTTAACTATTACCTCGTTTTCCCCACATCAATCCAACCTACCAACAAGAGATAATATCTGAAAGACGTCTAGTGTTTAATATTCAAAAAAAAAGCATTAAAATCCAGATAAATTTTTGCCAAAAAAAAAAAAACACAAACTTTAGTCACATTTCCTCGAGAATTTTCTCGAGAACTCGAAATTCGGATAGCATTTGGAATGCATCAGATGATGGCAATAATGAGGTCTTTCGACCATCTTAACGAAGTCGTTCTTTAATGCAATATCATGTCATAGGCGCAATCGCTTATCATAGCCCAACATTGCTTTTAAAAAACACGTATGAAACGATGAATTTTGCTCGTTTCTGTTGTTTCTGAATCCAAAAAAAAACTATCGGTCAATATTTAGAATGCAATCTTTAAAAAATGCACAAATGCGACGAAAAATTAAGCAGAATTGAAGAATCGAAAGAAAAATATCAATAAATGAAATCTCAGCTAAACTGGAAAATAGTCCATAGAACAAACATAGAGCAAACATAATGGCTAGGAGTTGATCGTGGCTAAATTATTGCTTAACTCAATCAACTATTCAGAGGTGTATACTTCAATAACCTAAATAATGCTACCAAAAAAATAAAAATAAAGGAGAAATTGAAGTGATCCCGCAGATCCCTTAAGCTCTCTTCAGTATCGCTCTCAGTTGCAATATCTGTCAGTAAGCGTACAAGAAAACGTTAAAATGAACCGATTGAAGATTACTGAATTAATAAGCTGGTCTGACTAGATTCAATAAGCTCGATTCTCTATCCACTTCCTTTCCTCTTCTCCTCTCCCCCCCCCCCCCCCTCCTGCAGCCACATCAGATGGAATAAGCAATCCAATAAACCTTCAGAAACGGCACGCAATCCACAAAAAAAAAAACAAGGAAAAAACTGAGGAAAAGAGAGCAAGGAAGAAGAAAAACAGAAGAAATATGTGCTTCTATTTCGGTTAGCACTTTAGATACTAACGTCCATCAAAATGAACGTGCACTGTGTTATAAATAAAAATTAATACCTAAAAATATTCCCCATTGAAAATATTTTATAATTTCTTATAAAACACGAAACACAGCAATGAAAACGTGGTAGCATTAAAAGAAACATATGTGTTATAATGTCTATTATATTGTATTTTATCTATGCGCACTATGTGTTATAATAGAATATGAAGCGCTGTCGTGTATTCAAAAGAAACATTAATAGATTGCAGGATGTATAGTTTTAGAATAATGCGCTGCATTAATTGCATTGAATTTTTTTTTGGGGGGGGGGGGGGACATTCCTTTGTGCTTCTATGGTAATTCCACAATTCTAAAAATAGCTTACAGCAATAAGTATGACGCGTGCTGCATAAGCAAATACACTTATCGCCGTCGCGTATTCAAAAGAAACACATCATCGCCTTACGCTAAACCGAATAAACATCGACAAAAGGATAGTGTTATAATTCATAACGGCAATCTGCTCACATCTAGAAGTGGGTGGAGGAGGGAGGGAGGGAGGGAGGAGGAGGAGGGGAGGGGTAGAGACCGGATCAATCACACACCCAGACGACAACGAATGAGAACGTTTACGAGAAAAATGCGCTAAGCTATGACGCTCAGTGATTGACGTTGAAGAGCGCTGTTGCTTTTTGCAACAAAGATCTATGCTCAATTGTCGAACGTTATTTCCTAAACGTCATTCACTAAAGCTTTGCTTGCAAATCGATTACATCGTCCTAATGAATTCTGATCATTCGATCTGAACGTTGATTCAAATAGTTTCTAAATGATAATGAATCGCAGCTGTCAATAAAAGATGATTTTTTGCTATGATAAGCGGGTGTCAATAAAATTGGTTGTATAAATAATCATGTTTGGTTGGAAATACAGTGTATCGCATTTGCAAGCGATATTATTGCCATTCACCTGCTTAAATGCAGATATTCGAACCTCAATGAAACATTGAAGTTAGGATTACGAAATCTGATCGGTATAATAATATAATTTCAAGCGTCCAATCCCCATATTGAAGCTTTGAACTTCCGAACGCACCTGTGCCTAAAGCGAGCTTTAATTGAATTCCATAACAACTGAATCATAAAAATTTCTTCTCCAATATAAAATAAACGCAACGAAAATTCGAGTAAATCGCAATTATGACAATCTCTTGCAATATAAAAGTCTAAAGTATGCAAAAGCAAACATTCTTATGAGCAAACCTGTTGAATTAACCACTTTTGTGCACTCAACATTCAAAGTGCTCCATAAACATGCCAACAATGACTAGTTGCAATATCTGCGTGCTATAAAACATCATCAGCACACACCACTTCAGCAAATATTTCACCAACATCATGCGAAGCTAAACTCACCTCATAACTCTTCAACGAATCACAATCTTTAATAGGCAAATTTTTGATAAAATAAACAAATCGTCAATCAATTGATTTGCTAAATTTAACACAAAATGTTGTTAGAATTATTGCATATGATAGCAATCTAACGTGATAACTCACGAATATATTGCTAAGATGATGGAAATGAAATTTATAGCAATCGTTATTAACGTTGCCGCTCAATAACATTACACAAGAGGAATGAACGCAAATACTCCCCGGACCATTTCATGTATTAATAGTTAAATAAAGGGAAGTAATCGAGTCTCTTATGAAATACAAACATCAGAAAAGGAACACAAATATGACAGAGCTATTAAAAGAGGTCAAGCCGCGCCAAATCCACCTGATTGCAGGCTACAGTTTAGTTCCTACACTTTCTCCAGCCGGAACCAGTAGGCCCGTAATGGCTATGAGTTCTGCGATGCCACAGGTTGCTCCCAAGAATATATTACCATGTTCCCGACCTTTCTTCTCCTCTTCGGGAAGGCAATTCTGTGCCAAGTTTGCTTTCGTTCCACTATAGCCTCTATAATTCGAAGTGATCGTCGCCACCTTCGCCCCATCGATGAACGATGAGCACGAGGTTACTACCGGTCCTTTAAAGACTCCTAATAACTGTTTGGTATCACAACGATAATTGCGGGTGGGAACATTGTGCTTGTTCCGATTAGTTGTCCATTATCAAGTCATTATTTAAAAATGGCACTGAAATTATTGCTGACCAGTTCCCCGTTCAGCAAATTTGCAACCTCAGTGTTAAGTCGCATAATTTTTTCCTTTCATTCTAAAATTCAATTTCTGTACTGTGTTTTCCCTTTTTTCTCATCAAACTAAGGGGGAAAATAAATAAACAAACGAACTGAATACGAATGAAAAAATCTATATAAAGTTGAACAGTGCCGTATATGAGAACAGCGCAATTCTATTCAAAATACATTAAAGCATCCACTGCGATAGATGAGAGCAAAAACTCTCTAAGTCTATGAAAGCGGAGTCTACACTTCAATTCATATGAAATTGAATAATCGAGCGTCGAATAAACAAAAATCTGCAATAATGATTTTAAAAATAGTGAGAATATACTTAAAAAATATAATACTATGATAAAAACAAAATAAATTATCGTCATTCCATTCTTTCTGATAATATTCACGCTCAATCCCCGATATTGCACCAGGCCTAAAGTTCCGCTTTTCGAAAAGACATGAAAAATTCAAATGGTAATAACCCGAGGAAAAAGCATTTTAAGATGACAACGATTATAATATTCGAGCTTTCCAACAAAAGCCTAACAACTTCTTCTTTGAAGAAACCATTTATCGCAGTATTAGTGAAACAGTTTCTAGTTACTTGCGCTACTGAAAGAGAAAAAGAAAGTAGAGGTCACTTTTCCTTCCTCCTTTGATCACGGCTCTATCTGACACTTTTCTTAGATTTCATAGGTTATCTCCGCAAACGTGGTTCTTTTATTTTAAGATACAACATTATAACAACTCATCATAATATAGTAAAGCCAAAATTATTTAATTCAGCCTTTAACTATTCGTTATGAATAAATGAATGACGCAAAACAACGAGTTCTTTGATGAATTAATCGATACTTCAGCCAATCCCCCCCCCCCATATGTTTCCTATAGCGAGCAAAAACCATCCATAGTCGACATTTTAGCTGCTAATTTCCGATTATTGCCCATATTTGCAAACTTTATTAAGGTTTCAATTCATAAAATTCGAAGAAAAAAAGAACTAAAATTGCTGCGATTGTTGCAATCGATGAGCATCACTTCAATTAAATGCGCTAATGCGTTGCATTAAAAGAGTTCATTAGAAGATAGGAAAATGTTCGCAATTTGCGTTGTGCGGAAAAAAAAATGAAATTAGAGGCGACGATCAACAGAAAATAAAATATCAAAAGGATTGGTAATATTGCGCAAAAAAGTTATGAACCACGAACCTCATCACCAAAAATAAAAGTGTTGCTAAAAAAGAAAAGAATAAAAAACGGAGACAGGGATCAAAGGCGAGGGGGAGGGGGAGGGAGGGGAAGTAAAGTACCTGTGATAGACGCAATGGGTCCATCATCAATGTTTCAATTCCAAATAAGAACCTCGATTCCCATAAAATACTAACATCAAGGATTAAAAAATCCTTCATTTTGTAGCAATAGAAATAACAAGGTGAGGGATCACATCATGAGGATAAGATGCCCACTTACAGAAAAACTTACCGAAACGAGTTTTCTTTCTGCATCCGGTTCGATGATAAGCTTTGCGGAATGTTGCACTTTCCGGAAGACGGCTACTGCCTCATCGTGACTTTTTCCAGTAAGCTCAATACCGTTCACCTGAAAATGTTCAGTCGGATTTCACATTAAAAGAGTGTCTGGAAATGAAAGAAGAGCCTGAAAAAAAAGCACCATACTTTCATGATTTTAACGCGATATTATTGAAAACTGTTAGATTGCTTATTAACAGGAATAAAAGGGATCCCAAAGATGCAAGAATTGAAACCACTAGAGGCAAAACGAATCGATTCCCCTCGATGGGTTGACATTTTGAGTTTGTAATATTACGGAAACGACTGCGCCATTTTCATATTGCCATTGAAATTTTTTTTAATAAAAAAGAAGGCAGAGGATCTCTTTTTTCGACGCTAACATCGGAGAGTGCAATTAGTGAATGAGGAGGTTAGATGAATATTCGGCTGCTAACCTGCATTCATTCATTATGCTCCTAGTGTCATTGCGCTTATTCGATTTCAACTCTGTATGCCTTAAAATGTTCGATCTCGATATCACTTTAATCGCTCAGCTATGATAGATGAAATACGATATTAGCAGCTGAGATCGACCCTTTTCCCTTTTGCACTCGCTGCATTGCAACCTATCACTAACACAACAAGAACCTAGACTAAAAGGGTCTCATTCATGAAGACTTGGAATGACTGAACGTTCAAGCGATACCGTCAGGCGTAGAAGAAAAAGAGGAATCCCACAATTCCTTCAAATCATAGGAGCTCTTCTAAGAGAGGAGGTGACTTCGCCTCCGCGGCAGTTACATCCTCAGGTAGCATGGAACCTGGGCGAGGGCAGAGAGAAGTATGAGTGTGCACTCCTTGTATGTGTGGTAGTGCACTTCTTGGGTATAAATGAATAATCGCTCCAGAAGAGCAGATGCAGTTCCTCCCCACCCCCCCCCCCCCTCGTCGCCTTCTCCCTTCCCCTTTCATCTCTTCTACAGTAAAAAGCGACTAGAAGCGCACTTATCGCAGTCTTTTATCTATATCATTTGCATGATCTACCGGGTTTTACCTGTCTCATAGAAACAACGAGCAACTCTCCACCTGCACCACGTATACAACAAGCATCTCGTAGTTTACAGATCAATGGCTAAAATGCAAAAAAAGAGCAAAATCCAACCGATATGATGCGATCGCCCTCTTTGAGACGGCCATCGTTATATGCTGCTCCTTCGTATTTGATTCGAGAGACGAATATACCGCTATCACCTGGCACGTGCTCGCTATCTGTTCCACCAACTATATTAAAGCCCAAACCTGAAGTTAATAATATTCACGCATATTACAGGAGTAATAAATGAATTTTGGAGGTACAAAAATTAAGAGAAAATATTATCAAAAAATATAAAATTAGAGAGAAATGGAGCAAGCAAATATATATATCCTCATATCCACTAATAAATTTAACTACACCCGAAGAATGAAAACTACTTCACACTCCTCAGGTATATTCATCAGAGGATAATGGTCAGACGATAGAAAATCAAAGCCTCAATTCTGCTTCCTTTGAATTTATTCACAATGACTTCATTTACACTCAAATATATTTCAGTTTGCAACAAAATGATGCAGAATTGTTCGAAGCATTCTGATGACCAATAATCTTTATTTTTAACAGATTTGGACATAAACAAATATGCATTAAAAAATATTTATAAATAAACTGTAGCAAAGCATTGTAAAGTTATATAATAAATGACGGTATGCATATTACAGGCCAAATATGACCAGCTTACTCTTGGCCATCCTCCCTCTATTCATTCGAAATTAAGCGAATTTAGTTTAGGCTTAGATTATTCCTGGCCATTTTCTCTTTGTTTATTAGAGAAAATTATTCTCGGCTATTTTTCCCTTATTTATTAAAAATAAAAGGATTCAATTTATGCTTATCAATAATTTCAACAATGATGATACACCCACCGTCGGCATTTTTGAAGAGTTCAATAACGGTCGTTTCATCCTCAGCCAAACGTCGATCGTTCGGCGATGCAACCGGCATTACAATTTCCTATAGATGAGCACATATGAGGCAATTTAACGAAGTAATATATCAGCGATCAAATTATTGATAAATTCTTTCCACCAAGAAAAATTTCCTTCAGACTAACAACTAATAAATATGAACATTTATTTCGACAACGAAAATGTGACATGATTATCAAAACACAATTGATGCTAGCCAGCTGCCAACTTTCTGAGTTATACTTCGGTGTTACTGAGTAACTCATCGCAGCATACACAACCACCCTTAAATCTCTTTTAGTCATGTTTTAGACTACAGTCCGCGCGTTTATCCTATACTTTAGGTGAAACCTAATCCATGGGTAAATTTTTTTGGTTGAATTCTAGTCCACCAATCCTACCCCATGAATAAAACCTGTCATATCTAAGAAGGACAGACATAACCTCTCCGATAGGAAATAAGCTGTGATGTGTTTCCACTATGATTCCAGAATCAACGGCTTCAAATAAATCGTTGCTCCAATAGCATTAAGAAACTGATTCCCTTTCAGCACAATTTTATTTTGTCTAAGCTCTAATGCTGATTATGCAGCACTGGCTAGACGACCATCGACATGGACCCATTTATTGTAGATGCCAGTCGCCTTATACAACTGATGCCGTTCTATTAAATGACCTTTGGGATATTTCCCTTCAAGCGAATGACCCTCTCAAATGACCGCTAAATTTATTCAAACTCTAAAAGTTTAGCTCATGGGTTTTATTTTTGACTGAACCAAATCTCCTAGCTCGGCAAGCTAAACGTCGAATTCAGTTTCAATCAGATGAATTTCCAACACCCACTAGACGAAATGAATAAAGAGAAAAACAATTTAATGAATAATATTTAGAAGCACCTCAATTTGTTGTACGTTTCTCGAATCGTATTCGTGAATTCGTGTTGAGTGGACTCCTTTACTTTCAGCTATCTGTCGGTAAGAATCCTCGATTGCCTTCAACGCATTCCTCATAAATCTTTTTTTGTTGTTCTCTTTATTTATTATTACATTAAAAAAGTTAGCAAAAAAAAAAAAACGAAGAATTCAGCTGAATAAATAAAAAATCATCGTCAATTGATAAAATTAGTATTTATATGCATAAAGCGAATATTTCTTTTCCATTGCTGGTACCAAAGAACCTAGTTTCACTACACTAATATATGCACTCATCTCAAAAGAAGAAATAATGCCCGGCAAAAACGAAAATATGATCGGGATGTGATTTTTTTTTAGTAATATAAAGTGGCTATTATTGAGATGAAGAAAATATCTGCACTTAAATTAATATGCAAAAGAAATATTTTTAGTGAATCAAAAATTTTTAAATACGACGATCGACGATTTAAAAAAAAATATTCCACCGAGTAGTCCGTTAAATAAGGAAGCAATTTTGCATGAAAATTCACCCTCATCGTCAACATCTCGGGATATATCACGCATCTTGCTCCTCTATAAATCGAAATACAAAAGAAATTACCATGATTGAATTCCTTTATGAAGAACGAAGTCTTTTCGAAGGGGGCTGGGGGGGGGGGGGGAGGGGGAGAGATAAGGAAGACAAAGGGAGAAACAGAAACAGCGAACCTGCTTTTCAGCGGAATCGTGGTCGATATGCCTTCTTGACTTATTGGCCTTAGTAGTGATCAATGAAGTAGTACGCTGTGGTCGAGGAGGTAAAGGTAACTCTACGGTAGTGACCTCAGAATCCACAAGGCTTCGTGAATCAAACGATCTTAGTGATTGTGTCTTGCGCCCACTAAGATGCAGCCGTGAGAGCAAACGTTTGCCTGCCTCAGCTAATGATAGTCGAGAACGCCACACACCTATACTATTAAATCTGATTATTTAACAAAGTAGTAATAACCAGCAATAAGCACTAAAGTTTTCAAAAGAAATAAATCTTAATGCATTTATATCTGCTTTCTATTTCCAGGTTTTTCTATGTTTTTTTTTGTCTTTTTTTCTAAAATACAGTTTAAGTCGATATTTTGGCTTCTTAGAGATATTTTGGCTTCATAAACATGTAACTATTGACACAGTGCCTGAAAAGTCATAGTGCCATCGTAAAAGAAAGGAAATAAAATAACGGAAGAAGCGAAGCAACGTGTAAAGAAATGAAATTCGTTCTTACTCGAAAAATAATTTTTCATTTCTTTGGTTTTTTTAAAGGATTTTAAGTAGTAAAAAAGAAAAAATTTCAAGGCGTATAACACCTCTTTTATGGCGTTTTCTCGAAGAAATTTTTTTCAATCATATAAACAACAATTTTTTTCTCTCTCTCTCTCTCTCTCTCTCTCTCTCTCTCTCTCTCTCTCTCTCTCTCTCTCTCTCTCTCTCTCTCTCTCTCTCTCTCTCTCTCTCTCTCTCAATGTTTCCAATTTCAACGGTGAATCGAATCTCTTCGAATAATCTAGTGCAACTTCATCATCGTCGCTAATGATGCTTAGAATAAAGGCAGAAAAAGTCGGAAAGCCCGGCGAACATCTCACGTAAAAAAATTATTGCACAACGCAAAGTTGGCAAATTTCCAAATTCGCCGAATTTAAAATCGCAAAACTTCGGTTTGATGGATTCCATTCGGTAGCATATATCCATCTGTTTGCTACTGATTCATGCACACAAACCCCCAAGCATGTAATCATGTACGTGAGCATACAAGGAGCACTAATCGGAAGACAAACATCAAACTACACTACATTACGCGTGCGTGCAATGATGGAACAATCCGAAAGAAGTGAGTGCACCCTCGACCACCTGGTCTGTCTGGCATGAGTGGTCCTGCATTTTAATCCGGATTTTCAGCTTCCGGCATGAGGTCGGTGCAAACCGGGACGAGAGTATGGGTTTCTCGACGCAGTCAGTTCGCGACAACACCGTCAAGATTTACAAATTGCAGCAAGTTGAAAGTAATGAAGCGAAAAATTCAGAAGTATCGCCTAATACAATTGAAACATCGAGGTGGGGGTGTGTTGGACGAGAAAGATTGCTCAGGAATTTTAGTTGAGAATCGTAGCCTTTATAGAGGTCTAGCAGTGATAACTACAAATTGTGATAATACTGGAAACGTTGGCATTGACCTGGCTGCTTATAACAACCAATAAAGTGTTTAATAAGAGATAGCTTTTGATAAGTAACTGATGAGATGAAATTAAACATCATATTTCATCGGTATTTCCCAAGATGGTGGTGAAAACAGAAGAATAAATCATCACAGCTGCAGTTTAGACTTACTTTTGCGTTTCTTTTGTGGTAGATTAGCGAGACGAGCAATTTCTTCGTCATAAAACTCTTTTGCTATCGTCCTATTGGTGGTGATTTCGCCGAAAGTCGAGATTCTCGAGGTGAAGCTCGTGTCACTGAATTTCACAGTTGAACTCTCCGAATCGACCTCAAAAGAATCGTGTTCGTCACCATCTTCAGCTGTATCCAACGAAGTTTTCCCGATCTTGGATTTTTGCTTTGTTTGGCCGATTGTGTGATGTTTGCCAAACATGATGACCACCGGCTATACAGCGAAATTTTACGGTCGATAAAGAGAGTGACCGCTGAAACATTTTCCCATTAGGAAGGTCAGTGATTATGAATCATGACCCTTTTATCTGACACCTCCTCCCCCCTCATCCCTTTATAAAAGGGGAAGGGAAGAAGGTGTGGGTGGTGGAGGGGGTATGATTCATAATTTAAAAGGTTCAACAGGGTTTCAATTATTACCGATTATTTTCATTTTCAAAAGCAACAATAATTCATACATAACGTCATGATAAAAATAAAGTAGTGCACCTAATTTTATTGATTTGACTAGCGCTATAGCACGAGGTGTTACGATTCTCCCTCCTCCCCCTCCCCCCCCCCCCCCCACTGCGGTGCTATTTGCATATGACCGAAATAAAATAATAAAATTTTAACAGCTAATTTAAGTGGTAATAACTGGCAATTTTGAATTGCAAACATTTTAAATTTATCGCTAACAGAAATTTCATACAACGATTTTTTTTTTTTTGGATATGAGGCATATCATTTTCATTGAATTTTTCGGCCAACTCGATCTGTGAAAGACCAATTTCTTCGAAGTTGAATTTCCCCCCCCCCCCTCCCCGCTAGTTATAGTTTAAATTAGATCGAATTATTTGATGAATAATATCTTCAATTGAGTTTAAAATTGAAAAGAAATTTATCTAACGAAAGAAATGAATTATTTGAAGAAAAATTTTCAATTTCTATTTTGAGTTAAATAAATCTCAGATGAGAAGATAAGTACTTTACGAAAGGACAACGATATGCACTTTTTGCAATTTGCAAAAATCAAATCAGCCATTCATATAAATAATTAAAAACTCTAATAAATTGTCTAATAGCAGTAATATGTTTGAGCGGCTAAATAAATGATGCCGCCACCGAAAGAGTATTCCAATGATGCTACTGGAAATTCGAACTTCCTGATATAAGAGAATAAGGTTGCGCTGGAAATTTTTAATTTTTTTCGGAATTGACACCTTTCACGATCTTAAATAAATCTCAAATATTTATGAATTTTGACGGGATGATTTCCACATTTATATTGCCCCAGTGCTTCGATTATTTTGTTTCTATAGACAAACACTTATAATGTAATTGCATTTCATTTAAAAAAAAAATTTTTTTTTCATTCCAAATCTCACATTTTTCGAAAAACTGCACTCAAGAAATTAATTTCCGTTCATACCGATGTAAAAATATATGAAAAGAAATTTTATATTATTAATAGGGGTTTATTAGATGTCCAATGGAGCTTCAACTCAAGCTCGGGTTTATTAGGTAAGTTGAAGATATAATTTCAGGTGGCATTTGTTTTTCTCGAGCATAAACTAACAGATGATATAGACGAAAAAAAGTCATAATTATAGATAAATTGTCGCAAAAAATTTGCGAAAATTTTTACAAGTTGTTTATATTAAAGGTAACAGCTGTTACCTGCCTATTAAGGTACAAGGTAACAGCTCTTGAAGATTCATTTATATTTATATATGCTAGAGCACATAGTCTGTGCGCTCAAATGTCAAAAACATACCTGTTCAGTATGCAATTAAAAGAAGCGCCGCTGACTCACATCCACTCTTTGATACGCCAAACGACAACATTGAATGCAATCATTCGGGAATATATTAGAAATTTCACTAGGTATTTGAATAAATTATCGCAATTAATTCTGAGATGTTTATGAAAATATTTCATCGGCATATTTATTCAATTTATAATAATATGCATTATTAAAATAAAACTCAATTAAATATATATTTCTGAATAATATAATAATGAATATTATGCACTATTTTTGCAACAAGCATTCATATACGATTCCTTCTGTGGAAATGGACAATGGTCAGTGGTCTATGCATATGGTCATTAAAACCTGGTCAATAATGAATATAACTATAAGGTAATAATTGGCAACTCTAAAATGTTAATCCTCTTGAAGATTCATTTATATAATTTATGAGAATTAAACCAGCTGACTGTCACTTATTTACGAAATATTCAAATGAGATCTATGAGCGGATAAATTCGATTGAATTATATAAATGAATTTAAGAACAAATTTGAATATTTAATCGTTGCTCATTACTAATAAATCAGCTGGTGAATTTAATAAAAATATATTTTAATTTTAATTTTCATTCGTATCCCAATATATATTTACGTTATCGATCCATTAGTTCCTAAAAGATGTTTAGTTTAAAAAGCGCTCTTCATAAATCACAAAGAATCGAAACTATAAATAATGTCCTTCTTCGTCGATTCGTTGTTCATTCAAACGATATTATAACGGAAGGATATCCTCTAAATCTTAGTACGTAATACAGGTATAAAATGAATATCTAAAATTGAGCAGTTTAAATAAAATTTTTTGAAGCGAAAATACATCACATACGGAAGCTACTAACAGAGATGAAGAAGATGAGGGCAATATCAACGGTAACCAGAGTAAATAATGAATGAATGACCTTCAAAGGTCATAACATATTGAGGGGGAATGCGGTATCGATAAACAAATGGATCTGTTTTGCGCTTATTGCCTCAAATGTCTCCGCAGAGGTTTTTTGTTTCCCCGCCAGCATTTATAAAAGGGCAGACGGTATTGCAAACGTTGATAGCTTCATTATCTATTAGGGTGGGTTCCATACCGCATAGTGCGTCAAGGAATATCCAAAATAATACTTACTACGAAACTGTTTTTACCTTCAAACTTCAAAAGGTTCTCTGTGATTATGAATTTGCTGGGAATCGGTCGATGAAAGGTTGATTGTAGGCAGAGTCTACCTTTGTTCTCAGATTCCCGAAAAGGTACTGCAGTGGTATAGAATGTTTAAGATATGTACATAAGAATGTGAACAATACTCCTTAGGTAAGTATTGGCTGGCTAACTGCTGCAACGATTTTGTCTCTTTATGCAAAATTTTTCAAAAATGATAGTCCATGCATAATGTTTATTTATATACATATATGACACATATGTGGCAAAACTTATGTGCAGATTCAAATATGCAAATTTCAGACTTTCCTGTCTAAAGGTGAAACTGTGTGCAATCTGATTTGGACGCTCCAGTCAATACGCTAAAATATACCTATCAAATTCCCACCCCGCATACTTTTTTGGTTTTACTCGTCACTATAAGAAGTCCGAAGATTAATATATATACCTATCTTGTGGTAACATAATAGTACTGATGCACATGATATACACCCAATGATGACCTCCTATATCATATTTCATTCCTGTCGATCAACTTCA
Source organism: Ascaris suum (assembly GCA_013433145.1). NCBI lineage: Eukaryota > Metazoa > Nematoda > Chromadorea > Rhabditida > Ascarididae > Ascaris > Ascaris suum. The sequence goes on from CM024174.1 coordinate 12,487,698, forward strand.
GCATAGGCTAGGCACATTCAATGGCGACGGGAAATTTGCATATATTTTGCAATGGCCACATTGTCCTTTTATGTGTGTTTAGTGGTGGAAAATCGATTTTTTTTTTTTGCGAGGGATTTGTAATGGCGATCGGATCGGTTAAAATAAGACGGCATTGCTCAAAATATCTCAATTTCCATCGATAATCTTATGCGATTGTTTATATGGCGAGAAGGAATATATCAGTCTGCTTGGCAAATGCTATTTTTTGCGTTGACAATCTCGTCGAGTGACCTCTCGACACTCTCGTCAATGCTAACAATTATCATCACGTTCACAACTATATTAACGTATAGTTTCATCGTTGTTTCGTTGAGTGCCACCTTTCTTCGAGAGTTTAGAATTGCCTCTTTGTGATTGTCCATAACCACGTCCTCTATGAAATTTACTTCTGACAGCAATCCGAGTCAAGTGATTTTTTTTGGTTTTCGTACGCGATGATCCTGTTGTTTTTGGAAATGGATGAATTAGCGATTCTCTACGATATGAGATCACACTCGCTATAGCACTCTTTGGAGAAAAATCCTCATTGAAGGTCTGAAATATTATGTTTTTAACTATTTTCAAGTAAATAAATCAATGGAATGGGATGTTCAAATTGCTTCATTATTGCATTCAATGTTCAAACACATTCATTAAAGTGGATGAATATGTCTAATTGCTTATGCGGAGGTTAATATCTATTTATATCAAGGAGAGTATATTTATTGGAAGCGTTTTTTTTAAATCTTGCAAGCAGAATTTCCCTCTTAATTTGCCTCACAACAAAAAAGCTCTCATTGATGAAGTTATGTTCTTAGACATCAGTATACATCTTGATCATAATACTGACAATTACTTGATAAAAGTTTCATTTCTACTCGCTTCTTATCTTTATCTGTGGAATAAAAAAAAAAAAGTTGTCAGAAGCAAAAAAAAAAACTTTATTTACCTTCATTAATTGGTAAACACTTCTACAGGTCAACTATAAAGATGATTTCCTAGCAAAATTTAGTCACTCGAACACAAAATGAAAAATTTGATGCTATTATCTGATTGGTCTTAATCGACGCTAACAATAGGATTTAATTTGCCGACGCTGAAAATTCTTATGGAATCCGGACGGGAAAGTAGACGGACTGATCCAGCTAATATTGCACACCATCCTATCAAATTTTCTTAATTTTTTTACAGCAATAATCTATTCGTAGTTATTGTGTTCCGTTTGAAATAAATCTAAACGTTTTGGGAATAGAGCTAAAGTTTGACTTTCATTTTCTAAATTATTTGCTGTAGGAAGCACTAGCCATAGAGAATCAATGAATTAACGAATACCTTGTCGATTTCTTCGAGTTCTTTACGTACCTCGCTTGCGGTCGGTCTTCTTTTCGGATCTTGATCCCAGCATTTCCTCATAAGCGTTACGATTGCTTCGGGCATATCTTCTGGACTTGGCATTCTATATCCTGACATCACCTGCATGCATTTCAATCGTCATATGGTGACAAACATCTTTTTGTTCTTTTACAGACAATCTAATCGAAATCGCAGGTGGCCAAGTGCTTAACTCTTACTGGCCACAATCGTTAAGTCAACATACTACTTTGTGAACTGAATAACACTAGTCGAGGAGCATGAGTTAAAATCAGTAGGATTTTCTCTTGAAATTGCTTTAAAAAACATTCTTTCTCGCAAAAAAATAACGGTTATGAAATGAATTATGATGCAATAATTATGAAATTTTGCCACTCGTTGCAATAATTAAAGGTATATTCATTAACCTTTTTTCTAACCGTATATGCTTTCCATTTACAGTATGGTGAATTATAAGGTATTTCAAAAAACTCCCACAGAGTTACCGCGAATGCATAAATATCCGTACAGAAGCGTGTCTCTCCAGTGCGCCATACCTTCAATAAAGCCACAAAATATTTAATGCTTCATGCAAATATTAATTAGATGAGTTCTAGAAAGGAGTGGAAAGCATGAGGAAGGAGAAAAGTGGAATAATAAGCATAAATTAATTGGGGATGAAGTCCGATACTACAAGAATGAAAAATCGAAAGCAATAATGCAATAATGCACATGCATAGTTTTGAAAAGTATAAGAAGAATACAAATTATTCTATACAGTCTTTTCATTAAGAACGCAAGAATAGACTTTTCAGTAATGGCAAATCTCCTGGTGGAAGTGCCAAATTTTATAAGGTAATTCTCATAAGATTGTTTAAGTTCTGATTAATAATTAGTTCCTTTGATTAGATTCGGCGATTAGCTGAGCTGAGCGAAACGGTCTCTATGTACTTTGACTCATTCGCTTTTAGTAATGATCGGGTTCATGAAAAAAGGTGCTATGCAATTAAAAATAAAAAAATAGCATCCCATTTTGTAAAAGACGAGCGATCATGCAAATTATGGTGTAATTTATGTAAATTTGAGTCACTAGAGAATCGCTAGCAAGGTGCATCTATTGTGCCTTTATTTATATGTTCTTATTCGCATCGTTGGTGGCCTAATTCCCATGCTCTATCTCTAGGAATCGAAGTTTACAGAAATGTTGAATGATTAGTAAAACTGCAATGTTTACAATAGAATCTCTCATAATAGTCCACTTCATTTTAATTATGGAATTGAATCACTGAATTCACACAATGCAAAAATTCACAACAAACCTCAGGAGCAAGCCAGCGAACATTCTGAGGTTTATTCAGATCGATCTTGTAAACCAAAGTCTCTCTGCACATTCCAAAATCCGCCAACTTCAGCACTGATCCTGAGAGTAGACAATTCCGCGTAGCAATATCTCTACAAGATCATTTTGTTGCGTAGAATTGCACCCATTTTCGTTATTTTTTCTGTGACATATAATTAAATGGTTGCTTACTTATTCAAATTTGCTTCTTAGACAACAGCCAAAAGAAACAACCACAACAGAATGCAAATCTCAACGGACAAGCATAAAACATCCTTAAATCTTTAAAGCCATATAAAATAGCGGCTAAAAGGCAACTCATTAGGTGATTGTTGTCATACAGAAACCGCTTATATAATCAGAGCGGAAAGAAACAAGTGGTATTAGGTAGAAAAGATTATTGAATATGAATTTTTTGAAGACAAACTCTAAGTATAGTTGTGCAATCTGCAATAAGCAGGATGCTAGAAATACCTATTTATTTGAATCAATACTTAAGTATATTCGTAATTTTCCACTACAACATCGGGTTTTTTCGTTGGGAAATCAACTAAATGCTTAGATGATGGCATGAATTTATACCGAAATAAATGCACTGCTTATTTCGGCTTTTTTTTTGCCATCTCATGAACAGCTTAGGAATAGCATTCCTCGAAGACAATAGTGATTTCAGGGGAAAACGATGTTATGCCAAAAATCGGCAACATTGATAACATTAAACGGTACAATGCTTTGTTGAGGTATTAGGGTAATATTGCAGGATATTGAGAGATAACAGTTAAGCGAAATACTGCATTCAATGCCTCACCTGTGAATACATTTTTTGCCGTGGAGATATTCGATGCCTCTTGATGCTTGACATGCCATATTAACACGTGTAGCCACCGTGATAAGTAATCCACGTTCTCGTAGCCTATCCTCCACAGATCCATCCTGCAATTACCTTCGAGACTTTGCACCATTCGTTCTTTAAATTTTTTCTCAGTAATCGTATGGTTAATGTTCCTACGATCAGGTGATGCAGTAAATTGGTCAGCTTACTGCGTAAAATAATCATGGTTTTAGACCAGCAAGATAGGTTTCACTTACGAGGATATTTAACCATTACCGATCAATACTCCTGTTGCGATTTTGGTACATAATATTGTTCAACTATTTGTAAAATATCAATTCGAACCTTACAAAATTCCATAACTAGTAGATAGGGAGGTCGATCAATGATATAACCATAGAAGTGAACAACATTAGGATGATCGTAGAGTTGCATAACACGTGCTTCCTTCATCATATCAATTAAACCTTGTTCAGTTTGTTCTTCATAATCGAGCCTTTTCACTGCTACTGGTAGACCGCCGTCTCGTTTTAGCTCTCCTTTATATACTGTGCCATAAGCGCCACTTCCAATCTTCAAAATTAAATATTATTGATTTAATGGTAAGGATGTGTGTACAATTCACTTTCACTCTCTTTTCCTCTCTCTCTTCCTCTCTCCCTCTAATTTCGACTTTATTAGGGAACAATTCGAATCTTTGAGAAATTCTTTGAGAAATTTATAGCGAAAAGGCAAAAAATCTACATTTATCGAATTTCTTTAAGCAAATTTCTTTGATATGAATATCAAAACTTTAATACCAATGTTGAAAAAATTCTTTCAAAGCTTCAAAATCTTCTCACCGAAAAATAAAAAATTCTTCACTCTTCTATTCTCGCGAGAAAATTTCGATTTTGCTAATAATAAACTTATGATCATCGATACAAATAAGCGCATAATTATGCATTTACGAAAAACTCCCTGAAGAAGCAACAAATGAAGCATTATTAAGCATATCATAATCCCTTAAAAGAAAACAAACAAACTTGAAATTGCTGAGAATATTTTGCGAACTATCCCGAGAAAATAAACCTTTTTTTGTAATTTAATATCATTATGATTGAGTTGATATTTTCCTTTCGGTATCGGATGTTTCAATTGAAGTGTTTCACCATTATTCACACTCAAATTTCGTGTTTGATAATAGTCGATTAATGTTTTCACATTTGCGAATGATTTTCCCTAAAAGTGATTTTTTTTTTTCTTTCTTCTTATAGCACTAATTATATCATCGAATTCATTTTCATGAATTATTTTTAAGAATTTTAGTTTCTTTGTTTTTTTTCTTTCTTCGAAAATTTCTAAGCGTTTCTTTTATGAGCGGAAAAATGCGCCATTATGGTCAAATAAGTTTAATGATCGCAATAAAATCGTATACGTGAAAGTCTATGAGGTGAAAAATACTTCATCACTTATCGCCTATGTAAGTAGTTGAGTGCTTGTTTGCTCATTCATTGCCGTTTGTGATTTTCTCATTGCGCCATCTAAACATCTCGTTGAATTTTGCGCCTCAATTTGTGTGATTATTAAATGCGTATTAGAGAGTTTATACCCATTTTAGTTTTTATGTTTATTTTTATCGATATTTCCCTCTCTATACATTTCTACGTTATCAACAATATAAGCAGACATGATCGTTTTATTTTTAAGAAAAATATGCCATCATATAAGGCGTAGTAATAATTTTATTTTTAGTGAAATTTCATTGAAACGTTTAAATGATGCAGTAAATTTCGATGAAATTCATAAGAGATTTAATTGAGTGAATTTTAATTTTTTTTTTTTTAAGGCTTTTCTTTATATTCATTAGCGCTTAAATGATACGACTGCATTGACAAACTTGCAGTGAATAATTTCGCCTCAGAGTAAAAGTGCTTAAATGGTACGATTGCAAAAAGTCGATTTTGGTGCGTTGAATATGAATGGTAATTTCGCTTCAGAGGGTCATCAACGTCAAAAACGACCTACCATGATGCGGAATCCGTTTTCGAGGCGTTGTATATCGATACGTCTCGGCTTACCAGCTTTTTTTACGGCAAGCACAAGTTTATTACGTGTATGATTCGGTTCGTTTTTCGATTGAATCAGAAAATCACCATCTTCTTCGAGTAATTTATTCGCATCTTCATCTAGCAATGCCCCATGATAATATTCCAAATTAAATTCGCTTCCCATGAAAAATGCTGCAACTCGAACGCTTTTGATAGACGATAGCGAAAGTTGCAGGCGGACATTTTTTTATGACCACTGCAATCTCCCATCCGTTCATCGATCTGTCATATAACTACTTATTAATAATTACGTTCACCTCCCACCTGGTCATCCTGACCTTCTCTTACTTGGCGTTAATTCGCATGATTTTGTTGTAAATTGAGTTGTTGTGAGGATTACTTGTATTCGGATACTGTCTGATCCATCGTACTGGATCGTCGATTGACCTAGGTTCTCTCGTATTTCTCGCATAGCATTTCTTCAACTCAATTAGATCTTACTGCTGACGTGAGGTTCTACTACCCATCACTGCAGCTACAAATTATTAGCTTTAATCATGAGGTAATAACTTGCGGCGATCATTTACAAAGGTATGGGGGCTTGATATTAAACCTTTAATCCTCTAGCTGCACATAGTCGCGTACTTAAGAATAATAGTGTGGAGTGCTCTAACTCTGTTCGCGAATTTGCAATAAAACCACCACGACTACATTGCTGAACGCAACAAATATCATCTTCAAGGATTCTATGATAAACTAACCATTCAACGTTCAATAACGAATAAGAAATAACACGTACATCAAAGAATTATTTCCTTCTCATCTTTTTTATCATCGTGAAGTCGTTCTCATGTAAATTCGTCGTCGTTTAATGTTATCATTTAATCTTGAAAGATTACTATGCAAAAATTATTTCGTAGAATTTTTTAAATCATAGAATGAAAGTCAGTCTTAGTTGAAAACTTTTTTACCAAAGGGATTATGCAAATTTAGTGTAAATTCTCTTACGCGTAAAGAAATTCTCATATTATAGGAGAAATTCGTAGAACGTTATCAATCTGTTAATGAAACATTCTCGTTTCAGAAACGATAGAAAATTATACTCGCTTCATCGGCTTTTCTTATAACCAAATTTAGATTTTTTTTTTCATAGATATGTGGTGATTGGGGCTGGGGGGGGGGGGGGGGGAATAGAGGGGAGAAGGGGAAAAGAAGACAAAGCATGATCAGTCTAGAATCCTTTGAAGTACGATGTACATAGTCAGCATATTAACAGTTTTTGTAATTGTTTTTATCGTAATACGGGTAAGGCTTTCGTTGTATGATTACCACCATTGTTTACTTCAAGCACAACCTTACTCGTTCTTCCACAACTTGGTTTCGCTATAGATTGATAAGGAGCAGACGGTAATATCAGCTTCTCTAAAGATATCGTTGTGGATGTGCAGCCGTTGTCAGCGTTGTTTCATTCCTTTTTTGCCTTCTATTATAGGAGTCATCGAAAAAAAACAATGAAGTGCCCCGCTTTCTAAAAGGAGACACAAATTGCAACGAGGAAACGGCTGTGATCAATTCAAATAACGACGGTGGAATATCGGGATGAAATTAGGTTGATGGTACGTTTGAGTCCAATAATAATCAAAGAGATAATTTTGAAAAGTTGGACGAAATGATGGGGTTCAATGTGTGAGTGCTTAAAAGACTGGGCTGTGTAGCTCATGCGCGGCCTTGACATCAGTAGAAGGTCTGAAGGCAGCCGGATGCCGCATAGAAGTCGGGGCGCTGATGAAGGTTATACGGAAATCCAGAAGCAAAACCAGTAAGAGAATATCTTTATGCAATATCTCGCATGAAAACTAGCTACCACTAGAACGTTGTCAGCTACGCGGCGGAACGCTAGCTTTGTGTTAAGAACGACGCTTCGGAAGTGCTTTTTTTGATGACTCGAAATGAAAGGAAACACAGCGTTCTCTCTGCACGTTAAGCACACTATATGTGTTGTTGTTGTTTTTTTTTTAGCAGCATTATATCAAATCAGGACCAGAAGTACATTAAAAGTACAGCATAGTAAGGCTTTGAAAAAAAAAAGGTTTAATTACAGTGTTATGCCATTTTTGAATGAGAACTATAATTTTTGATATTTGTGAGCAGAATTACGAAATCGCCTATCGTGCCAACTTTCTAGGACGCTTCTCCACTTCGTTTAGTTGAAGGATTCACAGAGCTGATCGGCGCTTCTTGGGAATGCGTATGAACTAGTGCATCTTCTAGAGTTGGGCGATCATTTAAGGTGCTAACTATTTTCAGCGGATTTTATCTTCGTATTTTTTTTCCTAATCGTGATTTGAAGCAATCAAATAAGAAGGCACAAACAAATATAATAGAAATTTATGTGCAGAAATTTATCGACGGGGAGCGAAAAGAGATCACAATTTGCGACATTTAAGAAGTCAATATTTATTTCTCATTATATTGTTGAATTAAATGGATTTGATAAAATATTTGAATACAGTATCCCTTCATATTATAGACGTATCAGAAGCGTCTTCATCGTTGAGACACCTGGAATCAGAATCCATGAGTCCATTGCACCAACTTTCAGCGCATTTGAAACCCCCCCCCCCCCCGATATATCACTTTTTCTCGCAAGATCAAGAACTCTCGCATGTCACTATTCGTCGTCACTAGTTTTCATTATTCTTCTAACTCAATATACAAGTGTGTGTATCTATGACAACCGCATCTCCTAGTCTTCTCTTTTTTTTTTGAAAAGACTAGAATTCCCGGGTACCTTCGATACCTCAATTGACTGGAATAGGTGAGGGATGCCAACAGGTATTTATATAGAATCTTTTAAATTTAAACACTGCTAGCGTTAAAGCTTGTTGAGCGAGTTGCAAAATATTCGTGAAGAAAGCATAGTAAACAATCGTTTCTATTCACATAAAGACAAGGAAATATTGGCGGTCTCTAGTAATAAATATGAATGTTTAAATCGAAACGTCAGCTTTATACTTCGTTAGCGATTCATTGCTACCTTATTGGCGAATCTGAATGTGATAATTACTCTCCAAATGTCACTCCCCCACCCCGGAAGACATTTTCGCTCATTTCGATAAGGATCTATAAAATGGCTTTACATTCTATTCTTCGCTAAACTCCACTTCAAAATTTTATTCCCCCATATTATTCAAGCATATTCAAGTGTCTTCTCACTCCTCTTATTTTGTAGTCTTAAGTCAACGAGTGGGTTTCATTCTCACTTGCATCCTTGCATGAAGCAAATTTAAGTAATAAATGAACTATCGTAAAACATTAACAGCTATATGTGATACTTCAGTATGATGACGTAGATAATGCTCAAATTTCATGGAGAAGGTTCAGAGCCAATTTGCAAACTGGGTTCTCGTCTTAAAGCTTGTCAAAAATTGTGCCTACAACTTTCGCAAATCTTTTTGTTTCGAAAGGTTGTTTATATATGCAATAGTGAGTGTGGATTTGATTTCGGATATCACAAATCAAGCTTCACTTTGAGTACTGCACCGACACAGACCTACATTCTTACGGGTAACGTTGCATATTCAGCAATGCCACCTGTCATTAAGGTATAAGTAGGAAACTCTATCAATCCGAGTCGACTATGGAGCTGTTTTGATAAATCAGCTAGGAATTGCAGCAATAGCTGTCAGCGTGAAAACAACACTCACCAGAGCTCCTCCAGTAGCCGTCATCTAGACGCACCTACTGGTGATTTAATTGCTGCCACCGTCGATTTGCCAGGAACTCCTCCAACTGCAGTCATTGTGGAAGCACCAGCTGGAATCCCTCCAACTGCGGTCATGGTGGAAGCACTAACTGGAACTCCTCTAACCGCTGTCATTGTGGACGTACCCACAGGTGCCCCAATCACTGCCACTGTCGATTTGCCAGGGATTCCTCCGACTGCAGTCATGGTGGAAGCACCAACTGGAATCCCTCCAACTGCGGTCATGGTAGAAGCACCAACTGGAATTCCTCTGACCGCTGTCATTGTAGACGCACCACCCACTGGTGCCCCAATCACTGCCACTGTCGATTTGCCAGGAACTCCTCCAACTGCGGTCATCGTTGAAGCACCAACTGGAACTCCGACTGCTGTCATCGTAGACGCTCCCAATGGTGTCCCGATCGCTGTCATTGTCGATTTGCCAGGAACTCCTCCGATTGCTGTCATCGTAGACGCACCCACTGGTGCCCCGATCGCTGTCATTGTCGATTTGCCAGGAACTCCTCCAACTGCGGTCATCGTTGAAGCACCAACTGGAACTCCGACTGCTGTCATCGTAGACGCTCCCAATGGTGTCCCGATCGCTGTCATTGTCGATTTGCCAGGAACTCCTCCGATTGCTGTCATCGTAGACGCACCCACTGGTGCCATCGCTGTCATTGTCGATTTGCCTCCGATTGCTGTCATCGTAGACGCACCCACTGGTGCCCCGATCGCTGTCATTGTCGATTTGCCAGGAACTCCTCCAACTGCGGTCATCGTTGAAGCACCAACTGGAATTCCGACTGCTGTCATCGCAGACGCACCCACTGCTGCCCCGATCGCTGTCATCGTAGACGCACCCACTGGTGTCCCGATCGCTGTCATTGTCGATTTGCCAGGAACTCCTCCAACTGCGGTCATCGTTGAAGCACCAACTGGAACTCCGACTGCTGTCATCGTAGACGCTCCCACTGATGTCCCGATCGCTGTCATTGTCGATTTGCCAGGAACTCCTCCGATTGCTGTCATCGTAGACGCACCCACTGGTGCCCCGATCGCTGTCATTGTCGATTTGCCAGGAACTCCTCCGATTGCTGTCATCGTAGACGCACCCACTGGTGCCCCGATCGCTGTCATTGTCGATTTGCCAGGAACTCCTCCGATTGCTGTCATCGTAGACGCACCCACTGGTGCCCCGATCGCTGTCATTGTCGATTTGCCAGGAACTCCTCCAACTGCGGTCATCGTTGAAGCACCAACTGGAACTCCGACTGCTGTCATCGTAGACGCACCCATTGGTGTCCCGATCGCTGTCATTGTCGATTTGCCAGGAACCCCTCCAACTGCGGTCATCGTTGAAGCACCAACTGGAACTCCGACTGCTGTCATCGTAGACGTTCCCACTGGTGTCCCGATCGCTGTCATTGTCGATTTGCCAGGAACTCCTCCGATTGCTGTCATCGTAGACGCACCCACTGGTGTCCCGATCGCTGTCATTGTCGATTTGCCAGGAGCTCCTCCAACTGCTGTCATCGTAGGCGAATGTACTGGTGACCCAATCGCCGCCGTGGTCAATTTGCCGAAGGCTCCTCCAACTGCTGTCACCGTAGGTGAATGTACTGGTGACCCAATCGCCGTCGTGGTCGACTTGCCGAAGGCTCCTCCAACTGCTGTCATCGTAGGCGAATGTACTGGTGACCCAATCGCCGCCGTGGTCAATTTGCCGAAGGCTCCTCCAACTGCTGTCACCGTAGGTGAATGTACTGGTGACCCAATCGCCGTCGTGGTCGACTTGCCGGGGGCTCCTCCAATTGCTGTCATCGTAGGCGAATGTACTGGTGACCCAATTGCTGTCGTGGTCAATTTGCCGAAGCTCCTCCAACTGCTGTCATCGTAGGCGAATGTACTGGTGACCCGATCGCCGTCGTGGCCCCGAAGGCTCCTCCAACTGCTGTCATCGTAGGTGAATGTACTGGTGACCCAATCGCCGTCGTGGTCGATTTGCCGGGAGTTGCTCCAACTGCGGTCACGGTGGAAGCACCGACTGGAGCTCGTCCAATTGGCTTTATCGATGCGCCTACTGGAACTCCCACCGCGATTGTCGTAGGCTTGCCCTGCGGCGCAGCTGAAAGAACTAATTTGCTCTTTCTTAGAGGTTCCCTCATTCGTCTGTTTTTTCGAGCTTTGACGTTTGTAGTCTTATTTATTTCATACTGATAGGTCTTACTGGATGAATGAGTAAAAAAAAATTTCAGTCAAAGTTTCCAGAAGGCGAAGCTCAACTTCAGTTTCAACGTGAAACATTGCCGTAAAGAAATTCACGACCATCTCGTACTCCATTTTTTGCTTTCGCCACCAGGATAACCGACGTTCTACGAGATATATTATGCGCCCCTTCTATTATAATAATAAGTAATTTTTTTCATCAACGAAACTCGACGAATCGGCGAGGAAACCAACCTGAGCCGCTCGCATATATGGCCTTAGTTATCACTCTCTGTGCTTCCTTAGAACCTCCAACCGTCCCACCACCAGGCCCGCGGCGGTAGACCGAGGACATGCGATGCCAGTAAAACTAGAAAATGTTCACGAATAAATGACTTTTTGCGCGCTGTGACTATATTTATACCCTAAAGCTATGCAAATTTTCTTCATGACAGAAAATTTGTTTTTTATCCTCGGTTAACATGTTATATTTTTAATATTTTCTTCATTCAAAATTTCTCTGTTTTATACCTGCGCAGGTGTACGTATGGGATAGAAAGATAGGCCGTTGAGCAAACATGAAGAACTTGTTATTAGTTGCATAGTTGCAAGGATAGCATACTGCAGCAATATGCGTTCAAAAGCTTTCACGGTGATCAGTAGGTACTGGATGGATATGCAAATGCATAGGAATTAAAGTCTATTAGTCGATCGTTTTTACCAGTAAAGTAAGGCGTTGTGTCGTGTATGAGTCCCGTCTCCGTCTGTGTTCCATCGCAGCTTTGACGCAATTGATGCGGTTTTCTTTCGTCATATTGAATTTAAATTTGTGCTATTTATTGCACCAATATGAATTATTGTCAACGTTTTTTCTATATCTTTTAAATTATACTATGCAATAGTATGATGTAATAGAATGTAACGTAGTATGGTTCTTTAATTTTAAAAAAAGCATACTTTTTTATTTGGTACAAGTATAGTTTGAGTGAGAAAAAATAGACATTGCTTATTGGAAGATCTGGGATCATACGATGCACTACACATTAATGGCACATCTAAGTAACGCTTATATTATAACTGATTTTGAAGAACGCGAGGAATATCTCGTCTCACTTCGCATATTTTTCTTTTGTGAGTTAACAAAACTGCTTTTTCGAAGAAAAATCACTGCAACAACCCTTCCTCTCCATGGGAGTGAGGTTTATAGTTGCATCATATAATACACCATCGACCGTAATACAATTGTCATACCGTATATTATTGTATACCGCTTCCAATTCCATCAGCTCTTTCCGCAACATCGTCTCCCTTCCGCCTCCCCTCCGTCGATCAATCCCCGCATCGCTGTCTCCTTGCTCTTGTCTGTTGATCCCCCACAAATTGACTTTCCAACCTACGCAATATCATTCCCTTTTTTACGTCTTCATCTCTGCTGAGCCTTCATTTTATTGGAGGCAGACTGCGATGAAATAATTTTAGAGTTTATTAGCATATTTGTTGGTACAATAATAAACTAGGTGTGAAATATGATGCAGGTAACTCCTTTGACCGTCGATTCACAATACGTCGACGATACGACACTGTAGCTGAGAGCAGCATTCGAGCAGATGACGTTAATTTGATCACGAGCACCCGCATGTTCAAAGAACGCCTTGTAGATTCTACTTCGCGATACACTCGCGTTGCCTTCGACGATATTCTGTAAGGTATGTTCTTACCATAGGGTTGAAAGGAGAGGAAGGGAGGTAGTAGAGGGAGGAACACGAGTACAAATCAGTATATACAACGTAATCCCTTACCAATCTCGCGTATAATAGAACTCGCAATAGCAAATTACTAAAAACATTTTTTTTTTTTTTTTTTTTTTTGCTGAAGAACAGCAGAAGCATTGCTTTGCCTCAAGAAAATTTGCAGTCTAAAACAACGACATGCAACGTTTCTTTGAGGTGTAGAATAAAAAACATCTATTTTACAATAAAGAAACAATGCAACACGTGTCCGACGAAATAAATATGCAAAGGAATAAAAAAGAGTATGAAAACCATAAACTAGGCCCACAGCGATGCGTTTAATACCGACGAAAAGTGGAAAAGAATAGCAGAGATTGTGAAGGATGCAGATCTGTGAGAATACAAACATGAATATGCGAAGGTATTTTAAATTGGACAAAAAAGCTTTTTCATCCAAAGGCTTCTTAAGGTTTGGTCATCCGTATTGATTGATTTATTAATTACAGTCAATTCATAACGGTGAATATCCTCTACAATTTACTTCTTTTTTTGCATCCCTCTCTCTACTCGTTGATTATCGAGCAAAATTAATCTGGGCATTTTATAACGCGCCCCTAAGAATAAATATCTCATATGATGCTAGTCACTGATAACGAAACTGAAGACAGAAGGTCATCCTAATAATACAAATTTTAAGCAACAAACTTCATTGCTGCTAGTTTTGTTATTCATGTAGTGAAAATATTAAGCAAACAGATTTGTATGTGCAGTTATACATACACAGACAGACATATGCAGACATCGACAGACATTATAGAAATGTCAGCTAAATGCGTATTTCGCAAGAAAAAAAAATTGCAAAGACTTTACGAGAAGAAACATCATGGAAAAAAAGTGGCAGGTTTTGACGAGAAATTGGAATCAGCAGTACCTCGTCAATTAGTTTACGCAAATCGCCATTATTGCAGACATCATCGTAGGGCGGTGTTGAACGTGCAAAGATACGTCGAAATTTATACTCGGATCCAATGAGATTCTCTGCAGATTAGCATTTTTTAAATGATTAATCTCTTGTAATTAACTAGCATAAGAATAATTGAAAAGATTAAATCTATGGATGTGCTTGAAAAGGATTCACTGCCATTGATGATTGTGGAAAACTCGTATTTCAACGTTCTCTTTGAATCCACCTTGAAGTGTAGGCAACTGTGCTCGAGTTTTCATTAGTTTCTGTTCAACATCATTCAAAATTTTCTCTAACTTTTCAATTGTGGCTCGCTTCTCCACCCTCCCTCTCCCTTCCTCCTTCCATCCATCTCTCCTTCTCTTTCCTTTTTCTTTTGCCATCCCTCTCTCTTTCCCCCTCCGTCCCTCTTCCTCTTCTTCCTCCCCTTTCTCAATCTCCCTTCCAATGAACTGAAACTGAAAGCAAATCTCGTGTAATCATATTATTCCCAGTAGCTAGTTATGCAAATATATCTACATACTTTCAGAAAAAATGTTACAACGCGATTGTCGTAAATTAGAGACAATTTTAAAATTTCTTACTATTCGCTGTTGTATTTATTAAAATTGTGCGAATGTAAAGATTACTATCTTTTGAATATCTTATTTATCTCTATTTGATGGTATAAGAAAAATTTGACTCAGATTCTCGCTTCATAAATTAGTTCATCGCATTACTATTCGCAATTGTTTATGAACTAACAATCAAATATTTATGGATTAAATCATCATCGCATTAATTTCGTTTATGAACATAAAATTATTTATGAAAGCGAAAAGACACCTTTTTATAATTCATGGGAAAAAGATAAAATTTGAGCTAAATTTTGAAAGAATCGCTTAAATTACCTTTAAATTTAGGTGTTTGTTGATTAATTGCCTGAAACGGTTTTCCTCCATAATAGTTGGGCAATGGGGAACCGCCAATGGGAGATTCCATCGTTGCACGCTTCGGAGGATTGATAAGCTTATCAATAGGTGACTGAAGTCTATAAGCATCGTTCGACGGAGTCTTCAATTCCACGTATCCAGTATCCAGTGGTCGCACGATAATATAATTAGGTCGGCAAAGGGGAAGCGATTGACTCGTTTCAGTATTATTTCTACACTCAGCAGCTGCAGAAATTTGTATAAGGATTATTTGTTTCGCTATGCGCTTATTGATATTTTAGTTTTACTTAATATCTTCAAGAATAAATAAGTAAATAAATAAATAAATAAACAATTATTGCTCTATAGACATTTTTGATTTGCTCTGCATGAAACTTAACAGGTATAATTTTAAGTAGTAATAGACTGTTAGATTTGGCAAAATGACATATTTCTGTAACAAATTTCCTTGCTATGTGCTACGCCAAGTAGGTTTTATGTGACAGGTAGGATGGGAAATTATCACAATCGCATTTTCATTTGTTTCTGTCAAATTTCGGATTCTGGGCTAGATGTATTAAATATTGTCTCGAAACTGGGGCAACGAAAGGTATATAATAGAGGTTTCTTTCAGTCGAATTATTCCTAATTCTTTTGTCAACTAAATTTGCATATTTGAAAGACTTCATTTAGAAGGTACTATCTAAGTTGTTCATCTAATGAAATTTGACTGCGTTTTGCGTTGTCTGCGGGCACGAACCGTTTGGTGAATTCTATCGCAATTCACTTGTATGCTAAATTGGAGTTGGCAGTGTCGGTCGCTTGACCTGTTGCAAGCCTTGAGGCTAACTTTTAAAGGTCGGTCTATAGGTCTAAACACCAGCTTTAAATGTTTGTGAGCAGCCATTATCCTTGTCTGACGCTCACTATTTTATGACGAAGGCGATGAACATCAACCTATCTTAATAAAAAAATTGGAGAAGTTCAGGCGAAATCAGCGTTCCTAATATTCGGTTTTCTGAGGGTATTATTCAATAACAACTAACGTGAACGTATCGGAGTTGTGGGGCATTGTTCGGGTGGTGGGCATGAGCACCGCTCTGCGATTGTTGAAGACAGTGCAAAAAGAATTAATGTAACGATTTGCATTAATTGCCTGAAATATTATTGCTCGCTTATTTTCGCGTCCAACAATATCTAGACTCTCGCTTCGGCATTCTGGGCTTACCGCAAGCAACGATGATTTAGAAAGGCGACTTGTAAAATTCGGTCACTGCAACCGGTTCGGCCGTAATATTCTTCATTATTAAATCTGTTTTGAGTTTAAGATATTCTCTATCTCTATATATCTCTATATATATATATATATATATATATATATATATATATATATATATATATATATATATATATATATATATATATATATATACTACCCATTTAAAAAGTACATCTTTGCCTACTTTCATCAAAGACAATAAAATATAATAAATCAGATGTCACTTCCTCTAACATACATTATATGCTTACAGTAAGTTTTAAAAATGACCGCAAAGTTGTTCCTATGCTCAATTTTCGCTAAGAATAACTCTAAATGAATAACTGATAATTTACATAAAATCGTCATAGGTAATATTCTGCAATCGGTTCAAATGATGCAACATGAATATAATTAAATCAGCGGAATTTATCACTAACAAAATAAATAATGCTGTCGGAAATCCCTCTAGCGCCTATTTCTCTAGAAATATCCGATGATTCACAAGATTGAAACCGAAATATTTATTCATGTTGCTTGCGAAATACCCGAATCATCGTAAGATGCCTCTGGAAGAAATTATTGCTCTAATTTTTGCGTATTTATTTAACTCGAACAAAACGTATATTAAAACGCAAAATTTTACACTAATTAGAATAAAAATTAAAGCAATAAATTTGGTTATTTTTTAAATTTCTAGAAAACTTTGGTAATTTTATGCTTTAAATAATTTTCGAATAAAACATAATATTTTAATTGACGCGCAAAGGCAACGCTATTCGAACGTTTAGGCGCTATCTCGGAAATTTGGATGCTATTTCTGTTAGCGATAAATTTCGATGAATTTATAGGGATCAGAACTAGAATTTTACGATCGTTGAGTAGCTGTTAATTGAAACTTGAAATATTGCGTATTCAATTTCAAAGGCAAATTGCCTCTGGCATTTGCTGCAGATAAAATGAGCTCATTCGTGTAAAATATTGTTTCTCAAAGGTTTATTTTGAAGGAGAGAAAAATCTTCGATGCAAATTACTTAGTCAAAAAAAAAAAGAGTCACGTTCTTTTCGTTCAAATGCTCAGTGCTAAGCAGCTGCATTTGAAGTACAGTGAAACTTCGTTTTGTCGGGAAGGTGTATAGGTTATGCTGAAGACGAAAAATATATAAGAATGGATGATGGACTGCTCCCATTCATACAAATAAACGCGTCCACCTCTTTTATTAAGTTTTGAATAACTCCGGCAAGATTTGATTTCATCTGAAGAAAACGGCATAAACCATATAACTTAATAGTCCAAAATAGAAGAAAATGGCGGAAGATATCTAGTTACCATAGGCACCTTTTGGCCGACCATGCTATCACCACCTTTTCACGTCTAAATGTGCATCATTCGGAAAATAGTGAATTCGCTGTAGTAAAAAAATAGATGTATTAGCCCCATAGCAATGACAAGAATGCCGTTATGTTCTTCGATGTGCAATAAATTTGTATAAATTTGTTATAACGGCGTTGCAAATATACGCTACAAGAACTTTCGTATCAATAAAAATACATAGATAAAATATCTCTTTTCTTAAATATTTCATGGCCATTAATTATTGCAAACGCAACTCTATGAATCCTATAATATAAATGTTCTGTTCAGACGGATTTTGCAATTTTAATTGTAAAATTTGCAATAAGATAGAGATTAACGATGCATCTCGCTTAAAAGAAATAAGCATTTCTTATATATGTGCAAATTCTTATAAATTTTTTCAATGGATATTTTTCAAACGTTTTTATTTTTTATCTTTTTTTTGAGGCTCTTCGTAATATCATTATGATATTGCAATTAAAGATGAATAATAATTTCTTATTTGTATTAAATGAATCTTTTTATTTTCATTGTTTTGCAATGAAATTTGCATACAATATTTTCGAAAGTTATATTTAAATTACAATCGATAAATTTTAATCGTTACAATTTTCATCAATAATTTTATCATTTATTAAATTGCAATTAATTAGAAAATTAATAAATTCCTCAAAAAAAAATTTTTTTTTTTCTCTATTATTCGTATCATATTTCTTTTCTATAAATTTGAAATGTTTATGAAAATAAATCGGATTAGAAAAACGCAAATAAATGAGGTGAGAAAAATTTCATTAAAAAATTCGCAAATTAATTGTTCGATTGTATTTTGCAATTAGACGATTTTGCAATCGCTAATAATTAAGAATTTCAAAAAAAATTTAAGAGCTAATTGAAATAAGAGGAAATTCCAACAAGCGAATTACACTAAACGTTTTATTTGAGTGTTTCATGATGCGAATCAAAAAAAAAAACGTAATGAAGCCGCTCACATGATTCGCACTTTGCATTTCATTCACCTGATTAACCAGTTTTAGAAGTTCAACCACACGTACATAAACGATATTTTAAATGTTCAAAGATCTTCTTTAAAAAAAAAAATCATCATATTTATTATCTAAACGGTATAGCTAAAGATATCGTTGACGTAACATATGTTGATCCCGCAAAGTTAACAGATTAACATGAAAATTTGCATAAATGATCATCGTACTTATCTATTAAATCTTGCGCCTAAAGAGTTTAAGTGATTCTCGAATACAAATTGTCGAACAGACAGATAGGCAGACAGACCGACAGACACGTTCAAACCCATAAACAGACATCACAGTAATATGCCTACAAATGTAAGCTTATGAAAGCATTTATGCATTGTTGATTAAGTAATTTATTTAAGATTCGTAAATGAAGAAAGATTATTGTGCACTCCGGCATGATATGCATATTTTTTGCAGTCTAGCCCGCTGGATCAGCCTACTGCATTAGCATGTTGAAAAGGTTGGAAATCGTAAATTACGCTGACTTGAGATTCACTAGGATGTTTTTTTATAAAGCACAGTGCGTGTTTTTCTACCTTTTTTTGGAAAACATTCCGCTGCATATAAAAATAGTGCTCGAGATCTACGCTGAGAGCAAAAATACCTACGATAAGTCATAAAATTTTCATTTCTTCGAACAACATCATCATATTTGCAATAAACAAAATTTATTGTGAGAGTGGCTTCCTCACTAATATGATTACAATTGCGATTAGCGAACAAATGCAATGCAATGCAATATATCAATTGATTATTGCACTTACTTCTTGCAATCTCATTCATCATCAATAATAAAAGTCACATTCCGAAATGTTAGCGGTAAAAACTCCAAAAATGGTATGCACTCAATATAACATATATGTAAAAATTTTGCAACGTCGAATTATTGCTATTTCGATTCGTTTCCTATAAAACGAGTTCTCATTCATAGCAACGTAAATTTCGTCATTATATTTGTCGAAGAAGAGTTATTTAATACTTAAATATATTCATTCCTCATTTATCCTCATTGTTCAATTTTATAAAAGAGCGCCTAAATAAACGACAATTAAGTGAAAGAATCTTCGAAAAGAGATGAATAAATTGCAAAAAATTGTATAGCATTTAATATCAGTACTATGAAGCGTTGAAGTTACTTTTAGAGAAAAAAAAATGCAAAATCAGCGATAATAAAAAGTGAAAATGTTGGATATTCGGTTTGATTTTAGGTTTTTATACAATGTCGGGAATTCTCTCAAAGATATTATGGCGATGATCGCATATTCATATCTATGTGCATGTCTATTGTCTGACGGTCTGGTAATTTTGATTTAAAAACCATAACGTAGCAATATTAAAGGAATTTAGGGAGTAAGATCTATATTAAAATATGAATTTTCTGCAACAATCCCATTATCATCATGCATATCATCTCATGGATGAGCTACTCGCACTTAAACCCGGCTTTAAAATTTACATATGCAGATCAGTTTTATTCTATCACCGCTCGACGACGAAGCAAAACGAATTTTTAAGGGAATTGCAAAAAAAACAAGATTTCATAGAAAAAAATGGATGAGCAAAATTTTACATTCGATTTGCGACATTTAGTCAACTGGTTAACCTAATAGGCAGAGAAAGCAAAAAAAAAAAATGCATATCATGCCAACCTACTTTACATAATTTTCAGCCTATGCTTTTGAATATTCTCATAAATCGATATTCGTAGAAATTTCTAATTGGAAATGATCGGAAAGACGGATAGTGATAGGTATATTTTTATTTATTTCATAAATTACAATCATCGTTTTAGCATTTCTTTATGCCTAAAAAGTTCTTTCGCAGCTATTAATCCATTTCATTAGTGCTCTAAGAATGAAAACGTTGTTTCATTGAAGCTTGAGTGAATGAATAAATTTTATTTATAAGTTTCGACGATGTTCGACCGCATTCTTTTACTGCTAACATAGGCCAATATTTAACGAAAGTCATTCCTAATCCCCCCGAGAATATGTGCTTCTTCAATCATCTGTCTTGCTTCGTTAGGAAAATACCTTTCGACGTGTTTTATAAATTTCCGCTGATAAAAAGTGTTGTAGCTGGATGTGCTTGAGAATGCACTTGTAAGTACCTAACTATCTATCTATCAACCCCATAATTGTACACCCAAGTGGTCGATAAATGAAACTTACGAAGTATGATGCAAATAACCTAGACTAACCTACATCTTATGCCGTCGTTCAAATTGACCTATATGCTTCGATAATAATTGCAACACTTTAGAGCATGATATAATTAAAGAAACATAAAATGCATCAAAAAATTATTTCCATATCTGATAGGAAAAAACAAATTTTTTTAAAGGGAAATTTAAATAAGCGATTTGACCAATGAAATTTTTAATGCTCTATTGCAAAAGTTTTACGATGAGCAGAAATATTAAAGTGCCAACTCGTACCAACTCGTTTTGCATGCTTATTCATTTAGTTTTGTAATGCGTTATTAAAATTAACATCATAGACCATTCAGGCATAAAGAATATAAATTTCGGGTAAAATGTCGGGTAAAATTTACAGAAATCGGGAATGCGCAACGAAGAGAAATTAGAGCAAAGATGAATGCTTCATTGATATGTTTCTTTATAGCAAAATATTTCGTCGGTTTTCAAAGTCCATTCGATTAATGCTACTGAGAAGAATAATTAAAATACTCCACCTTCTTCCAATGAAAATTTGACGTTGCTCATACCCTCCTCCTTCTCCACCTATGAAACTTAAGCTCATTATCTTTTCAAAAAACCTCCGCATTGGGCCTTGTTACTCTGCTGGGCCAATAGAGTTCTCAAAAACGGTCTTCTCATATAATATACTGTATACTGTTATGAGATGCCATCGCTGTTATAGGTGCATTTCCTCCATTTATATATGGATTTTTTTTGTTGGAAATCTTAGAGCCATGTTTGATGAATTTGAACTCCTCAATCGGATTGTTTTCTGCATAGGTCATCGATACAAGGAAACACCGATAGAAGGGGTCCTCGATCGGTCACCGATAAAGGATGCCTGTGAACGACTATTGAATATTAAGCAGGATTAATCGAAAGGAAAACCTATTTATATCCTCCATCGATATCAATGCTTCTTTAGCTTGATCGTTTTCTCTCTTAGGATGCCTCTCAAGACTGTTTTGTGTTGAGAAATCAGTTTTTTTTTTAGCTTATCTGTCTATATCAAAATTTCTTCATGTTTATGTTTTAAGGTGATTTCTTCTTAAAGGTGACTCAGGTTTGATGCACTCAAAAGTTTTGCATTTACGTCTCATTTACCTTTTCTTTTATGCAAAAATTTCGATTATTCCAGGCTCTATTTTCAATTTACTTTTAATTTTGCCTCATTAACAAGACCAATCGATAAATAGCAATATTCGAAAAAAAATGAGGTAAAAAACGAGGTAAAAGAACGTCATAATGGCTACCTACGATGATGTCGATGAGAATCATTACGAAATTCTCTCACTTTAGGGCAATCAACATATGAAAACTATGGTGTGGAGATTAATATTTCAGCAACTAGAGCCACACGTAAATACCTCAACTTGAACAAAACACCTGGTGTAATGGTGTAATTCAAATTTAGCTAACTGTACAAATCGTCGAATCAAAATTCACTTTTAGGTCACACTCATAGTGAGTTTAGATCAAGATTGAATTCTTCGATTTCACGGTACTTTTAGGTTTTAATAGCTAATATTTTAAAAAATGATATAAAACGATATTTTATATGTCAGCATAGACAATATGAATGACAGCCGTCATACTTAAGATGTTTTGAGACACTGTAGATGTATATAACTCATAAAGAATAGTCAGGTATAAAGACACATCGTTTATGCCGATTGGCGTAACGTCAAGGTTTCTACCATGAAACAGCTCAAAATTTTCTATCGATACCTCATTTATATATATATATATATATATATATATATATATATATATATATATATATATATATATATATATATATATATATATATATATATATATATATATATATATATATATATATATATATATATATATATATATATATATATATATATATATGAAGAGTTGAGTTTAATGATCATTGTTTGACGTCAATTATATTAGCAAATTTCAACACAACACCTTTAAAGGTAATGAACGAATAAATATACGTATATCCGTTAATGAAATTACAAAAGAACATATTTTAAGGTGTTAGTGATATGATGGAATTCACCTTGTCGATGAGAGCAAAAATGTTATTAAACATCCGATCGCTTCGTGAAAAAAGAAATCCGGTTATTGAGAAGAAAGTTTATTGCAGTCGCAACACATCAAAACGAAAATTTTTGCGATTGAGGTTTTTGGCAATGAAACAATTTATTTACAGCGAATCTGCCGTCCGGAAGTTATAATCAATTAGCAATTAGCGAGTACTTTCTCATGATTTCTTCCTTTTTTTTTTGCTTGGCAAAAGAGTTGTTACAAAGGTCGTATGTGCCGATTTATTCGTTTAATTTAATTCACTCTACAAGATAGAATGGAAATTACTCGTCAATTGCTTATTTTAGTGCATTGATGCAATAGATTCGAGGTTCATAAAAATTAATCTCAAATCCATTGCTTAATTGACAATCATTGATTTCGGTTTTGAAAAGCAATTGATCTTTTTCTATGTAATATTGCCACCTTCTTGTTTCTGCATCATAAAAAACCAAATGCACTTCACACGATGAACATCTCATCGCACAGACCAGTTCTGTAACCTTTGATCCAACTATGTAAGAGCGTGCAATGAGCTCTATATCTCTACAAATCAGCCGTCTAAACTTTTTTCTTCTTTTTTTTGCAAAAGCTGCCGAAAAAAATATTGTTGCTAATGTGTTATATTTAATGCATTGTGTTATATTTAACGCAAACGTTAAAAAAATATCATCGTTCCCATGCACGATATATTCGCTATTTCGTTTCCTCGAGACATATACATATAAGACTCGAACTCATGTTACAAGTTTTCATTATGCTTCATTCATTAAAAAAATCAATGTTTCTCCTTAAATGTTTGCAATTTTTTGCGACTATGACATTATAGCAAAGAATATTTATGCGTTGAGTTTCAACTACTTATGTCGATATAGGTCATTCAGTATATGTTATTACTTTGTATTTGTGTACTGAATATGTGTGCTAGTGACGTCATATTACGTAATAATCTGTTCCATCCACTCAACATTATAAATGTTGTGCATCAAGACAGTCTATGTTCCCATCAAAGACAGTCATTATTTGCATCAAGCAAATAAACATAGCGAACAATCAAGACAGTCTCAATTATGTTCCCTGCATTAGTTCACCTCGCATGCTGGTCGATAGACACAGCATTCGACGGATTACGGGAGTATACAGGAGTTAGATGAGGCAACAAAAGCATCACGACAAAAGCGCCACTCGACAAATGCGCCAATCTTCACTTTCATCATGTCACAAGTTTAGATTATGCTCGATTTATAGGTGATCATAGCTCATAAGCCAAATTCCTCACTCTTCAAAATCAATCGACTATTTTTGAAGCTGTTAGTGAGAAAATTTTTATTGTGCGCAAAAATTGAATAAGAAGAATGGCAACGAGCAATAATTTGGTATCATAAATATCGTTACATTTATACTTGCAACGATTCTTACAAACTCTTTGCTATTAAAAAGCAAATTTAACACCTCTACAATGAAGTTATGCAAATTTGATATGCAAATTTTTTTTAAAGTACTTAAATACGGATCACTGAAAATTTTTGCAAAAATGGGAAGATTTATTTTTGAGCATTTCAAATCTTTCATAGTCTATTTTATTGTTTTAATTCCTCCCGTTCCCCACATACCCGCCTATAGTGTTATTATTATTATTGGCTTATACCAAAAGAAAAAAGAAAGTGCATTTGTGGGAAGGAAGATCGCAATAAGGCGCATTCGTCAGTTGCGCTCTTGTCGCGATCGTTTAGCATTTTTTAACTTCCGCTAATCATCATCATACTTTCCACATCTCCACTTTTTGAGGAACGATAAGCGGATCAAACGATGTATTTCATTGTGATTCGAAGTTGCGGTGTCATGGACGAATGCGCGTTTGAGCTGAACGTCTTGGTTGGTTCGTAAGCTTGATTGGATTCCAAGGGTTTTGCATGATTCCGATCCGATGACTTGTTATTAGGTTGCCGTGATCGCTGCTCCAGATCGAGCATTTCGAATAGCGTCCGAGGATTATCTGACTAATTATCGTGTGGCTCAGCGAAACATCTGCTGAGCTGATTTGCGCGCATAGCACGAGTCTCACACTCTTCGACGCTTTCCCTTTCGCTCAGCTAACTCATGAACCTTGATGAGAACAAGGAGTGGATTACCGCGCATGTTTATCCGGCCGTGAACTCGATGCCCTCGGTTGAACATCCGTGTGTTTTTGATCGGTTCGTGACGGACATTCGGCCATGTAGGCAGGGCGTTGTTCGGAGTGTGTTGCATATGAAAGGCTCTGCTGGCAATTTCGTCCCTCCTGCGTCGGGATCACCATCGAGCGATAAGTGAAGAGAAACGTTGGGAGGTTATGGTCCACTGTTCCTTCTATTTGCGAATGCTGCGTTTAAAGGTGTCGACAAATCGCTCATCTTGGCCATTTGAACGCAGTGGAAAAACGTGCTCGATGCCACTTTCTGCGGAGAAGTCCTTGCATTCTGCTGAGGTGAACTGAATCCGTTTATCACACACTAGCTTGTAACGATTACTAGAAAGTTAGCTCCCTCGAGACGACCAAAGCGGTCGACGTGAACGCGAGCCCGTGGTTTGTCCGACGGTTGACTGCTTCATGTCGTCCTCGCTGACAGGGAGAGCCTAGACGAAAGATCGGCATGACACACAGCTTGAGCTGAAGAATGACTTTTCATAGGATGTAGCGTCCATGAATCGTACTGAAGGCTTGCGGATAGCGGCGCTGTAGATCATTTGCAACATTGTTGTTGGTCGGTGTAACGATCCTGGCACTGATTGCTTTCGGTTCGTCTAGGTTCTTTCTTGGGAAAGAGTTCATGATCGCGTGCTCATCAAGTAGGTTGCATTGAGTGTTGTCTATATACAAAAGTGCTTTCCCTGAGGCGTTCTGGAAGCTGTAGTTATATCCTCGTTGTCCAAGGAATTTAATGTGGTCTCCTGGTGCATTGTGGGCGATGAGTGATGAAAACTGAAGAGTTGCTCGTCCGATAAGGTGCGAAGTATCTTGCTGATGATCGTCCTATCCGACGTCCAGTCTACTGGGAAAATGATCCCTAATTGTACACTGTGATGATAGCGAAGCGCCGATATTCGGTGCAGCCGACCGTTGAGACTACGAAAAGTGCATCTCAGCGTGCTCGTCTTCCCAGTGGGAGCGGGGCGCATTTTTTGAACGGTGATCGAACGTTAAGTGGCGCTTGATGGCGTGCACAACCATTCCTTGGTTCGACTGACTTTTCGACTCATGGATCAGCGGCGCTTCCGGCACTTGCAGTCGCGAATGAAACATATGCGCCGCAAACGAAGCACAGGTTAGGGTGTTCTTGATGCATCACCGTGCTGAGTTTTATGTGGCTTTGGTAGTCTACTCATGGTAGTCGGCTTTATTGAACAGTTAGTTGATTGACAAAGAGATCCCATTTTCCTCAACTAAAATCCCAAGTTTCAGTTTTGA
Organism: Ascaris suum; assembly: GCA_013433145.1. NCBI lineage: Eukaryota > Metazoa > Nematoda > Chromadorea > Rhabditida > Ascarididae > Ascaris > Ascaris suum. The sequence continues at coordinate 12,514,189 of CM024174.1, forward strand.
TTATGTGGTGATTTGCATTGCATTGATTAGCCATTTTGTAACTACAAGGAAAATTTCAGCGATTCTCGGAATATGATTGCGCTGTAATAGTCTATCAGGTTCTCGACACGATCTTCTGAAAACAATATGACGACATTGGCAACGTTTTGCAATTATCATCCGCAATGGCTATGACAACTGGTAATACAAGGAACGGTTGCAAGTCTAGGATGCAAGTACGTCTTTTGAGTTGGTGCTAGGTGAGGATAGAATTTATGTTTGTAACTTACTCCCAAATTGGGGAGATATGATTATAATATATTTTATTCAACTCATTATAAGTACTGAAATAAATATACGCAAAAGTTAGATCTAAAAATTTCATCATAATTGCACAATAAAGGTGTTATTGAAAACTTTTACAGGTATTCAGCATAACTTGCTAATTTTTTTTTTCGTAACAGTTATGTGCCCGCATATGAGGACTATTCAGGCCGCCTACAACTAAAATATACTTCTCAAGATATGACTCATACTGCATTAATTGCAAATTGCTTTCAATGTAGCTAACGTCATCTTCCATATTTACTAGACGATTATGCGGAAATGACGTTTGTATGATGAAATCATACATCCGGCTTCTCGCGGTAACTCTTTCGCGCTCTCTATCATCTGTTCCATAAGATTACCGCTTTGAATAAAATTTTATGTCTTTCTCTCTGCCACTTTCGTTTTGCAATAATGGGTGAGTATTTAGCCTAGAGGTGAACATTTCATCCTCAGTTGTGTTTCATTGGCTCGATAATCGCTCCACCGACGACATCTGCATCGCTTGGGATGGACTCAATTTTATTTGAGAAGGTAAGTGATTTTTGAGTTTATTGTTTGCTTAACCTTCAAGCACACCTGTGTAATGCACCGTAACCGAGTAGGTTTTGTGCTGTTGGACGTTTGCGTGGAGTCTAGATTAAGTATGTTTCCGGTCGTAGTCGAATTTGGGGCTGGATTTTAGCTCTGATTACCTTCAAAAACTTTCAAGTCCGGACTCTACACTTAGGCAGAACAACGTTGAATCGATTCGCCAACATTCGTTGAGCAATAGACGAGCCTAATGTCTAGTCTTCAAGCCTGTTTACAGATTTACCTGGGCGGAAGTGAAAATGATATGAAGAGATATTTGATGATTCTTCAGAAGAGCCAAATAATTGCCAGACTATATTTATCTTTCAAGCTTTTCGAACCACTTTTAGTGAATGTGTGTAGCATGTCCAGTAGTCTCTAGACAACCTCAGACCGAGGATTGAGTCCTGAGATACAAAGCCACATATATAACACTAGCTTCAGCTCATGACCTATATTAGTAACTGTGCGTCATCTAGTTATCTCAGGACTCAGTCCTCGATCTGAGGTTGTCCAGAGGTTACTGGGCATGCTGACCACGAATGTCGAATTTATCGCTGTATTTAACCCTCATTAGTTCCTTCCATTCACGTACTTTGCATTCTCAATAGCATCAAAGTTTATAGGTTGTTTGCGACGTTAAACGCACCTGTGGACGGGTCAAGAGTGAGAAATTATTGAATTTATTTGCAAAGTATTTAAATTATACAGCTGAAATGTGAATACTTGCAGAAATTTTTTTTTAATTGATAAAATTCATTATGCGGACGTCTCTAAGTAACTAAATTTAGCGAAATCTAACATTCCAAAAAAAAAATACTTTTTCACCCTTTATAAGTTAATAAATTTTCGGGAATTTTTCATTAAATTTTTATGGAATTTCCCCATGTAAGTTTTTTTTTCTTTCCAGGGCAAAAATTTTCAAGATGATTTCCATATTTAGTTCATTTAAGTTAATCAATACCGATTGGGGGTTTCTTTCTTGTAATATTTAGCGTAAGGCATTGCCATATACTGTCATTTCAAGGTGATGAAATTTATATGCCAACACCTTTAAGTAATAATTTTTCTTCTTTGAATTGTGGGCTCTAAGAACTCTTTGAATTAATTTCTTGTGTTATTTAAAGGGAAAAATTTTGCGGTGATTTTTAATGCGATTATCGTTTTATTTTTTATTTTTCTTCAAATCGGGCTTTTCTTTATGTTTCTAAAGTTACTGTTCTTTCATGTACCATCTCAATGGACTTGAATGCGTTAGACGTAACGGTCAGATTTATTTTTGCTTGAATAGTGAGGGATTTTTTATGCCCTCGGTTTCATGGGCATTGATTGAAGAGCAACAGGTCTTGCAAGTAGGCGCAGCCAAAGATACGTTTATGGCCCTCTTCTTCACCTTTCCTCGCTCTTGCCTTTGATCGAAATTTGAGATGAAAACTTTGAGTGGGATGATGAAGACCGGTGATCATGGATGCTCAGGTTTTTCCATGTTCCACGAGTTAGTCACTATATTGCGACGAAGTTCTTCAGAGACATCGCAATCCTTTTAGGCAACCCTAATAAGCCTCTTTTTGTAGAATAATTAATGGTTGCGGTCAGTTTTAGATTTTGAACGCATGCATAGGACCAGCAAGCCCTAACCGCCGTTATTATGGAGTCTGGCAAGGGATGTGATCTCTGAGGCTACTTTGAAAGACTTTTCATTATGCCCTTGCTCCCTTGTAAGCTGGTAAACTTGGCTTACAGAAGAGGACTGAGGTGAGTATGAAGCGGCAGCGCAAGACAGAATCCGAAGACCGAAACATCACCCTTGATGCAAGACCTATATTTCAAAATGGATCTAAGCGCATCACAAGGGTTGGCGTGGCATGCGTTGTTTCCACTCCAACAAGTGAAGAATAGTGCCGGGGAGGCTGTAAACTCTCCTGTAGGTATTTGTCTCAAAATTGCTGATAAACGTGCGCGTTTGTGCATTTTATTGAAACGATTATCTGCGCGGGTTTTTCTACCGGAAATTCTTTTTGTCTCACTCCATTGATTTTGTTGAAAGAGTGTTGTTGATGCGTTGAGATTCTTTATGTGGGCATTGCGATTAATCGTTTATGCATTTGATAGTGATATTAAACATTTATTGGATCGTAAAGAAATATTTGAAATGCCATAAATCGTTATTCGAAAATTCGCCTTGTTAAATATAGGAAATAATATTTTAATTTATTTGTCAACTGGCATTTTTATTAGTGGTGCATTCAGGTGGGGTTCTCAACTGAAATGTTGCAGGTGGAACATTTTTTTTTTGGAAATTTGATTTTTCTTTAATTATGTAATTTGATACATCATTTTCAGATTGTATAAAAATTAGTGAAAATGTAAATTTATTGCAGCAAGAGGCGTCATTATGTGCCCAACATGCGTTAAATATGCTACTGCAAGGGTCTTACTTTAGCGCTGTTGATCTCGCTGAAATAGCGCATGAAATGGATGCAAGGGAAAGTAGTGTTATGGAGGAGGATAGCGTCCGCAGTCATAATATGGATGATTCTGGGTTTTTCTCAGTACAGGTGAGATAACTCAATCAAATTTTTTAATCTATGTATACTGGTCTCAGTGTTTTTTTTTTTTGCAGGATTTGTGCGCTGTGTTTATAATAACTTCATGGAATTCATATCTTTTGGAACTTGTATCCGACCAAACTTCATAAAGCTGCCTGTGTTATATGTGGTGGATGTTTTAGACTCTGTGATGCTGGAATGTGTTCTTCGAGTACTAGTAATACTGAGAACCTTTTGTTCCGCACCTCTTAGCAGTGATTGCGATTGTGCAAAACTGTTGCAGTGAGGGTTGTGTTATGTGTTATATTTGTTGGGGTATCATGTTGTGTTGTCTCTTATGTAGTGGAGTGCAATTAAGAGTATATGGCATTCACAGTTCGATATTCCTAGTTGGTTGTGGTTTATCATAATACACTTTTATGAAATAGCAGCTAAGTTGCAATTTTCGAAAATTGATTAAGCCTGTGATGTTCGTTTCGATTTCAGCCATATTTCTTTAAGTAGTATTAGCTTATTTTGACGGGAATTGATATCGATGCTTTGATTTGATAAAATGATTACTGTTTTATTGTTTAGGATTACTTCATAGTTTTTATCGTATACTTAGGGAGAATTTAGGAAGATAAGAATTACTTCATAGTTGCCATTTGGAGTGCCCGATTATCGTATGCATTTATTTTCGTTTTTTTGCATTCGCTTTTGTTTAATGGGATTTTTTTTCTCGTTGGATATTTTCAATGAATATTTTCTTTTATTTCGGTTTTTTATTGTCTACTTTTGCCATTTTTTTCTTTCGTTTCTTTGCAATCCATTTTTTTAAACTGATGATCCCACTTATTTCTTTTTTCGTTTATTTTTCCTGCAAAGTAAAAAATATGGTAATAATTCAGATCATTTTAAGCTGTAATTTTGTAAGGAGGCGTATATACGTCGCGGCATTGTTATTCACCGCAAACATTAGTGCTGTGACGAGCATGTGTAGACAAATGCGCCGTGCCACGTTTGCATTATGAGATAATTCTAACGTTGATGCTTGCGCAATGAATGCTTGACACCGGCGATAGTTTTAGAAGCATGTTCTTAGTGAGTATGTGGTTGAGTTTGCTTGAATGTTGGATGGTGAGGCAAGATGTTTTGCAGAGATATCAACGAAACAATGAATACTGAATTGAACATCAATTTCGGAGTGGTATTTCTGAGGTTGGAAAATAACTCAACTTATATCCATAAAACCAAAATTGGCCGTTCTCAGACGTAAGTCACATGCAGAATGCGGAGACTAGTCATCGTGTCTGTGATAAATTCTGGCCCATGGTGGTAATACCTCGCAGTATGTCTCTTAATGTGTCTGTGATGATGCCGGTATCGAGCGGTGTATTAATGATGCTGCAACGTGTTTAGGCAAAAAAAAAAACCGCAATCTAACCTCATTTAATTGCGTCCTCTATCGCAAGAAGCGAAAATAAAGCGAAAGTAAAGCGTGGTATGAAGACAAGCGAAGTTAAATGGAAGAATAGTGAATATCTAGAAAGATTGATGAGGTAACGGATTATGCAGAAAAATGTTCGATTTAATTGACGGGAAAATATCTATTAGGGGAATTATTCACGTGAAGAAAAGAAGGATCGGATGGAACAAAAAATTTCTATAGTCATTTCGCCCCAACATTTAGTAAGTATCTCATCTACTTTCTCTAAATGAAGAAGATTTTTGTATTCTTTTTTTTTTTCTATGGTTGTCGTCATTATTACTAAAACATTTTATATTGGAAAATATTTTAAGGTGATATCGGAGGCGTTGAAAGTTTTCAACTTGGAATTGATTCCATTGAATTGCCCGAATGCCGCACGATATCGTCGGGATCCAACGTGCGTTATTTCACCTATTTTAACTCGTTGCTTTTATGTTTAGCCATTTTCTATGCTCTTCAAGGCTCATCCCAAATCTACAGTCGTGTAACATACGCACAATCTGGTATTTGTATATGTGCAGCCTTGTCATGTTTTACCTGTACGGCATGTGCAATTTATATTCTCTTAGATAAACCACGGATGCAAAGTCTAGGTCGTCTTTTTTCAATGTGTGGAACTTGCAGGCCCTAACTTGTGTCGTATTTTTAGCGCTCTATAATTTCCTAAGGAAAAACTAAAGTTGAATATAGTTTTTGCTTTTGGATCGATCTCTTTTATTATCACGCTATTTACTCAGCGGGGTATTTTTATGTCCTGTTAGGAAAAAGGCGTTGAATTCATGGAGGATCGGTGATCTCTGATTTTGTCTTGCTGCATTGATTGAAAGGCATTTAATTATTAATACTATCAAAAGTGGTTCTTTGAACAAATTACTCGATATGTTTATGAAGTTTTGACTCATCGAGTGGGGAATGAAAAGCAGCTAATTGAGGATTTTACGAAGCAATTCATCTGTTGCTTATTTTCTCAACAAGCGGTCGTGTGACATACTGATGTAGCTGAAAGCAGAGAATTATTTTATGTGAAGCATGCTTACTTGCCTTTCACCTCTTCTTTCCACTGTTCCAGTTGAACGCCACCCTTCCGTCTCCGTCGTCCCCTCCCTCCCTCCTCCCCCTCTTGGTCAGAAATGCTTTATATAGTTGTGGATGCATTTATATACGTCGTTTGCTATGCAGATTGGGTCGTGCGTATATTTGCAATTTAAACGAGCATTGGTTCGCTGTACGTCGCTTCGGATTCCAATGGTTTACGTTGAATTCACTTTTATCGACTCCACGACTTATCTCCGATACCTATTTGAGCCTCTTCTTCGCACAACTCGCCAATGACGGTTTCTTTTTGATCCATTGAAAGTTGTTTCTAACATTATCTTGTTCGATTGCAATTTTCGTTTTGAGAGCAGTAGTTTTGACGCTTTGATGAAGATATAAAGAGTGACGTCGATGTGAAGGAAGGCAATATCAGTGGTGAGTGCACATTGAGAGGGAGATAGCTCGTGTAAGGGAAGATTTGAAGGTGAGGGCGTTAAACGCTGCTATAAAATCATCGAATGATAGAGAGTAATTAAAAATACTGTCGGTGATGCGATTGTTGTTTTATATTTATTTAATTATTTTTATTGTTGCCATCGCTATTAGAGAATATCTGCAATAAAGGAGCCTAATATTGAGCTTGAGGTTTTTGACTCGATTCTGCATTGATATATTGCAGTGCGTCTAAAGCGTTATATAATGACACTGCGGTTAATTTTTTTTCGGAGTATAGTTTTATGAGGTAACGTGGTTTAATATGAATTTGTTTGCGTAATTGCTCTGGAGCGAATATTTGCAACCTATGATGGATAATTTCTTGTTGATGACCAGAAATAATAATAGAAATGAAAAACTCAAATTTCCCTTGAATGGTAAGTGGAATTATTGAGACGTTTAAATAAGTAATATCACATGCGGCGACTCGATTCGAACTTTCTGTGTGTGTGTGTGTTTTTTTTTTGCACTAAAAGGTGGGATTGGTTTTTGCGGTGTTTTGGTTGAATGGAAGGTTGTGGTAGTAGTATACGTTATATTAGGAAATGATCCGTGCCTCACAGCAAGAATAATATGATGACGCTTGGCGGTGAGGCACTCAGTCAGCGCTAGTCGTACGATCGGTCGTTGAGGATCAACATAATCTGTTCTTGTAGCCGCCGCAGACGATTGTGGGGATGGGGGGGGGGGGGGTGGGGAGTGGGTGAGCATAAACCGTTATCAAAATAAGTTTTGGATAATGCCATCCAGAAATGAGCAAAAAACTCCATGACATGTTGTTTGCACTTGTGCCGTTTTTTGTAATGTCGGCATGGAATATCACGGTCTGTGTTTGTGGGTATGAAACGATCAGAGATTAAGATGCGGTCTTTTGAACTATAGAAGGGATGGAACAGCCAGCTCGGCCCTTTTTGAACAAGATGGTCAGAGATTAGGTTTTTCTTTCACAGCAGCCAGTCTGAGTTTCTTTTTCTTTTGCGGAGGGAGTTCAGCACTCTGTTATTACCCCCTCTGCAGAGGTCTCGTCATTCTTTCAAGCACAAGTCCAATACTTCTTTTGAATTTATTGAATTTGTCCTCGTTGAATCGTTGAGGGAAAATTTCTGCATGTTTATACGATTCAAGTTAGAAACGTCTTTGCAATATTTGCGCATTATTTGATAGAGCGCGATCCGATCAGCCGAATTCTTCGATGCGTTTATGTGACCGATCAAACTCTGTAAATCCGATCACCTCTTCGGCAGCATTGGTAAACTGGAGTACTAACGTAGTAGGATCGGAGTTTGTGTTATAAGGTGGAGTAATTAGGAGCGTAATTATTTTGAAACGTTAATTTCGCAACCAATGCGCATTGGTATATATTTGCAATCTTTGAAAAGTTGCATTGTTACAGGTTATTCTATATTTGTTGTGGATGGCGAATTGCCCCCGTGTACGGCTGATGACGTGTTATCGAAGTGCCCGGTGGACCCTGCATTGGCAAGTCGTAGTGAACCGATAAGAGAGGATCAGCAACAAGATCCCGATCTGGCACGTGCTATCGCGCTTTCACTTTCTAAGGTCTCTTCTCACTCGTTTCAACACTTTTCTGATCATATCGACTTTTTGTTTAGTGAAGTATGTGCTTACTTTTTGCTTCGCTTCTTATGTGAGCGTTGTTTTGGTTTAGATATTTCCCTTCTTTTTCGGTGAAGTCAAAAATGAGAGGGTAGAGATACGGTTGAAATCCATTCACTGCTGTCAAGATCGCATTTAAATTCAATGCCGATATAAAACATTTGTCACTATCGGCTCATAAAACGATCAATCGTTTATGTAAGAGGTTTACTATTTTTTACTATCACTCCTTGCATTTGTTCTCATTTTCGAAGATATAAGAGACTGTTTTTTATTAAAATTGCAGAATAAGTATGGACCACCCTCGCGTTTTTTGCCAGGAAGAAGGTGAAATTATCATTGATAGTATTCCATACTTGTAGCTCTTTAGTGCATTTCGTGAAGAATATTTTATGTTTGAGGGTGGAGATGTGCCAGTTGATGAGGATGAAGAGATGAAGAGGGCTCTCGAAACCAGCAGGCGTCTTCTTGATGAACACGACCATTCATTACAGGTTGGCTTGGATGTCGTTATGGTAGTTTTAGTTGTCCAGAATGGTTTGAACATTATATGTTTACGGTATCTGATCTGGTAAAGTGGAACTCCTTAGCTAAGGCGACAACGGTGGCGATTTAATTGTTGTTGTTGTTGCTTAATAGTTCTTTTTAAACGTCCATCTTTTGTCTATCTTTGCTGATCTTCATTTGTAGAGCACATTTATAGGCAAAGTCGTGTCTGCTTGTTTGTCTGTGTGCATCCTTCCAGTTAACACTCATGAACGAATAAAGCAGCACTCTTGGAGTTGATGAGCATAGTCTGCCCTGCGTAGAATGGCGCTTCCAATATCAACTTTCAATTCGTTCCGCTTCTTTTCGAAAAGAAACGTAAACGGCCATGGACACTTAAAAGAGTTCGTTCCTAGAAACTTTCTTATATCCACGATTGAGTTAAATGAACTTAGAAACATATCTGTGGAATATAGCTGATATGATAAGTGTTGAAACTCGGTCGCTATCTATGCACTTAGAATCATCTTTAGATTATATTATCATAGCATCAACTCAGACGTATAGGTTATTATGTCTGTTAATCTTTTACTTTATAAGAGCTTTGGAAGTTGTAAAAATATCCGTATTAGAGGAACAGATGGAATTGTGATTGAGATGATAGAATGAAGAACTATGAAACCATATTGGGAGGGGCAGTTTGTACATATGTTTTGTTCTGAATCGAAATAAATAGAGATGTTCTTAGAGTTTTTGATCATTTAAATATTGATGAGCGCAAAGTTATCTCGTTATGAGGTGAGGAAATTTTTCCAGTATATTCGATCACTGCTATTGAAGGGGAATTTGGCACTGTTTTTTCGGGCAAGAAAGTGAGATGCATTTCATGGGAATCGGAAGCAGGTAATTGCTTTTACCATCCTCTCAGAAGTAACCTGCCTATCTCATTACGAGGCTTCTTTCTCGAATAGAAGGTCGGCCTTCAGTTGGAAACTTACGGTCTAATGGAACTGTTTGGACTTTTTTTAAAAATAAGTGAGACAGATGTTAATTATTTAATGCAGCGAATTTTATAGAAAATAACAATTGCAGCAAGCGATTCGTGAAAGTATGAAAGAAGCTGCTTCACAAATGAACGATGAAGATGAAGAAATGGACCGTCAGTTACAACGTGCACTTCAGATGAGTCTTGAGGATAGTGCATGTGATGCTGGTGTTGGCACGTCAGGACTGTGTGCTGCAGCTCGAGTTCGGGAGCAGCCGGTTGTTGCACGACAGGTCGACTGTATTACGACTACGGAACAATGTGAACAGAATATTTCCTCAAATAGTATAGAAGATGGGCTCTCGGTTACGAATGATCTAAATCCAGCTGCACCTGAAGGTACTCCGAGTTTAGTAGGTAACCCCGCTGAAATACGTAAACAGCGAGAGCAATTTCTGAAGCGTTTCGAAAAATAGGGCTGTGATTTGGCAAACAAGCACACCTGTAACTTGATTGCTTTAAAATATTTAGTAGCTAATTAAAAGTAAGGGATTAATTGGATTGAAGTCCGATGATGATAATATATATGAAAATCTGCATAAACGTTGGCTTTCATTGTCGTTGCCAATTCTCGCTCTTGAATGCTATCGTCAGCTTCAACAGTTAGGTGCTTATCAATCTTTGGTTTATATTATTCCAAGAGATTTTATTTTTATTTTTTTTTATTATACAATATTATATACATCCGTTTATAGTAGAAAGCGGAGCGATGTAGAAATGAAAGTCTTATTTTAAAGTGAAGATTATGGGATATTGTTGCAATCATTCCTAAGCCCCTTGTGGAGTGATATCGATGAAATAGGAGGGGAATTCCACTAGAAGAAGTAGGATTTTCGCATCACACTACTGAGTCAGTTTAAATGAATTCAGCATTTTTGTTCGGTTCATTAAGTTAAGGGGAATTATGCCCTTCTATTGCTTCCTCTATATATTTGCTCTCATTAGCTGTGTGCGTCTTGAGTTATCGAATGCTGTGAAGAGTTTCATTTTCATTGGCGGCTTTGTGTTTTGTTTGCTTTTATTCTTATCTGAGTGCCACAAACTTCACTGTTGGTTTATCGCATTTTTGTTTTCACTTTCTCTAAGAAAACTATTAAGTTAAGCGATTTAATGGTGAAAGAAAGATGATAATGATGTAGGATCGAGAGAGATGCATCGCTGATCGAATATTCACTGCAGTACTATGATATATGCGTTTGGTAGTCTTTGGTTGAGTGCATCTTGATAGAAGTGCTGCACTCGATGGGAATTATTTAATTATTATTTAGCTCTCATTATTCGAATTTTTAAGTAATTATTCAAAAAAGGATTGAAATTCGTAGGTGGGATGAATTGAAGCATGAGGCTAGCATAAAAAGCAACAGAAATTTGTAATGGTTATGTTTGTTCATTGATTTGCCGTCGGTATTGAAATGCTTTATTGGTGAATGTAAATGTGCTGCGACGACTACACTGAGGTGTGCGGATGCGATTTTTTTTTTTTTTTTTTGCTAAGGGATATTCGCAAAACGACCCCTCTTACCCATTTTAGTCAAGTCTGTGCCAATCGGCTTCCATTGCCGATCGGTCGTTCGTCCAGGTACCCATCCACCGCAGCTTCAAATCTTCACTAAAGGTAGCCTCAGCAGCGCATTAGTGGATATATCACTGTATCGATAGATGATTTTTCATAGTGGTGAATGGAGTTTCTGAGAACGGCGGAAATTTTAGATGAAAATAAACGAGTCGCTCAACGAATCGGACCATTTTTTTCTTATTACTTGTGACATATTTGTGGAAAATAAATAGTAGAAAGAGCTTTGAAGTTAGCTTCATGTCAACAAGAGAATGGTCTTGTTCAAGCTCAAAGTTGGCCTTTAAGAATGAATTAGAACAATACGTTCTTTAGTTAATAATGTTTTGTTATGAGGGATATGATAAATGATCATATCAATCAATGATAAAGGAAATAAGAGATAAATATGCATTCTATATGCTAATGGCATTATTCTGTAAAGGTTTACCTGAAGTTACCTTTAATTAATTGTATGCTCTATTGCCGAATAAATATTCACTATTGCACGTATCATTTGCGTCTTTGGTTAATTGCAATCCACGTTCAATATATTTATGCTAGTGGATATTATTTAGTTAATTTCAAATCGATTACTTTTTACTTTTTTATAAATATAGTAGTGGAATTGTTAATATTTGCTTTATTTTTGTGTTATAATTTCCCTGCTCATATTCTTATCGTAATTAAGGCAAAAAGTCCAATCAATACTGAATTAATATCGGTTTCCGATTTTGGGATTTACAAATTTTCGTAAATATATGTGGAGTAAATTTTCACCGTTTTTTTTTTCAACTCTACTTCCTTTGCCCTCTCTCCGCTTCTTCATCCCCTCTTCCTCGTCTCCCTCTCGCCTACGTAAAAGTCAACCAGAGAAAAGCAATTCCCATAGATGGTGGCTATACGCTGTGTAAGTAGATGGGCTAGGTGGGGAACTTTGCGTCGTAGACGTAGATGATTTTGTTAGTGAGTTGTGCTCTCTTCAGCAACTAGCTTCCGGCAATCGAAGCTTGCGTAGCAGTCAAATATTTCAGCATCTCTACTGTCATCCGGTTTTTAAATTGCATGCAAAGCTGGGATGAAGGGCCTGTGACCGAAATTTTCGTGCCATCTGCGCCATAAGATGGGCAGTCAGAGGTCATTAACGGAGAAGATTCAGCTTTAGGGTCATCGTAGAGGTGAAAGGTGGGGCATTATCATAGAGGCTAGTTTAAGTTGTAAGAGCATCACGATTTAATTTCTTTGATTTGAAAGGGAAAAAGTTCTTCCATCAGTTGTGTATCGTAAAGGCCATCAAGAAGCCTTTGAAGTCTCTACGATGGGGATCAAAAGAAGGGCAGATGATTTCCACGCTAAATATGCTTTGTTTAATTCTTTATCAAGACGGGGTCGCGTAATTATATTCGTTTCCGTTTTAAGGAAAGCGGTCGTCAGGTTATTGTACGTTTGAACATTTCGTGTAGAGAAGATTGGTTTTATGTCTGCTATATATACAGCAGTAAGATTAGGCTATCTGTCACTTGAGCGGATATCTGTAATGCATGATTCGGCGATTAAGAAGTATTTTCACAACAAAGGAGTCCTATTTTGCATTAAGCCTAAATATTTATTCAACGCGAAAGAATGTTGAATAAAGTGAAGAAATAGTCCGGAATTTTTTTGGAGCATTTTTTCAAGAGCAATGAGTCGAAGATTTATTGCAGAAAAACGAGAGCCCGAAATAAGGATATGTTTAGTGGTATGCGGTGGATATTGTGCAATTAGTGATGGCTACGCTTTCTGAGTTGATAACTGCAAGGGACGATACGCCACCACCACCACCACAACAAGGCACGCCACACCATCCAGGTAATCCAACTTTTCAATCATTGTGTGGTGTAAAATTGGAGTTATATGCAAGAGAGGAACATGGCTAAAATTTGATCGCATTTGAATATGCAGGCTGGAAGGGTAAGAAGTACAGGTTGAGCATTTTTATGCAAATGAAAATAAGTTTGTAAGTAACAACTCGCGGGAAACGTCATCAAAGGATCTGTCTTAACTATTCCGAATAAACTTTTCTGTTGTCTTTATAATACTCCAAATAACTTTTCTGTCGACCATATATACTTCGAAAAAATCAGTTATTTATTTTAAATAAGTGCAGTCATTCTAACTAATAGAGTTTTTCATTTCTAAGGAATTGTGTATTTTCTATGTGAGAGATCCGATAGATGCATGTTTCGATGCTATTCGTCGATTTTTGAATGTAATCGTTGATGCGTGCAGCTGTGTGATGTTGGACCTGTGAGCTTTGGTTTTTTTTTTTGCGAAAGAACGTTATCTATGGTAAAAGCCGGATGTGATTTGAATAGATACAAAGTTGAAGATTTTCGATAGTTGCATCAGATTTTATAGCGTTTGCTTTATTTGCTAAGCAGTTTTCTAGAGTGTAGCTTATATGAGTGTGTTGTTGCGCTCAGGTTCGGGATTTCAAGGTGGAGTGATCCCATCTCATCTTATGAGAAGTTCGCAAGGTAGTCCAGGTGTGGATCGGATGCCTCAATTGAAGCAGTTGGTGCTGAGTGCCGATGAAGATGTCACCGCATCTCACCAAACACAACCTTCGTCTATGGTTCGATGTTTTCTTTTTTTCTGCCCATAAGTGGTAGTTAAAAATTTAATTGTTGCTTAAGTATGGATGCTAGAATGGAATTGGGAGTGCATGTAAGCAGTCGATATTATATCCTGTGTAATGTAGTGGTGAATTAAATGATTCGACAGAAGTGTACGTATTTCAGTTCATATGTGGCGGGTAAAATATTTTTGCATTCTGAAGGGAGTTCCGTTGATAAGCTTATTAAAGGTTGAAGTGGAGTGCTTTCTTGGAAGTATCCTCTTGTGTAAAGCATTACGACAAAGGTTTATGTGTGCTTAATTTAGCATAGTTAATTCATTTCAACGATGGATGAAACTTTTGATATTGGAGAAGGGGGTGGGGGGAGGAGGAGGAGAAAAGTCGCTCGAGATTCGTAACAAAGATTGAAAAATCATCTCATAATTCTTCGAGAGTAATTTGCAGCGAACAGCCGAAGAGTGTGTAGATGAACTACTTGCTGAAAGTGCACCACCAGATTCCGCTTTGGGACAAGCGGTTGACAATTTATTTGTTTCTTGGAATCAGCTTGTGCTCGATTTGTCCGCACGATCAGGTTTTACTCCACCAAGTTTAGAGCACATTAAAGAGGTTGCCGAGTGTGCGATTCGACAGGTGAGTGATATAGATTTGCGCTCGTTTGTTCATTTGCAGGTAGATTCGCTTTCTTTATTGGTTATATTGATATCTGACGGTCAGGTGCATCACTTAAAATGTGTGGTGTTTATGTGTGTTCGGTCTGATAACGTCAAGTAAAACATTGCAAAAGATTTGTGGATAGCATCTAATAAGTGCAATTTGGTCATTTTCTGGATGCAGTTTCGTTGCATCGCTTCTTTATTACTTATGATCGAAATGCCTTTAATTTTGCATTCGAAGATAGCTGTTGATTCGTAAATGATATTCTTAGTTGTTGGCTTATAATAGCGATTGGATATGTGAAGGAAAGTTTGGCGCATAAAGTAAAGACATTTTTTGCAGTTGAAAGACTCATGTCAGGAGCTAACAGGTGAATTCGCGAAGGTCGGTCTGGAGTGGCGACTCGCGCATCCAGATGAAGCGCTTGCCGAGGCTAGTCTGCAATCTTTTCAATATTTGTTCATTATGTCTTCAGAATGAAATATTTTTTGTTTTATTTTATTATGATATCCCAATGTGAGTAAACAGAAAAGCAAGGCGATTAGATATTCAATAAATAAGGGAAGCAATAGCACGTAGGTCGAAACGACTTTGTTGCAGTTTGGAGGTGAAGTGGTGCATTATCGGTGTCGATGGGAAGCGAACGAGCTCTAGGCTCGTATGACAGGAAATTGGAAACGTGCAGAAGCAAACTGAAATATTTCTGACAGCCGGATATCGGGAAGGGCGAAAACAATTTTATAACAATGAATCAAGTGAAAATTGAGCCTAAGATGTCTCAGTAAACCCAAGTGAACGTTTATAACGTGCTAGTGTAACTTGATCGAGATGAGCCATGGTGGGCTTTGCGAGAAGCAATATAGGTGAATCGTTTCTGGACATTTTCTAGCAACCTAATACCAGAAACCAAATAGGAGACCGTGAAGGAGTGCACTGTTCCAAAATTAGTTAGGCATTTCGATTAATGCTCAACACGTCTGTGCTGTAAAACGCGGAGAATCCAATTTGCAATTTTCTACAACTTTTTGGCAGTAGTAAAACTCTACAACCTTCTGTTGAATTCCGAAGTCGATTATAGTTACCGAGGTGAAAAGCATTATGTGTAATAGAAGGAACCTCCTAGCCTAAGAAAATATGATTGCTTTGAGTAGATTAACCATATAAAACATTTTGATTGCACTTGAACGCTTTGAACGCTTAGCTAATACATCAAGGTCGTTCTGCTGAAGTGGAAGCCATGAATGGTAGTTTTGAATTGAGCAGCAAAGAGCGTCGTACAACTGAAAATATTATCGGAAAGTTGCACGAAGAACAGAGTGGGTCGGACGGGAAACAGACCTACAGGAAAGTTTATTTTTGGGCGATTTTGTTAAATTTGCTCTATAAGGGAACATTATGATGCGGCCGTTTCTGTAAGGAAATATGCGTTCGCGCATAGTCATTTATTTATGAGCCTATGTGCGCATTGATTTCTCTCCATATTTCTGATATTTTAGCACAACATTTCACAGGAAGTGACGTTAGGAAATTGATGAGTGTGATGCATAGCATAGGTTGATCATCTTTCACGTTGATCCATGGAATTTGGAAAGACCTGTAGATGTTTAAAGGTGCCAAGAAATTGTACACATTTTTGCATTGGTCAGATTTTTATCAAGCATCGATCAGGTCACAAAACGGCAAATTTCTTGTAATTTGTTGTGGGCGATCAAATCAGCTAAAGTGTGAAGACGTCTGTTTTCCGTATTTTATTCGTAACTTATTCAACCGTTGATAATATGAAAGAGGTGCAAAACGTTCACGTCTTGTCAGCTCCTCCTCAGGTGTGCTCTTCTCTTGCATCTTTAATAGATGATTAGCGTAGAGTTGCTAATTTGAAGTGAATTTATGTCGTGGTTTGCAGGATCTAGCAAATTATGATCAAGCAATTTTACGACAAGAAACACTAATTGGGCGAGCAGCTGACACTCTACAACGTCGGTTGGGCGATTTCGCTAACGAATCTTCGCAAGGATTCTGAATGCCTATCTAAATTCAGTCGTCTTGATTGGTTTTTTTTCTGCACGATGCATGTATTGAAGATATCAAGCGCAATGAGGATGTGATCGTATTGTTGAAATTTTGTCCTCAAAAATGAGCACAGAGAATGAGAACTTTATTGATTGTATTTGGAATAGAAATGCTGGATGCTCGCCCTAAAGGTATACTCTTAGAGAACGGTCGTGACTGATGCGAGAGGCAAGCAAGACAAAGCAAGCGACGTTTGCGTTAGAAATTCATTTCCCACTTGTGGTATGTCAGATCAGTGAGAGGTGGTCAGTAGGGACCAATGAAAACAAGGCGAATGGCTGTTTCGGAGTCGGTTTTTTAACCTCCCTAGATCACTGGATCAGAAGTGGGACGATTCTGTGAATGTTCCCATTCATCATAGATTTCGCGTAGGTGAGATGCGTAAAATCATAAAAGAGCATGTAATGAGTATTTTCTGTATTTATATCACCGTCCGAAATATCGGTGCTCATTTAATATGCTTATTTTATTTATTATGTTTATTCAAAAGATTTAAAAAAAAAAAGAATTAACGACGGCAAAATTCGATGGGAAATTACAATTGCCGGCAATGTTCGATAAGCAGCATAAATAGGGACGACTGGGAAGAGCATAAAAGAAAAAGAGTATTGGCAGAAAAAATGACAGAAATGGGGAAAATTGGTAACTGAGAAAGGAATATAAACAATAATATGCAGAGTAATACGGCGGTTGGAATGATCACTAAGAATATCAAATGAGAAGTGAAGATGTAGACGTTTCTTTTAAATAATGATAATAAATAGCCGCATTCAGAAATGCAAATTTATAACAAAAATGATCGCAAAATTGCGGTAGCACTCCCCTCTCCTCCTCCTCCCCCCCCCCCCCCCCCTCCCCTCCACTCTCCTTTCCTCTCCTCTTTAAAAAAGAACGGAGCATAAAAGTGGTGTATTCAATAGGAGACGAAAGTCAGAGGTATATCAGAAGCGCGGGGACGCTCGATTCGATCCCTCGTGATCCCCCCCCCCCCCATATATCAGTAGCATGTTTGATTGCAATGTTCATTAGTTAAGAGGCGATCTACTCGAAAAACATTTTAGTTAAGAAATTTTTAAATAAAATTATCATTAAGTGTTATATTTCGTTGAGAATTACAAAAATATCGCATGGAAAATAAATATATTTTTTTATTAAAATTTAATAAAATTATAATGAAAATAATAAAAAAAATAGAAATGTGAAATTGGCGGATTGACGTATTGAAATTTTTTTTCTTTCAATTTATAAATTTGTGGGGAAAATTCGCAACAATTGATTTGCAGAGAGAGAAATTTTCAACAATTTATTTATGCGATGTAAAGTTCGATATTTATGATATCGTTTATGAAAGTTAAGGAGTTTATTTGGGAATTTATTGGTAGTAATTTGTTCATCGATCCCCAAGAATTATTTGCTCTTAATGATTATTGATTGGTGTTTAATCGATTTCTCATATATGCATATTTGCTTCTTCCTTATGTTCTCTAGTATATGTTTGTGTGCAGATTTGCAATCCTATGATCTTCGTGTATATTGAAATGAAAGGACAAGGGAGAATAGGTTCCCGACCGTTGTATTTGGTTATACTCGATAGATATCAAAGCATAAGAATCCAAAGACTTAGGCGTTTTGTCCATTATCCATCCACCTTCAAAAAATATCGATTCGTTATGCATATCGTTAAAAATATGAGCAAAATTTTAAAATATGAGAGAGGACGAAAGTAGAGGTTATCTATATCGTTAAATGCATCTAACATCCTAACTAAGGATAGTGGTTAAGCATTAAAGATCGAATAACAATTGCCAGAACTAACTCAAGAGCTCATGAAAATATTGATGTATTGAAGAGTTTATCTATAACAATTTCGGCAATTTTCTGATTTTGAGCTGATAAAATTGCTAACTTCATGATAAAAGCTCTCACTCTGCTGCACGTTTAAATGATTTTGTTTATAGAGAAGGTGAATATACCCGTCGTGATTCGTTCGTAACGATGAAAGCTTTCATTGCAATGCTTCTCGAATGATATCAAAAAAAAATTCGTTTTATTCGTTATGTTTTGATGTTTATTCATTACTTTATTTATAAATGTTTACCTGCGTTACCTGCTGATGGCATTTTTTCATTGGTGCATGTTGATCTTAGAGTTTCTTTCAAGGTTCAACCACAAGAAAAACTTTAGTCAATTTACCCATAATTATCTTATATTCTTCTGAAACAAAGGCTTAGATTTACTTTTATTGTCGACTATATACAGCACATAGGTATTATTAGTGAATAACGAAATGCAATTCGATAATGTCGGATGGATTTCGAGAAACGTGTGAAATAGTAATGCACACTGGGCAATCCGTTAGCTACCCGTTTTTTAAGGTTTCAAGGTTTATTTATTTATTTATTTATTCATTTTTACCCACAATCAACATGATGACGTTCCTGCCGTCCATTGAGGTGGATGGAAAGTTTACAGCCGAGGTGGAGGAAGGTGGTTATTTCGAGTTGATATTGAAGAATTATTGTTAAAGGAGTGATATATAATTAATGGCGACACGTCGAGAAAATACTTCGAGGCCTTGTTTTATTTATAATGTTTCTGATGTATTATATATGAGCGATATCGATGATAGATTATCTGATATTTGTAAATTATTTGCTAACGATATCTAAATCTCTAGGCCATTAATGCATCGTGAAATCGACTTCAATATATTGCAAAAAGATTTTGATAGTTTTAAGAGGTGGTGGAGAAGACGTGTCTTTTAATTGTTCGGACAAGAAAGGTTCGACGTTCATTGATCTGATGTGTTCCACAACTTCATAGAAGAACAAAGAATGACACTTCAAGCATCTCCGTTGCACAAAACAAATAGCCGTCAGCTACACTATTGCATTAGTATCCCTGCCTGTTTTAAGTACTCCTCGTCCAAAAACAAGTATTAGCAGCATGTTTGCAGGTGGTAAATGATGACCAATTTGAAGGTTGATGCGCTTTAGGGACGGGTCCTAATGAAATAGATGGTCGCACCTGTAACTTGTACATCGAAAAACTTGTTAATGGGTGCACCGGAACGAGATAGATTACACCGGAAATCGTAGTGTCACCGGAAGCCAAAAGCAATGGCGCTCTCCGGTTTATCGTTAGAGTTATTTTCATTCGTAATCTCACACGGAAAAGATGTGACTACGATAGGATATGATATCGACGTTTGGAGGCGTGATATGATGTCACTGTTAATGCTCGACGTCTAGGTTTGAATTTAGCACGCTAAGCTGAGCGCTTGAACGTTTCTCCCGGGTTCAGGTGGGGGAAGGGGGAGGGGAGAGGGGGAGAGGGGTTGACAAGTTAGACTGTGGTGAGGGATGGAGGGAGGGGAGGGAGTTGGTTGTTGGGAAAGACATTGGATTGTTTGATAAAACTGCTGATTGATATGGTGCAAAATTTGCAACGAAAAGCGCCACCTGTGTTTTATTGTCGATGACGTCATCCCATTTTGTTTCGGCTAGCCAGTAACAACCGGGGTAGTGTCGTATCAGCGTTTCGTTTTTCATTTTTTAAACGTTATTTATTAAAACAGTTGTTTATTTGTGTGTTTTTTATATTCGAATAAAGGATGCTACCCGGTATCACGGATGTTAGTAAATTGTTTTGCTTCTATGAAAGGATTTCAACTCTCTTGTCTTCAATGATGAGAGTGATAGTATGCTAGGGGTTAGCGATGATCACTTTATGGCTTCTCTCAAGGAACTTCAGCTGATCCATAAGGGCAGAGTTGGTCATTTCCGCCACGAGCTTTGTGTGCTAGAAATTTGTTTCACTCTCGTACTACCTCCTTGTTTATTATCGTTAGTTGTACATTAACACCTCACTTCCATCTACGCTTCCGTTTTTTTATTGCTGAAAAACCTGAATCACTAGTCCTTTTTCCTCGGGCACAGAGTGTCCGTCTTGCAAATTCATAGCCAGAAAGTCGAGTAATCGCAACTGAAATCGACTAGAAGCAAGTCGTGGTTATATCTAATAGCGCTTTATTATAGCGCATGAAATATGAATAAGCACTAAAAAAAATACACCATTACGGGTGTTTGATTTGTGTTTTATTCGTCGAAATATCCCCGCATTTGCACCGGATGTTTGCACGCAGTCGCGGGAACGAACGCTTCCCCAACGACCAGTTCTGTGCACACACAAGTGCAATTAATGATGCACTAGTTTCTTTCTGCACTGTATTTATGCCGATCGCCGCATTACCGCATTTGACATTATTTCATATTTTCTCGAGAATGTTGTCATCGAATATTAATCTCGAGAATGAATATCTGCTTTTAAGAACAATTATTTTATCATTCTCTCAGTTGAACTTGCTTTGTTTTCATATTTATGTTTAGTTTGTTGAAAAATCCAACCAAAGTTCTCAAGTTTCGTGCATGAACCTAAGCAACTTGCCGACCGATATGGAAATTTGCAGATTTACAATAGAAAATAATGAAATTGCTTATGATGTTTTGTTGAGTGCATATAATTTGAAGCATAGAAATCGAATAGATCCGACCGACCGATCAAGCAATAAAAATTGCAATTTGATACGAGCATTCAGCTTTGAATATTTCGTTCGATCATCTCTAGGTTAGGCCATTTTTTCATCGATACCATTTTACCCTTTGGAAATACTTCTTTCATTTCCTGTTTTTTATTGCTTAAATTTCGCCTCTAACTCCTTATAATTAAAGTCCGCAGTGATAGCGTTTGATTTAGCGCTGCTATTTTAGCGACGTTGAGTATGCATTTTTTTACTTCCGGATATTTCACGAGGAAAATAACTCCAATAATATAAGTAGCTCACTTGCCAGCTCACCTTTAGATTATTATTATTTTAGACATTTACATGTGATCCTGTCTCGTTTAAAGAAGGAGGTTTTTTTTTCAAAGAGCAAGTTGGAAGCGGAACTTGACGCTAAAAGACCTGAACATTCGGAGTTGGCATTTAGAGTGTAGCAATAAACGATGTGGCATGAGGCACGTCGTCAAGAGAAGCTTATTCGGTCGCAGATGATCGATAGTGTGAAGAGAAACGAACGCCGGAAATTATTTTACGAAAATGTGGTAAGTCGGAGTCTTCACTTTTTTTGATTTA
Source organism: Ascaris suum (assembly GCA_013433145.1). Taxonomy (NCBI): domain Eukaryota; kingdom Metazoa; phylum Nematoda; class Chromadorea; order Rhabditida; family Ascarididae; genus Ascaris; species Ascaris suum. The sequence continues at coordinate 12,535,796 of CM024174.1, forward strand.
CACCGAAGTAACTTTATATTGCCCGTTCTCGGACGCTAATGGAATCGATAAGGGGCGAAGTTGAGCTGGATCAAGAAATGCCGCACTGAATCGAAAATTGGCGCCGAGCTTGAGTTGATGACCGTCTATAGTTTATGGAACAGAGACCTTGAGTGGGCAGATGTGGACACACGCATAAGGCTTGATATTATATTGCTATAACCGATTAATTGCTCGTGAGAACTTGGAGAATTCGCCTAAAAAGGATCTCCGCAAATCGTTTTATGCAGTAGCTTATTTTCTCGTCCCTATGGTCTCAGCGTCCCTATACTTCACTTGAAGTCGGTAGTGACGCCTCCATGCTTCTCTTGGAGTCGGCAGTTTGGGCATGGGACTTCTCAGGTTTTTCAAATCTTGCCTTTCTTGATCCGACTGCAATCCGTCACTTACACTTAGACGGTCGTCAGCGCAACAATCGTATCGCAACATGAAGCGTTTAATGTGTTAAAAATGCACACCGTGGATGATGCTGACAGGGTCGCATCATTCCTTCGGAAAGAACATCTCTCCATCTTTCTCTCCTCCCTTCTCCTTTCCTTCTCATCGTGTCGTATCCTTCTTTCGTTAGTCATGTAACGTTATATATATATATCATCTGTTCATTTCAGTGGAGTGCGTTGCAAATTTGCAAAAAAAAAAAAATAATTATTTAAATTGTTGTATCGAAGAAGGGGTGTTGGTTGGGAAAGCATGATAAGCTGATAATTTCTTCCATGTTGCGTAAAAGTTAAGTGAATAGAATGTATATTCTTGATCACATTAGCACATTATCACACTCATTTGATGATTCGTTAGCTTCATTTCAATCAAAAGGATTTTTCTACGTGCTCTTTTAAATACCGAAGATTTGAACCATTTCGGATGATTTGGCATCTTGTTTTGAGAAGTTATGCATCAGAGATCTCTAGTCGACCTAAAATTATATGATGGTAATTATCCATGAAATAGCTTAAATAGTGTTCGACTTTAATTGAAGCAACAGTTTTATTGCTTATTGAGTTGATTAACCTGTTTCTACAAATATTTCCTCTTTGTTTTTCTTTCAGAGGAAGGATCCTGAGCAATTTATGCAAATTCATGGCCGCAAATGTCAAATCCATGTGGATCCAGCTGTTGCTCGTGCTGCAGAAGCATCTAATATCCTGTAAGTTGTTAGACCTGTAAGTATTAAAGAAAGAGGTTAGGTGGGAAAATGTACCCTATAAGTTAGACCTTTATTAGCATTGGAGCCAGCGGTAAGTTGACTCTCTTGAACCAAGTATAGATGGAAAAGTGCGTCTGCAAGGATAAGAAAGATTGTTTCCTTTCTTTTGGGTCGATTTTTGCGGCTAATGATTTCGAAGTTCCAAAGTTGAAATTTTAAATCAAGTTTTAACGAAGTCAAGTTTAAACAAATAAATCAAACTTTCAAACCAATATCGAAACGAAAACTCAAAAAATATGCAAAGAGCAAAATGTGCTAATCATCATCTATCATCGTCTATTTTGCTACCCCTTATTTGTAATGATGTATATATATTGGTGGATTATTTGCAGACGTAAATGGCAAGGTGATCCGCAGGTTTTAATCGATCGTTTCGATGCACGCGCACATCTAGACTTCATTGCGGAAGTTAAAAAAGATGGCGACGATCAGCGGTCCATATTCTTTTATTTTTATTCGTGTGATGTATATTTATTTATAAACGCATATGTGCGTATGCGTTAATTGTCGTCTCTACTAATTGGAGATAATATATCACTAGAAGGTGACACTAAAGGCGATCCACTCGTGGAATTTTGTTCTTCCACCTTTCTACTAGGTGGTCCAGCAAGTAGACAGGCAGCAACTGGAACGATAATTTGAATACTGCGATATGAATTATCGATCGCTTATTAGTAGAAGTTTTTCTATTAGTAGCGAATTAATTAGTAACAGTTAATAATAATTGGTTATTAGCAAAAGTGGAAATGAAATACGTTTGTGATCGGGAATTGAACAGCAAAGATCAACGAGCGCTATGCACTCGTTGATTAGCGTTCAACATATTTGATCAATCAATATCATTTGTTGTATGGAAGAGTACGCTGCGGCAAAGAATGTTTTTTGTTGCTTAATCGACGAAGTGCTTTTTACAAGTGTTTCCGATTTTCACTTTGTTGTGGTGACCTATCAAGAGATAGAAGTATGAAATTACTCAACTCTTCCGGCATTGATCCTGCAGAAAAATTCATTTTCTCTTTGTCATATCAGCATGAAGTTTTTTTTTTACGTTAAAGTTGATTACAGGATAAGATGGTGCTTCTTCAGATTTCCACCAAGGTGTTTATGGAATATATACTGAGGGTGAGGGAGGGGAGGGGGAGCGAGAAGGAGGGGATGGGAGCTAGCAAGGCTTACGATTCGATTGGCAGTTTAATTTACTTTGAAATTATTTGTATCACCAGGCATTATCTTTATGCTATGATGACTGGGAAAGGCGCTCAATGATGCTAAGGTATAAGATTATTATAGGCCATCGGTGGATGTGGAAGAGCTGCAGTGTGATTACGAGAGGTATCGAATTCTCATTCTGAACGACTTTGATAGAGGTATGTGAATAAATATAAATCTATCGTGCCCTCAAGCAGCATGACAACAAGCAATATGCTAGCGATTTTCTTTTTCGATGAGATGATGATCGATAACAGTTTTGATTTATTTGCGCGCAAGCAACGAAAGCTGTTTCGGCGGGATGTCAATTTTTATGTTCGGCAAGCTTAGTTCGATCGGTTGGTTTTATTGTTGCATTTATTGCATCGAAATAAATTTCATTCATAATTATTAAAGAAATAAATAATATTCGAATAATTTAGTTTATTTGAATTATTTGAATGTTTTGAAATTTTCTGGTGATGGTTTTTTTTAGAGAAATTTGAACGTTGTTTTATCCTCTCAAATCAAAGTGCTCAGGAATGACAAGTGCTGTTCATATATTTAAGTGGCATATGCAACATTCCATAATATGAGAACTACGAATTATAGACTTTGAATTTGTATTTCGATGAATTGAATTTTATTCCTTTTTAAATATGATATGATAACATATCTATTCTAACTAATTTTATTCAGGATGTACATTTTTTTAAATACAGTTTAGAATATAGGTTATTTGGGTGAATATCCTATTGACCGAATAGATCGAAGATACGGAGCAAATTTCATGGGGATGTTAGAGTAATCAAATAACCTTTGAACATTCGTTATATCTGATAAGCGCATTTAATTTTAATTTTAAATAACGACGATCGTCTATGAGATTTGAAAGAGTATATATGAGGATATGCGATACAAACTGAATAAAACATATTCGTGCTAGCCGATAATCTTTAATGATATAGTGAAATTTTTTAAAATTTTTATTGCGAAGAACTGTTTTATGAGCGTTTAAAGGAAATAACTCATAAATTAATATGAAGAATATCTTATCATATGGGGCTATATTAGCTAAATAAGAGGATAAAATATTCAAATCAACTTAATAGATATGAGTGGAAGAAAATGACTTTTTAACTCGGTACCTGCGATTTGCCAACTTTATATACTTGTGTGATGCTACCTACCTGTTACGTATAGTTAATAATATACCTGTAATATGATAGTTCACTATATAAATATATTTTTAAAATTCATCGAATTGTATTTTAGTATCGGAACGTACATTTCTGAAAGAAATTGCTGCGAAAGAATTTTGGCCTGATGAATCGGCTTCAACGAATCGTATCGAATTGGAAAAGAAAAAACATTCGTAAGGAGTTTTGATTTCTATTCACTACATTCGAAGTTATTTATTATAAAATTAAATCTGTCAACGCAATATTGAATTATTAAATATTTTAATTTGAAAGGTTTATAATTAGAAAGTCTTTGATATTTGATAGTATTTATGTAATAACGTTGGTGGGGAATCTCTTTATTTCTGAGGTTACACCTCGTTGTGCCTATATCACTTACTACTTATTATGGGGGCGTATTTCAGCGGGAATCACCGTTGAGTCATTTGGTTGTCCCATTTCATTTTTGCGAGATTGTTTTGGGTTTTATTTATTTTTACGTATAAGAACTTCAGTTCTCTTTGCCAGTCATCATTATTCATCTATTTTTTATAAATTACCCGATTTATTGCTATCGTTTTTCATGTCTTATTTATTCACTATATTTTGCAGCTTTAATAGTAAATTTCATTCGTTAAATTATAGCTTACGAATAAGATTATTTGTAGACGAGATAAGAAGGCAGCTGTTGCATTCTCATATGAAGATACGACAACAGTCAAAGGATCCACTCAGTCTCACGTATCCGATAGTTCAGATGATGAAGACGAGATAATTGAACCAGATGAATTTGGTGTGTTTTCTTGTCGGCTTTTTTTATGTTGTACTTTTGGTCATTATACAGTGAACATTTAATTTTAATAACGTTTTAAGTGACTGATGCGAAAAGAAGTTCACAAAAAGATATATCTATCGACGAATCGATGGCCGTTTTGAGGAGTACAACTTGCTTACTGCTGCATGCATCCAACTTTTTTTGTAGCGTTAGCGGCAATACATGCCAAGATTTATATAGCACAATATTGCTGTAATATGCCCGCTTGCTTCTTGTCTAAAAAGACGCTGTATTGGGAAAGAAGTGAGAGTATCGCTTAATGGCCGGTGAATCTCAAATAACTCTGGTCGTCTTATCGATGGCTTCTCAGTGAAAATTTTTTTCATTACTGCGAACGAATTGCCTAACTGCTAAAAGTTGAGCATTTTTTATACGTGGAGGGGAAATGTTAAGTGGAACCGTTGAAGTAATGACATGTCGTCCGAAATACGCATATCGGCTATTTCAAATCATATCTCGCAGCCATCGAATATGTGAGCACTTGTGAGGAAATGATTAATTCAGCTTATTTGGCAGGAACAAATAGGTTTAAGTCGCATCACGTCCAAAACCTTAGGTAAAATCGATGGATCCAAAAGTCAAAACCCTCAGGTAGGAAGTATATTGATGACCTAGGCACTTTTAGATCATTTGTAGCCACTTTGCTTCTCAGTAGGGATGGAGATAGATAGAAAGACTAGTGGACGTGTCCTCAAGAAAGCTCCGTGTTGGTGCTAAAAATCTTTTCGTGATCTATCAGCAAACCAGAAGCTTGTTCCTTAGTTGGTCGAAGAATATTATCCCCGCTTTTTTTAATTCCACCGCACCTATTTGCGAGGTGCCATTATAACGACCCGTGCTTTCTTCCTAGGCTGAGACCCGAAATCTCTATTAAGAACATATTTGAGAGGTGCGTGGTTATAAAGATAGTTTTATTGATAGCTGAAGAGAGCCGATCTACTTGTTAATTCGTCTGCAAATTTCACTTGATCTAATACCATTGGATTCCAAATATTCCATTTCCTTTCACTTCAGTAAACCTTCTGTTTCGAATAACCCAGCTGCTTAGCTTGAGGTGATGAAATGACTCTAATCTTGATGCCTCCTCCTCTACCAGAAACGTTGAAAAAGTTATTTTTTGTGCATATAAATTCTTTGTATTGATGTTAAGCTTTGCCCAGTTTTTTGATAACAGATAAACAATCATATTTGATGAACTTTTTATCATTTAGCCGTTCAGTTAAAATTTGGGGAAAATTCAGGATCGGTGGTATTCGAGGTTATATGGTATGTCAGCAGACGGATATACTAACATGAACGTTATCCATATTTCAAAACTCGTTAAGTACGCTTTCGTTTGTAGTAAACCCAAACGTTGTTTTTTTTTTTCCGAACCTTTATTCCTAATTGTGATCGTTAAATTATCAGATTATCGCATTTCTCGTTTTTATTAGTCAATTCTTGAGTTGATATAAATGATTTAATGGAAGAGCGTTGCAGATTTGAAATTTGATCTCGATTCATTGGACGCCGAACGAAAACGCAATTTAAATAAATTGGCCGCCAAATATGGTATAATGTCGGGTGCATTCACAAAACTGCTAAAAATGGATCGTCGCGAGCAGGATGAAACACATCAACTGAAGGAAATTGAGAAGGCGAAACTCGCACTCGCTGTCTGTAATTCTCTCTTTTTCTTCATCATATAGAACAATTTCATTTTCGTCTAGAAAGTATTTATGCACTTCTCTATTGGATGAGGTGTGCTCTTTTTCGAAGCGATATCCATACATCGATGCGCCTTATCGACTGGCTGTTTCCTTGAAGGGTGTCATACTTATTCAGAATTGCGCTTAGGAAGATGCCATTATATACAAATTCCATCCCCCTCTTCATTAGAGTGCTTTTGTTGATTATGAAAGGGATGACTCTCATCGGATTTCATCTTGCACCACAAGACGGATCTCTTCGAGAATTTTGTTTATGAAGGACGGGCGACGTTCATACGACGGGTCGAAAGCACTTAGAGTCTCAGAAAGACAGGCCTTTATCAACGCTCGATTTCGAAAGAGAATGTGTTGAAAAATGCGTATGTATATGGAGTTCCCCAATCCAAGTTACTGGGGAAAGCTCATTCCGGATTGTGGCCCCCAAAAAATTGTGGATCCGCATTCGGCCGCTATGCCCAAAGAGACTTGAATCCGTCTACGACATCCGAAAAATCGCGACCATAACACACCTTTGAGAGGAACTTGGCCTCGACTCCGGTTCATTTGGAAACTTTGCTTCGACTCGGAAGTATATTACCCCACCTTAGGAAACGAACTTTCATTCCAGCATAAACGAGCCATCGGAAATTTGCATATGACGTTATTTTTTCGCGGAGCTATGGAAGCCTTTCCCGGCTCCGGAGCCTTTGCTTGACCGCTAATAGGTGGGCAGAGGAATCGTAACCCTGAACCACATCAAAAGAACCACGGATTTCCCTGTTCCCGATGAGATAAGGGAAAACATGACTCTGGACCACGCAAAAGGGGAATCCGGGCCCTGTTTAAGCAGTTAATTTTCTGCTTTATTTTTGTTTCACTCTTATCTAAGCCGTAACTGAAACTTCTCTTGTGGACCGCAAGTGAGTTACTTCTGATCAAACCAAAATTTAATACTTTATCGCGCGGATAAGTGCACCATTGGTATTTTACATGTTTGCAGGCAACAAATTTATATTTTCTTGCACGGACAGGTGCGCCGTTGTCATTTTATTTCCGAGAGGACGAAAATTTGATATTTTATCATGCGATCAGACGCGCAGGATTATACCGGTCTTTACAGAACAATTTTGTCGTTATTTCTTCGTGCAGTTTATGGGGGATTTCTCAACTCTTTTCGTCCTAGCATGATTTATATCCATTGTCCTTGCAAGTGTGGCATTATCGATATCGAACTTGCGGTCTTGTTTGATGTTGTCGAATGGTAACTTCGATGGGAGCAACGCCATATCGCTAATTTCGTCCAGTTTCTTCGAGAACGATAAGTCGCCGTCTCTTAAATGTCGTATAAAAAACCTTCAGAAAACAAGCCATGGTCGATCTCATCCATTCGCACTTTGTTTTGATATCCTGACCTAAGAAGATTGACACGTTCCTCATCTGCTGCCTCAAGCTCGCGAGGAAACAAAGAGGAAGAAAACAGCGAGGCTGATGCGATATACTCATTCCTCTCTCCCCCCCCCCCTTCCCTCTCTCTCTCCTCTCCCCGTCCGAACGACGAAAACAGAAAAAATTACTTGAGGCATTGCTTAAAGTGGACGACGACGAAAACAGAAAAAATTACTTGAGGCATTGTTTAAAGTGGATCGATGAATAAATGTGAATATACGGTAAGGAATGAACGACGATGTGCGAGAGAGGAAAGAACGAGTAATAACAAGTCCAACAACCGTACGGTCATGAATTTTATCAAATTAGCTGGCCATACAAATGTTTCCAAAGAATTCAGGATCTTTTGGGCAGCTCATAGTCTCATTTTCTAGGTTTATGAACCGAGACTGTTCTTCCTTCATGCGATCTGAGAATAAATGAAAGAATCAGAGTGTTTCGTTAATGGTTTTACTGATCCGGATCACTTTTTCATCAGAAAATAATTGCAAAGACGAGAATTTGCGAGACTGAGGTTGTGAGTGGTGTACATAAGATGTTATCGTAACTGAAAGTCAATTCAAAGTGTGGATGAGTTAAATCGACCGTGATGTATTTCTCGAAGGTTTCCCACATGAAATTAATTTAACCGCAGGAGTGACGGATTTCATTGGACAAAATCAGACGGCGATTTGTCATTCTCGAAGAAATTGGATGAAATTAGCGATATATTGCTTTCATCGAATTTGCCATCGGCGGACAAGACCAACCACATGTAATGGACAATGGATATGAATTAATTCAGGACGAAAAGAATTGAGAAATCCCCCGCAAATTGCACGAAGAAACAGCAACAAAATTCTTCTGTAAAAACAGGCAAAGTCACCGCGCCTCATCGCACGATAAACTATCAAATTTTTGCCCCCTCGGAAATAAACCGGTTACGGCGAAACTATTCGTGCAAGAAAACATAAGTTTGCTGGTTACAAACATGTAAAAATATCTATGGGCGCATTTGTTCGCATGTGTTACTGGTTGTATAGGTGTAAAAGACAAGAATAAAACAGAAAATTAACGACTTACACGAGACCACGAAAATAAGGGCCACGGATTCCCCTTTGCGCGATCCAAGGCCATGGGTCGACATGGCGAAGCCATGATTTCCCCTGCCTCTAACAGATTGATGCACTGACGGCACCTATTCTAAATCCCACGTTAAATGATTGCGCTTTTTTTCTGATATCAGTTATCATTCAAACTCCATTTATCAAATCATAAAACAGTGATATTGCACACTCGTTCTTCTCCCACGCGATGGCTCAAATCGCTTATAGCCAGCCGTTGGGGACTTAGCCGTTGCAAAAAGGCATTCAGTAATACACCTCCACAGTTCAAACTTTTCGCTGAAAGCGCTCAGCGCAACGATGGTTCTGCATCTCATCGAGAAGTCAGTCGACAAAATATCGATAGTATATTTTTCTTGTCATATATGGAAATATTGTAGAATGTCGTGTATATAACACTTTACCCAATAGGCTGATTTTATATGGCACGTTTATTTTTACGAGCTAAAGGGCCCAACGGGCGCGCTTCTTATTCCAGAGCTAATCTTGGGGGTGTATCCGTATCTTCGGCTGTATATTCTCGAAATTTGGTTCCGATTTGAGTTTCGGTTCAGCCTTGGATCTCTTAATAAGCTAGGCCTGGGTCCTGGCTTTTGCATTCAAAAACAATTGTTGTAGCTTTGTTTTCCTAGAGGAATTTGTCCCAGCTCATATCTCCAAAGAACCTTAGCTGCAACAATGTGCTCCAAAATAATCTTCCCCTACTCCAGGTCCTGCTTTGATCCCTCGAAGAATTTAACTCGAACTTCGAGCCTGAAAAGCAGCTGTGTTCCTTAGCCGTTGAGCAACGTGGAGTCATCTTGATCCGAAAGTCTTCACGATGTCGACTGTGACATTAATTTCCCAGTGAATCACAAAAAACTAGTCTAGGCTTTGAAAGGTTTTCCTAAACATTCATCTGCCCTGTTGTTGTGGATGTTTTAAATAAATAAATTAAATCATTTAGCTAAGCCTATTTCAGTGCTTTCATAGGGTTGAATTTAGTGGTGTTTATTGACAAATAATAGCCATCAATTTCATAAAATGGAATATAAAGTTTTATTGATTCAGCCGCAAGTGACGTATCAGAGTGTCTGATATTTGCTTTGCTTTGATGTTGATATCGAAATGACGAAAAATTTTCTGCATAAGCACACCTTTCGATTGCGTGTATGGTTGTGGCGATACGGGGACTCATTTTACCAATCATATTTGCTTCAGTAGGACACAGCCTATAAATGTCTGGAAAAACATATAGAGAGGGTTTTTCATCAGAAGACCTCTGAAAACATGGAAAAGAAGAATTCAAACTGTTGTTCGAGGAAATGTGATGAATCCATTAGAAAGGGGATGGAGGAGGTGGGACTCGTTCCATAATATGGATAATTGATATTGGTATCGATAGGAGTGATATATATATATATATATATATATATATATATATATATATATATATATATATATATATATATATATATAGCACGAAATCATTAAAGACACATAAATTTTAGGGTCGACAAGCAAAGGCCGAACGGGCACTTCTCAAGAAGAAACGTTCATTGATTGTGGGTAAAGGATGCCTGAATGAAGAGGCAACTACAACGCTTTTATCGTTCGTCACTCAGAATATGAAACAATATGAAGAATCGTAAGTGTTGAGATTCAATTTTAATTTTTCATTTTTTTGCATAAACGGACTCCTACCCACCCAAAAACCCTGGGAACCTGCTTACGATAAAATGTTTCATGCGAAATCCTAGTTATTTCAAACTCTTTGAGGATAGTTTTCTTTGGTTTTTATGCAGTGCTTCCTGCGATTTTCCTTCGTATTCCATTTTACGAAGGAGGAAAATTTTTAAAGAGAGAGAATTTGGCAAACAAAAGGAAGTTCGGGGGGGGGGGGGGCGGGAGGTAGGGGGGATCAGGATGAGAGCAGTTGCCATAATATCAGTTGCTAAGAATTGCCTCACAATGAACGAGCTCTGTGAAGGCGCAGTCTTTTGCTTTTTAGCATCGGATATTTCGAAGGTCATTTAATCACAAAGGCAGCACAGAAAAAGTCTTAACCAACCTGTACACGAGGCACGTACCAATGCAAACCTGTACAATCACCGATCGAGCGGATTATTCCAATTGTTCTAAACCTTTAAGCAGCGATAGACCACTGTTCGTTTCCGAATGTGGCAGCGATAGGGTCAGTGATGACCACTGTTCGTTTCCGAATGTGTACCGTTGCCGCAAATGATATCTTGTGTAAAGGTTTTAAGTTTGCTGTATTCTTTAAACAGTCAAGGAGAGAGAATAAGGTAGAGAATAACGCGAGGAACATTTCACGCTGGAGTGCTCAATTTTTGTCGTTGATCTTATCGTACAAAACAGTGCAATCGCCGAAGTTGCAACATGCAAGGCATCTAATTTTTTAGGGGGCTCATTGGTCATTTATCGTCTCTCATCTAATTTTTACGGGGGCCATCGGTCATTTATCGTCCCTAAGCGTTTGAGTTCAAGAAATGCCTGACGTTTTTCAAATTATTTAACACAGTTCCACGGTATGTTGAAGCTTCTTGGTAATCGTGGTAAGCTGGAATTTGATTTCAGATCATCATCTTCATCGTCATCGGATGGCGAGGAAAGAACAGAATTTATCACATCATTCGGTGATGAAGGCGAGAATTCGGGTGGGAAAACAAATACGGACGAATTTCTGGATGAAGATGAGCGCAACGTTGTGCATGGACCCGCATTACCATCCGCTGAATTCAGACGTATTTTGTGAGTATAGCGGCTTTCTTCTTCTTTTTGCTGCTAGTTCCAAAGTTCGTTTTGGTCACACCGAACTAAAGATTTCAATGCTTTTAAAAACGGATTTAAATGCGGGGTGAAAAGAATTTGTAGGATTCGAAGCTGGCGAAAAGTCGTTTATATTAGGGGCTATAAACTAGGAGATACGTTGACTTCCATCTGATTTCTTGCCGCTTTTTTTCTTTTTCTGCTGATTCATTTATACATAAGTAACTAAATTTGCTTGCATAGGAATGTGTATTCTTAGATGGGCGCACATCTATTTATTTGTATACATAAACCTGTACACATATGAATATATAAGAATTTACATATGCGCATGTGTCGCCATCCATAAACGTCCATAAACGCCATCCATAAACGTCCATTTTTGACCAGACGTCCATAAAAAGCGGCGAAAAATGCATCTACACAGCCTTTAAATAACGCAACCAAAAGTCTGGTGTCACATACAACTTGAGGCTCAGAATTTTTTGATAACAAACGCCAGCTTGAAATTATTACCCACAAGTGACATCCAGAAAGTTATTGAAGGGAAAAGAGCTTCCAAGGTGGGACGTTTTAAGCAGTAAATTAACTCACTTGCAATTGAGAGGCATGAAAAGTTTGTATTTAAGGCTAATGATTTTAATAATGGTGTTTAGCTTTCCAGAAGTTTCTGTTATCTTTCAAAGTAAATGATATTTTCACTGTTTGTTGACTTCGTGTCACCTATCGAAGGAAGTTAACTGACAAAACATTTCGAGTGGAATTAGCAAAAGTGAACCGAGTAAGAAATAAGGCAGTGTGAACCCGAACCGTATAGTGCCTCATTTATGGGCCTCCTCGAATGAGCATCGTTTTTTGAGTTTACAAGCGCTTGTAGACTTATCGGCTTCTAAGTTGAGAGCATGGTACATAAGTTATTTTATTGTATAGAATGGAATAAGCAAGGTATTTCAGTGAATTGAAAACACGTCATTCATCGAGTCCAGAGGACTTGAGTGGTGTGGCCTCAACGTCAGGCTCGGTTAAACGAAGAGCACGAAGCAAATCGCCGATGCGAAGAATGCGATCGAAAAGCAGAGAGCGCGCGAACAGAAGAGACCGCATGAGAAGCAGAAGTAGAAGCCGAACTAGAAGCAGGTCCAGGGATCGAGAAAGGAGCAGAAGTAAAGGCAGAGAGAAGAATAGACGCGACAGAAGATCGACAAGCAGAGAATACCGAAGCAGACGCAGATCACGAAGCAACCTGAGGTCGGTGCTACTTTGCGCCATTTTTAGCGTATTTCCATCTATCTTTGCAGATTGTTGATATTTAAATTCCGATAATGGAGGATCTGTGATTCTAAGCAGTTCAAGTTCTACATACAATATTGCAAGATAAAACTGGCGAGGGAAAGACCAAACTTTCGACTTCAAGAATGTGGTTTTTTTTCAACGAGGAAGGAGTAGGGATCTGTAAAATATATTTTGGCCGAGTTCGATTCTCTTATTTGGGCAAACTGTTCTGGAAAGTCAAGGGTTTCTCTTCCAGATTAATAAATTCTTTTTTTTGGATTATGTCCGCAAGTTTTTCCAAATCTCAATTGGAAAAGACGTATTCAGAGCCTGCTTCATACTCGGATGACTTTTTTAAGGTAGGTAGTACCAATCCAGTGTAGCGATATTTCCGAATTTAAGGTGGTAGGTTCCGTTCCAGCTTTTTCGAGTTTCTCTACTTTCTTTCGATTTTCCAAATACGCCATCCTGATGCGATATTAATAAACTTTTGCTCAAGAATCCTTAGAGCGTATGCTATGTTTATTCTTTACGCAGTGTATCCTATGCAGCAATGCTCATCGAATTCAGACTGATGCTGTTTCATCTTTTCTCTGCTCTATTTGTTGCAGATGTTGATTTCGCAATACATGATTCCTTATTTCCCTTGCGTTCGGATGTTTTTCCACTGAGATACCATTCGCATGTGGTTTTTTGATAAACTCTCACTGAATCTCTTTTATTTGGGTAATGCTTGTGGGAAATGAGGTTACAAATGTTTTCCGCCGTTAATTGTTAGTTAAGATTTTATGATCGGTTATGAAGGAAAACTTGCTTGAAAAGCTCTGAGAATAAATATCTGCAAGCTATTTTGTGTTCTGAATTGCATTATGATGGTATCGCAGTAGGAAAATTTTGATAGTACCGAAATTAATTAGTTAACCAGGTTACAGTAAATTAATTAACATGGTTGCAGTAGGGGAAGAAGTAGAAGCAGTGAGGAGAGTAGAAGCCGTGAGCGTTCATATCATTCGGCGTCGAAAACAGACGATGGGCGCAGACGAAGAAAATCACCGTCAAGCCCCTCTAGAAGGTTTCTTCGGCCTTTGTATTTCCTGCTTGAATTTTCTCGAGATCCCACTTAAACGTTTTTTTTTGAACTTTTTTGCATTCTTAGGTCCTTGTTATATTTTCCTCGCTTACATATGCAAAGCTCATATTGCTGCATATTATGCTTCCTACCCGAGTCACCTAAATGGCGCCAAATTTCATAGATGCGTTTTAAAATGTAGACTCTCACATACGCTATCCTGAAGAACTCAGAAAAAAACCTGGAAAAAATTTTTGGCTTTAGGAGGAGAAAGACTGGACAGTTTTCTCGAAAACTACCATTTTTGGGATCTGCAATCTCGAAACATACCATTGCAAAATTTGGTAATGCTTTGATAACTTTAACGAATTATTTGCAAGAAAATTTCAATTGGCACTGATTTCTGGTGGATTCCATGCGGTTTTGAATTATACTTATGGAGATGCGCATATAATAGAGCATGAGAGGAGTTGTTTAGGTTTCCGAACTGCAAAGAATTTAAACTTTCTTTGATAGATGTTTGTGGATTTAGCGGAAGTGAAGGTGGAACGGACTGATATGTGTTTCTTCTATATGAAATAAGAAAGATGAGTAGAATCTATAGTATTTTTGTTACCATATTTAGCTTATTCCACTTAGAATTGAACATTCATGAAACAAGCATTATGTTTCATAATTTCGTAGTTTAGTTGATTTGAATGTTAAGTATTAGGTAATCAAAATGTTGCAATCCAGGCGTACGAGTGCTTCAAACGAGAGGAAAGACAGTGATCGTCGTTTGAGACGCTCTTCATCACGTGAAAGCGATCGACTGATATCACCACCTCCTGGCCAAGCCAGAGTTCGTTTTTATTCATTTCTTTTCTTCCTCCTCTCCCCCTCTTCGTTCTGTCCCTTCTTTTTATCCAAGATTAAAGAATATCTTCCCTACTAAGGATATGAGGCCATATTTTTGTGTCACTTTTCTTTTCTTCCCCTCTGCGCCTCCTCTCTCTTTCATCTAGGAAGCTTAACTTTTTTATTGCTGTGAACGTTCTATAAGTGTATTTTATTTGTGTATTGGCGTGTACATGAAGAAGAATATTGCTCGTTGGATTAAGCTGTCCAGCGCAGTCATGCTTCATCATCTGATATTAATAGGTTGCCGAGCAATTTGGTGGCACATGATCGAATAAATATTGCATGAAATTGTTGCAACCAATAAAATTACCGTCATACATTTCTCTATCAGTAAAGAAGCTGTCAGTAGAATAAAGAATCGCCATGGGGATAAAATTCCAGGGTTATTTTTTTCTGACGGGAGATAAGGCGTATTTAGTTGTAAACCTTTATAATTGGCCACTTTTTTAATCGAACAAATCCATAAATATCAATTATGAGCATGCTAAACCCATAATATAGACAATGAGGTATTCGTTATTATATACTGAGCGATGTATATATTATACTTTCACAAAAGATTTATGCTCTAAGAGAAGGGTACTGCGAATTATATATCTCGACACGAAAATATCTTCAATGCAAATTTAACAACCGGCACAAATTGTTTGTTTATTTGTTTTTTCGTTTTACCATCATACATTTCTCTTTGATATTATTTGATTTCAGCATATTTTAAGATATTTCAAACTATCTGTTTAGGGTACGGGTTCGATATTATCACCAAGTAGAAGCGATGGTGATATGTCACCGTTGGAAATTCGCTCAAGTATGAGTGAGTCAGAAAGAGAGCGGATCGAAGTGGAAAATCGTAGAAGACGTATACGGCGAACCGCCAAAATGCACAGGTCTCTTTGAGTTTTATTTTCTCTCTTTGAGTTTTCGGAAAAGCATATATTTTTGCTTCGTCAACCGATTATCTTCTTTATCGTCTCATATTGGTTCATTTGAAATAATCATAGGTATTCGTAAGTAGGTATATTTTGTTTAGTTGTGGAGACTTGCAATTATTTTCGGTATACCGGTCATTGCAATATTTTTGAATATAGCGCTGAAGCCTTTTTACGAACTAAAAGAAAATACTACCACGTTTCTTGATCACAGCGTGAGCGATTGAGATGCAATAAATTGGCACCCAAATATTGTCGCTTTCCTTCGAATGTTTAATGAAATCTATCTTATTTTAGGCAGCAATACGCAAATAATCATCACGACAAGTCTTCGGAGGATGAAAGCGAAAAGGTGGATTTTATTATCCGAAAAATTTGCCCGACCTGATAAGTAGTTTTTATGATCCGGCTATTGGCATTTACTTGATTCCATAAAGGAAATCCTACAACTTGAGACTGGAAATCATGCAAAACATTGTTTTTACTGCAACATTTTTTGATGAATGAAATTGCTATGAATGTCGAATGCGAGGAGGGACGTACAGAAATATTTCTGATAGCGGAATGTCAGGAAAGTCTAACGCAATTTTCAATTGCTCTCCTTACCTGCTTCACGCCTGATTGCTATTGAGTCCCTGGAAATCCATTAAAATTCGTTGTCATCCTCGCTTCCTTTCCCTTACAACTAGAAAGTCCATAGATGGTCTCCTAATAAGTCATTGGGTTGGGGAAGGCGGAGGTGTGTGTTACAGCTTCTGATTAAATTTGCGAAGCATTTAAAGGTTTATCGCATCGGCTAATTGAAAAAAATCCCTTTCTTTTATCAAATCCGCATCTAATAGTTTCTGAATTTTCGAAATGATTGTTGAAAGCCTGATAGAAGTAATGGAAATACTTACTTCTTTGGCATTCATTTACTTCGCTTTCAGTTCTGATCTCACCTATTTTGATTTCGGAGAAGCGATTTTCAGTTGTGTTGTATGTTAAATGGCGTTGATATCATTCTATGCTGGTTAAATTTGCGTATGTTAAGCAGCATGAATTTCGATGCGTTTTACAGAAATCGGCGATGGCACATCGTTTGCGCGTTCAAATGCAGCGTGCGTTACGCAAAACCGCCGAACAACTCAAGGAGGAGCAACGACATAAACTTGCTGAACAAATGGAGCAAAGACGGGTAGATTTTTCGTTTTATTACCTGTTATAATTCATTTTAAAGCTCCACGCTTATCATCGTTTGTTCGTTTGAGTGTAGACTCGTAAATAAATGTGGCATTAATTAGATATTGGTAGAAGGAGTGTTGGGAGAGGAGGAAGTTTTTTTCCTAGCCGATTTCATTGAGAGCGGTATTTTTGCGTTGAGTTGTATGTTTTCGTTTTGCCACACAACAAATTTGAATGAACTACATTGATTGCAAGTGTGTGCGATTATTCTTAGATCAGCATCACACTCTCATTCTAGTTTACCTGCCGTATTTATAATGTATCTTTGTTTATGAAGTTTTTGATCTGATGATTGCTCAGCTAATGTGGAGAAAGCTTCGAATCCATTCGATCGGGCATTCTTATATCGGTCGTTAAATTACAATCGTTCTCGATATCTCTTTTCTTGAATAAATGGGTGAAAAATATTTAGCGATTTTTTTTTTGCTTTCGTCGAGGACTTCACCCCCTTTTATTACGTTTCCGTCACGCCGGCTTTCAAATGCTTTAACATTTTGTTGCGTATTTTTTAAACGTATTTCTTATCATCCCAGTAGAATCGCCAATCAAATTGAATAAAAAACAAGTTGAGTTTTATTTGAGTTTAATCACTTTGTATCATTTTGCTGATTATATCCTTCTTGTGGGGGTCATTTCCTTTTCTGTAGCTCGAGACGAACGCTAGTAACGTTTTGCTGTTGCATTTGTTAGCAAAGACGGCGGCCGGTGTGTGCACATTTGTTTATTTGTTTCTATGTGCGTATGATATGTGTTCGTGTATTGCGTACTATGTGCGCGCATGTATTCTGTGTAACTTTATTTTTTTCGTAAAATGTTGCAGAGACGTGAAGAACGGGTGTACGAGGAATCGTTGGAACTAAGACGGCGGTGGGTTGCTCATTTCTCTTAATATTCCCATATTCTTCTTTGTATTTTTATTTATCTTTTAAAAGCTTTTACAAAATCCTCACATTTGGATCCTTGTGAGTCCTGGATAATTTTCTTTCAATCTGCACTATGGATCGATTCTCAAAGCGGGCTTTTCGACATAGCGCAGTTATTTGAGAGACCACGTGATTTTATATATCTGAATCCTGGGAAGAAATTTGTGTGATCGGTAACGTCGCAAAGGAAAACGTATATATATATATATATATATATATATATATATATATATATATATATATATATATATATATATATATATATATATATATATAAAGTACCAAACCTTCTTGCATGGCTTCAAATTGTGGGCTACAGCTAAAGAAGTGCATAATTTAAAGGATGTTTGCAGGGAGCGTGAGAAACGACACCGTGAAAGGCGTCGATACGGAAGCAGCAGTTCGTCTGGTTAGTTGCCGTCCAGCGATCAATGGGACATTTCCTTCTCCGGTCAAGATTAACGCACAGATTTGAAGCGGAAAAAAAATGGCGCGATCTTGCTCCGATTATCCTGTATATTGCATCGTTTTTCGGTGGCCGAACTTATGCAGGGCATCAGTTGCAGTGGGCTGATATTTGCGTTTCTAGACCACATCTTTCGGCACATCGGAAGTGTTGATGTGCAGTTTTCGAACGTTAGAGGGAAATGCTGATCTACCTGTAAGGTGTCGCGGGAATATGAATTCTTTTCCTTCTGCTGTTCTTAATCGATTGATGCTTGTGGTACTGCAGGCTCATTCGCTTTTACCCTCTAACTGGACAACCTCACTGAAGATTAGTGCGGGTATTCAGTAGGTAATATGATATGCTCCTACTTCTAATGAATATTGTAGGTCGAGTTGTTTTCACTTCCGACGTTAAATTGATAGCTTTTACCTTCTTCTTGTAAAGAGAGCTTTGCGTTTTCTCTTAATTAATGTCCAGCGTCGAGGTCTGTGCAGCGAATCGACATAAAACTTCCTCAGTTGTCTGATAAAGGTTGTAAGTGTATGTCATTTACGAGTGGCATTTATATCTATATATTGTATCTGTATACGCATACGCGTGTATGCGCTATATATATATATATATATATATATATATATATATATATATATATATATATATATATATATATATATATATATATATATATATATATGGGCGAAGAATTCAAGCAGGTGAACAAACATAGATGAGGAAGGGTGAAGGATATATACATATAGACAAAGGCAAAGGTAAAGAATTCAATTAACTTTCACTCTATTTCTCGATGAAAAAGGAGCCATTTAAAAATAAACTTAGTAGTCCTGCAGTGGGTAAATGCTATGTGCGGGGCTGAGTATATGCCTGTGTAAAATGTTCCCACCGAAACGTTGTTGCGAAGTGCTTCGGTGAATAGAGCACTCTTGTGATCTGCGTTCTTCAAATCAGTTCATCAAAACGCTTCCACAGATCGGTCAGCGTATCTGCCATAGGCCTATGAAGTTGGCTTGTGCGCATTTACTGTTGAAGGGTTGAAGAAGGTATTAACCAGAACTTTGCTTTATGTGGTAATGGCAGTTCTGGTTTATAAAAATCGTTGTGTACACAACAGGAGCTATCCTATCATATTTAATGTTTGCCGCCTTTACATTCACTTTTTTGTTGCGTGGCTTTGGCGTTTAGTGTTGGAATGCCCATTAGGATAATTTATTGATTTTTTTTTTGCATTGGAAGCATATTTGGGCATTGAATGCAGAGGATTATTGGCATGAAAATTTATGGAAGTTGAAGTTATTTATGCGCG
Source organism: Ascaris suum (assembly GCA_013433145.1). Lineage (NCBI taxonomy): Eukaryota > Metazoa > Nematoda > Chromadorea > Rhabditida > Ascarididae > Ascaris > Ascaris suum. The sequence continues at coordinate 12,555,335 of CM024174.1, forward strand.
GAAATGGAAGATTATTAGGTGATCTGCAATGATTCTTGAAAATTTTCGTAATATAATTGCTGTTTTTTGGATTACTTTTTCGGCAGTTTTCTCACAGCACGATTTTTGTTTGGAAATTTCTGTTATTATATTCTTCATCTATTTATTATACATTATATAGTTTTGTCATGTTTTTCACTCACCTAATAAGCACGTGTTATGTTGTTAGGATATGTGTTATGATAACGCAGTTGACTGTGCTATAGATCACGGGAGTGTGTCTTTTATTCTTTGAGGTGATACAAACGTATTCAACTGTTGCGAATTCACCACTGTTTAGTGTGCTAATGTGTTAATCGGCTGAAATGTTTATGTGTTTCATAGGGGTATACCATCAGAAATCATTGTAATATTTATTAGATAAGGTTATGGTTTAGGCTAAATTCGATCTCGGTCGTGATAGAGATTGTAGTCCGGATTATATAACTACTTCCTGAATCATATTTATATGGGTTTTGAATATTCTCAATACTAATTTTTTCTATTTTAATCGCCTAAGAGTCTTTTTGTTATTACAAGTTTGAAATTGCAATGTGATTCTAGTAGGATTCCACTGATTTTATATCGTTGAGTATCATGAAACATTTGCAAAAATTACCTATCTATTCGTTTATTGCCGATCATTTCATTCTTCCTTTATTCATTATTTATATTTTTTTGATGAGAAAATCAATTTGCATAGTATGTTATAATGTCGCATAAGGCACAAAGAAAGGCTAGAAATTCTTTAAGAGCGTTAAAGAGATAAACGATTCGCATATATATTTTCAGCTGAATTTTATCCATTTATCTTAGATGAAGCAATTCTCTCACTGATTATACAGATCGTTATTTATTTTTTCATTGAAAGAGATAAAGTTTTCTATGATTGTATATTGTATTTTAGATGCAACATGTATTCTTATATAGGTGTTACATTGATATAACTCTCTGAACGCAGACACATAATTGTGTGTGTTTTTTAACAGAACGTTGTTTAGAATATCGCAATAATAAAACTTTAATAAGGAATATTATGTTTCCAGCAATGACTAAAGTACAATCTCAGCTGGATAGTATTAAGGGAGATTTTATTGTTGCTAAAGATCGAGTTAAGCAAATGAATTTCTTTATTTGATCTTTTTTTCTCGAAAATATGGACGCATCGAAAAGCATTCGGGTGTGGATAAATGGTGTATAAAAATTAAATAAATATTAAAAAGTTTTTCATACGTGACATTTTACAGTCTTGACGGAAAGTCTTTTCAACGAATCGGATTGCCTAGCTAAGTTAGAACGAAATAATTAACCGTTGAAGTCTTTAGCTAATGATTTTGAATCCGGTTACACTCACGTTAGAAACACTATTGGATGGGCAATGAAAGTTCTGTGCGTATATGACGATGAACCTGAGCTATTGCGAACGGCTCCATTCGCCATTTTTTTTTTTCTGTTCAAATCCTGTTCGTTTTAATGGGGCTATGATGGTGTCCGCCTGGTGCTAGCGATCAGAGCGCAACTAAAATGCAGGACAGAATGCTTTTTCAGCTATATAATGTGATATCGTACAGTAGAATTTTATATGTCTAAGAGAGAATAAAAATACTTGACTGTGATATATGGCGCTATACGATTTTAAAAGCACTCTTTCTTGATAATGCGGGATTTTGGCGTTGTGCACTCGTGAGGAGTGTTACGTTATGTGCGCACTAGAACTAATGGGGCTGTATGCGCAGATATAAGCAAACCGATGTGTGCAAAACAAGATTAGAACTAAGCAAAAACTGATGGCCAGTGAAAAAATTAAAACTAGATCAGGGGTATGGCATTCGCCCAGCTAGCGTAAGATAGGCGACAAATCCCCCTGTCTGCGGATAAATTTTTCAATGGCCATCAAACAAAAATACCGAAGAACGGGCAACCACTCAATCAAAGATTTTCACTTTGGGCAAGGTGAGCAAGTTAGTCTGCCTCCCCCATCGGCTCTGAGTTGCGTATAGGAATATCTAGGTGAGGTGGAAAAAGTCGGTACAGGTAATAGCGCTTTATGGTGTTGAAGGTGGATCAACATATTTTCCTAGCCAACAGTAGTATTTCAAAATCTCACATCCACTAATTTATTTTGCCTAGTCTTCGGTTCAACATACATGTGTGGTACAAGTAGCTGTAGTAGGGACACTACCTGGGGTGATAAGTGCGTTGAAAATTTCGTAGTTGCAGGTCCCATCTGCGTCGATTAGAGGAAGCCAGAATAGTGGACCTGGTTCAACCAGGGTGGTCACATCTTGCTTGCTGACGCACACACACAAAGGGATGATCATAAGCGTCGAGTATTAGGGAAGTCTTAGCGACGTTGATGGGACGCTTCATTCCTGAACATCGCAGCCACCTTGCATTTAACAGCCGCAAACTTGGCGAATATAAAGTAATAGATTCCAAGCTGGAAATCGCAGGTCTCGTCTTTTATTTTCAGCACATTCACTTTTTGGCATTACAAGTGCGGAAAGTGGTTGCGCCAGGCGACCATTGACCGTAGATATAGCGTAGTCATCACGGCAACTACCACTTCTAAGATATATGGCTCATTGCTTTCTCAAATATCATTACTCTATTTCAATGCGCTTTCGGTTTCGTTTCAGAAATTTGCGAAAACAAACTATAATATTAGGTAAATATAGGTAAAATAATGGATGGATAGTCATCAGTGTATGCATAATTTTGTCACTATTGACCATCATACGTCCAGTTAGTAGTTCTTTTATTTTGCGATTTGCATTAATTTTTCTAATTCTACGATTTTAAATAACATTGCAGAGAAATGCCAAATTTGCCAAAATTTGTTAAGCGATATTTTCGAATGAAAACGTTATCGTTCTGTCATCGTTTTTTTTTTTTTTTGGTGTTTCAACAAAAGTTTATCCTTATTGGTGAAGAAAGCCTAAAAACTCACATCGTACTAATTTTTAATTCGCTGACTAATGAATCATTATTGTACTTCATTCCAGTTGTTCAATAGGCGTTTCGCGCTTCACCTTTTCGCCATTTCGGACATATCAATGGAGTTGTGTCATATCGCATTTGGGACTTTCATGTTATGAGAAACTCAAAATGTCGAATAACTTCGAATCATCTAACTGATTCTTGAGGGGACTGTCTCGACTATCCCATTTTATAAAGGGGAGATCGGTCTGAAGGGGTCCATCGCTCTGCCTTATGCAAGAAATGTTATCGCTAGGCGAAACATTTTTAAGGCATTCTTTGATGAAACTTCATTCTTACGTCACTTTTTAATGCTGAGTTTTGCCCGTTTGTGAGGTTTATCGTGTGATACGTTTTTCCTTCGGACTTTGCGCATTTGTACATACTGCGCACCTGGCGCATGACCCTGATCCAACTGTCACCCAGCTGGGGGGATAAGAGGGTCTCATAGGGGTGTCCCTGCTCACCCCTTCCTTGGAGTTAGTTGGCAGATAGGAGATGGAATAAAGTGACTTCTAGGAGTTTGTTTTTGGCCTGCATAGTAAAGGGGACTAATGATGGTTGCTGTTTCTGACCGTAGCATTTAGAATCTCATGCGGCTTGTACTCGTCCATCCGGTCAGCATTCTTTGTTTTCTGATAGCGAAGACACAGATAGACAAAAAATATTTATTCGACTGAAAATGATTTGTCTTCATAGTTAGAAAAGTTTACATAAATCCAGGATACGGAATGATGGCAATTTTCGAGTCATCTCCTTATCCAATAATATTAGCTTTCGCGACTTGCCTATGGAAATCATCGACGAATGTCGCGAAATTTGGCAATTTAGCCTGAAATTAATATTCTATTTTGAGAATTATTCAATAAGATCATCTCATATCTTTTCGTTGAATTATTGGCAAAGAGAATGGAATTTTTGAGCTTATTAGCAGAGATTTCAAAATACAAGCTCATACACTATATGAAACAAAGTGTGAATTACACGTGTTTAAATTCGCAGACCACTGATCTGTGAAAAAAAAAACTTCTCGATAAATGTACGCACAATTCTATTGCACTAAACGATTTTATTATAGAATCTCTATCTCTGTTTTGTATTCCATTTATGGCTTTACGACGAAATTTTTTTACTTTTTCCTTAGTGTTTATGTTGTTGAAATAGGACTGAATATACTTTATAATCTTATGGAATGAGTGTGCACTAAAATAGGAATTTATTTGAGAAATCTCTGTTCGCACTAAACCGAAGCTTAAGTGGTTGAAGTTTCCAGTCGCAAAACTGATTCGTCTTGTAGAGGACAACAAGTTTTTAGTGATATATATATATATATATATATATATATATATATATATATATATATATATATATATATATATATATATATATATATATATATATATATATATATATATATATGAAACAGGAAGAAGCGTAGTAGGGGCTTATGATAAAATAGTAAAGATATTGCTGGTTGGCAGTAAAATGACAGTAGAATAGAAGTAAAAAATGCATTGAAAGCTGAGCAGAGCAAAAGAAGGCTTGATGGCGATCGAGTGAAATCATACAAGCTATCAAAAAATACTGGTATTAAAGCAGACGGAAATTGTCGAATTTGTCGTACAGTTGGAGGATTCAAAATCAGCGTGTTGCTCGAAACATTTTCCTCGTGATTGTCGCATCGAGCGAAAATAGTAGCCTCTTTCTCCCCCCTCCCCCCATTTTCTCCCTTCCTCTCTCACTCTCTCTCCAGCCGTATTAATGATCGATATTACTGGAGTCGGATTTTCACAATTGAAAGATGGAATTATCGAAATTTTTACAGCTATGAATTTTAAGAGCAGTTTCTAAAGTGCTATGAGTGGGCAGTCCGATATGTTTGTAAGGTTAATTGTGTAACCGACAATCAGGAATAACAGCGATCAATATAAATCGTTTCGGAAGGAAGTTATTCGCAAGTATCCACGGTTTCTTGTAATTTTGTTGGTTTTATTATATGGCTAGAGTTTTTTTTCCTCGCATTAAGTGCAATATTATTGCAATCGGCTATAGCATTATTACAAATGCAGAACGAAATGAAACTAAGATATAAGGCAATAATTTTTTCAATTATCTCCCTTATAGGAGGCTCTTATCTTTTATTATATTTCTCATTGATATCATTAAAAAATCTTGCTGTCTTTATAAACGTTATTCTCTCTTATCAACTTCCGTTTTGTTGACCTAGTTGGCAAGGTTTTAATAAATAAATACCTTTTAAGGCAATGAAAATGGGACAGGAAAACTCGGCTAGTAGAATAGCGATTCCTCTTTAAATTCCGCCGGATATGTCTACAGTTGAGTGCAAGAGGTCAATTTATTCGAGTAACATAGTCAACTTACTCGAATGTAGTCAAGAGCTGTGGTGAATATGAAGATGTATTGTGCCTCATTCTGAACGCTTGCGCATCGTTGTTTGCGCATCTCAACTACAATATCTTTCACCTGAAGTAAATTTATGCTCAATACACTTTATGCTCCTATTTTTTGATAGAAATTAACTATACGATTTAGTGGAAGAGTAATTTTGAGATGAACGTTAACTGTGAAAACATCCTCTTTGAAATGATGGAAAGGATAAGGCCAGAAAGTGGTGAACGTTTTATAGTTGAAAGTGATGGAGCTCGAGAAAGATACAAAAAAAATTTTTTTTAATTTTAGACGAAAAGTTGCAGCAGAGATTGCCTTTAATGAGGGAAGGGTTTTAGCGAGAATTATACTGTGACTGCAGTTTTATGTATTTCAAATCAAAAGTCGCTTATATCCGATATGATAAAAACCGATGCCCAATTATGCGAAAATATGAGCAACGAGAAATTCGAAGAAATATAAATTGAAAAATTTGTACTCACATTAACCTTTCGAGCATTCCATAAACGTTGCAATATAGTGTCAATAGCTACGATAGTACCTGTTCTACCAATACCTGCCGAACAATGAATTACACATGCACCTTTCTGCAACAATAAAACACTATAATTTTTAGAAAACAAATATCAGTAGGTTAAAAAAAATTCATTAGTAAATTTTATCAATGTATGGTTTGTCTCTTGTGTTGTTTTCTAGTTTAGCAGAAGTTTAATGATAAGCGTAGTTTTTCATAATCAATGATAACTTTGTACGCAAATGGTTGCAAACCTATCTGCTGATAAATGCCCATTGATCACCGAAAACGATAACTTTCATTAGCTTATTGAACTCTTTAGAGACTTCCTTATGGAATATTTGAGATATCCTGGATCAATGACACTTGCTGAATTCGACTCATCATTTAAAAACAGTCCCATACTTCTGAAGGAGAGCTACTAATAACGTATTACGGTAAAATGAATTATTGGAGGAAAAATGCTATATCAAAGTTGAATTGAAACACTAAGAGCATTCCGAAATAAAAATCGTCTCCACATTTAATAATCCCTAAAAGAAAGCGCTTATGGCATGTTGCTTAGTACGAAATTGTGTTGTGATTATTTGCGTAGTAAAAAAAAAACACTCATTTCTTTAGTAAATTATACGTGATGATCGTCTAATTGTCTATACCATCTCTTTCGCCCATATTTTCTAAATAATCGGAGTAATGCCATGTACCTTGAGAAGATCCAATTAAAGTGCATTATAGATTCAACTTTTACGTAAATGCTTAGCGGTGCGATTATTCATAGCAATTTCATCCATAAATTTTATTTGTTGTTCTTATTACTATTGCAGATTTCATTTGCATATTTTTTTTAAATATCACTTAGCAATATTGGATTGTTTGCTTCATAGCAGGATTTTATGTACTAGAAAGCGTACGAGAAGGAAAGAAAATTTGCCTCATTTCAAATGAATAAAAAAGAGGAACTAAGGGTTCCTCTTCTAAGATTACGTTCAAAAGTTACTCACGATTTTCCTGGCGCTTAATATATTTTGTATTGTAGCATGTTAAAGTGTTGAATTTTGAAAAAAAAAAACGATAGGAATCGCTCAATCGGGTTCTTGCCCAAATGTGATTTTATTTTCCCATCTAGAGGCTCCAATCTTAAAAGTATTGCCGCTAAAATATCACCTTTCTTCCCAGATAAATCTTCCATATAAACTCCCCCCTCGCCCCTTCCTCCTTAAAAATAACCGACCGTATTAAAACTGCGTGCAGCAATTACTATCGTAGTTCAAGGCTGCTCGCTTATGCGGATATTCATAAATTCCAATCTTTGCATGAATATTCATTTTTGAGGTTCTTTTTTTTTGAGCAATAAAATCTTCCGACTGATCCTCTCTACCAATCTCTCCTCTTTAAATTTAATAGGACTACTGCAATTTCATTACTTTGTTTCACTATTTTCATACGCGTTCATTCTTCAAAATAGTTTCATCAATGTATTTCGTTGAGTTCTATAAAAGCGTACAGTTGGGATCATACGAATAAGACGAAGAACCGCATAACCACTCGTAGGAACGGCGCGATCAGGCCAATCACACATTTGAATTAATTTCACGTTCATCGAATTTTTGTCATCTCCTTTTGATACCCTTAAATTGTAAACGGTGAATTTCCTCTCGGTGGTTATCTGAAAATGTTATTGTAATTCAAAAGTTTCTTCGATTAAAAAAAATTTTTTTTTTTGCTACAATCATATTTTTGGAAATCATATCGTGAATTTAGCACTCTCATAGATAGGAAGAATAGAAAAATTAAGCGACGAAACGAATCACAATTGAGCAGAGTAATAAAAAACGCTATTTTCTTTTATTGAATTAATTCTAGGAATTTCTCTCTCAATATTTAACTCGAATGCTACGTTGATATCATTTTTACTTACATTCTATTCTATAGCTAGAATTAAATGATTGATTAAGAACCAATCGATAAAAATTTGCTTGTTGAATTTATTTTCAGTTTTTTCTTTCATTTCTGATAGATGATATTTAACTGAAAAATATAAAGCATTAAAAAGGTAATGTTTGCTTGTATTAAGACATAATGTTTCGTAGTGCAAAAATTACCTCATTAATGAAACAACTTGAAACAATTTGCTCAAAAAAAATTCCTAAAGAAAATGATAGCCGCGTCGATGAGATAATTTCTAAAATTCACGAACCCTAGAAGAATAATTGATTTCTTTATTGAATAGGTGTCATTATAAAAATTAATACCCCTTTATTCTCGATCGTCAAAATTGAAAACGATTTATGAGTGCCCGGTAAGTCGGGCCAATATTGTGAGCATTTCACTTTGCCGTTCTCCACTAATTTACATAGCATAACGATCGTCTTTATTGATTCTTGATAAATCATTCGCCAGAAATCACCAATTGTTGACTCGAGAGGTCCCTTCAAATGAATAATTTATCGTACTTGAATGCAGTTAGGAGGTAAATGGGTAAGAGCAAATACTAGACAGGATTATTGAAAATCTAAAAATTTCATAGTCAACTATCAGGAGACAAACTAAGTGAATTTTTTTTGGGGAGGGGGGATGGGGAAGGAGGAGGGTTGGGATTAGTTGAAAATTTCATAAATTTCGGTAACGGCCATCAAAGAATAAAATATTTCGTCGCCTTTGGTATTTGTTTTAATCAGATTAGCTTATCGTCGAATCTCAATGCTTTTGAGCCATTGTAATAAGACCATTCCTAGCAATTCTGCCAATCTAAGCATCAATTTTATTCGGCAAAAATATTCTTTTACATCTTATCAATTATTGACCACAAATTTAGCCAAAAAAGAGTATCCTCTGTTGCTTCAATAATTTGAAATTTTCCACTTTTAGCGTTGAACTTGATAGGTTGGAAAAATCGGCCAAAGTTTTTTTTCTCATAATTCTAGAAAATTTAATCTTGATGCAAGATTTTGCGCGCTGCTCCTACATGACCCAAACAAAGTCTTGATATAAGAACAGCGCTGTTTAGCTATGATCCAACCTTCAGAAATAGGATCTCGGCGGAATATGCTTGAGACGAAGGTGGCAATAGATTGGAGATCTAATTATAATTTAACTCAAATGTAACATGAATAGTACTTCACGTAACACTAAGTGGAGCGCAGCTGGAGTTCAGGAACTTCAAGAACCAATCCACTACCGTTTCGAAGGAAAAGCCTGAGATAAATATCTAAAAGTAAAACAGCCCTATAGCAGGAATAGCTCTGGCGAGTGCACATTTCTAGCGGCTTCCCTGAAAAAATGAGCAGAAAACGAGGGCAATCGAGCAATGTTAGCGCATTACCTGTGTTGCAATATATCTCCTTTGGCAACCCTCCATTTGCATCCAATTTGCATGGATATAATCACATTCTGGTGGTACATTCACCCTTAGAACTACTCTAAAAGGATAAATAACGCTTGAAAAATTAATTTAACACACAACTATAAAGAAGCCCTCATAATCTATTAAAGTTAGAGCTACTGAAGTTGAGAATGAAACACCAGCAGCGGTTTAATAAGTGTATAGGTAAAGTGCATCGACGATGTGTGATGAAATATGTTTCCTGCTTCTCCAACGGCATATGCTGCGCTCTAAATATTTTATCATAGTTTTCTATGAATGAATGTCACTCTTTCAGCTTTCTGCTTTTAATTGAGTGATCATTTCCGTTTATTTCCTTGCGCTCACTATGCACATTTTTAGCTTCAAACAGCGGAGACTATTTCAGAGATTTTTTTTTAAACCGAAAAATTACTTCTTTTTCGTTGAGCTTTTTTAGTTAAGCATTTACGTGGAGTAAAATCTATGAAATGTCAATTATGAGACTTCAGCATGTGTTAATTGAAGTTGTTGCCGAGTAACTAGGCAATGGATAAGCAATTTTCTAGGAAAAATCCGACCAAAACGTATAAAAATTTGTTTTTTTTTAATAAATTGAGTAAAATTATTGCTGGAAACGAATGTTTTAAGCAGCGAGTAATTGAAAGCGTTAACCAATATGTCCTTATAAAGGTAAATGCTTAAATTAAAGCTTAGCGTCCTCTTCCATCCTAAACAATTCACTCTCTCAACTCTGTGTTCTATAAAACAGGTTGATCAACCAACAATTTTTTTTTGAGGGTGCAATCATCAACGGTGAATACGTCAAGATGGCACTCAAAAGAAAAAATACAACAGCTGCCTGCAAAAAGCATGCATTTTTTTTTCACTTTTGCATTACAAGGCATAATATACTCTGGTCTTTTCCCATCTATGGAGTTGAAATATACAGAATTAGGGAAGCATGATCCTCGATTCGAAAATTACCACATTTTAAGTTCTGCCTTTATTAGCTTGTCCGTTGATAATTCATATCAGCTCATGAACAGATTAGCCAAAAATTACACTTCAAGGTAAAGAGGGTCATGCGAAATTCAGCTTTGTTAACCTTTTTTGGTTAATACGTCAAAAAAAAACCGCAACATTAAATTTGCGATTTGTGAAGCTGAGAGTAAAGAAACTCTACTTCATGAGCACTACCGCGGTACGCGTCCTCAATCAAGCAATATTGTTCTCTTGTTAATTGCGAACGCAAAAATGCGCATCGTGTGTCTTTCTCACGCATTTCTTTGCCAAGTCCTAACGTGTCCGAATGGAAGATTCGGCAGCTCGCATGCAAATCAAAAAGTCTTCGAGAAATTTTCTCTCCTCCTATATGTAAATTTTCAAACACTTCCAAATCAGAAATAATTTAATTTTTGAAGTGTTACCTTGTTGAATCGAGGCATGCAACATCACGATAGCGATTCTTTTCACGATTTTGTAAGAATTTTGTACATTCGGATGCTTTTGGCTTCATATTACGAATCTCGACAAATTCACCACGCAAACCTTGAATTCCTGGAAATGTGCTGCAGAATAATAAATTAGAAAGAAATAAAGCGATAATCGGCAAATGAGTCCAGAAAAATTGTATATTTACTAGTCGGTATTTCCGTGAAGAATTTTTTAATACTTAAACGGCGCATCAAAATTTGTTCTTTTGCAAATATTTTCGATCATAGGATATTAATAAAGGATGGTATTGCTCGCATAGCACCACAGCCATCGTACGCTTGCAGGATGAGTTGCATTGCGTTTTCTATTTAATGTTCGTAAAATATCCACCAAAAAAGGTTTTTTTTTTGATTAAGTTTTACAATTGTTACCTTGAGAGCCAAGGTAGAGACTAGAGAAGTAATTCTGAATTTGACTTCCGGATGAATTAACAAAAGTGCTTATTCGTTCAATTACTGATCTTTAGACCACAATACAATAATAGACAAAAGCAGTAGAAATATCTCAATAAATGTGGTAAATATGGCCTCCACCCTCTATCGCTCACCCTCTCTCTCCTCTACTGGCTTCATTTCTTATAAAAAGCAATCAGAGGGTGAGCGGTTTCATTGCTTTCGTGCATCCCATAGTGATTACACTCAACAATGGGTTAGATGCAAAACTGGTGAGTACAAACCAACAGTTTTGATGTGTTCCACAAATGCATCAATCACACTGCGAATGTTATCATTCATTGGTCGACCAAGTGTCTTCTTCTTTTTTGTTTTCGTCTTTGGTATCACATCCTATGTTCAATACAAATAAGCAGGTACACTAGTTATAACTGCATCAGTAGGAACGAATTACTATTAAGATTATAAATAGTGCTCTGAGAATGGAATTTGTGATTACTCTTATCGAGTGGGTGTAATTTAACTAGAAAGGACGTCACAGAAAAAAAGGGACAGGCATCTACAAAAATACATCCATTGAGCTTGAAGTGGTAGATAACCGCAGCTGCACACCTCAAGTTGCAATTGCATATTAGGCAGTTCAAGTTTTTTTAGCACTGCCAAAACTTTGTTCTGCATCATGGGTGCATAATCGGTGCCACTAGTAGCACCTTGAATGAGTACTGTAGTATTATTCAAGGTTTACGGTATTACAATGGAGATTGAAAAAGACTAAAGCCACAAGCGGTCAATTTATATCGCAAAACGCAGTTCACCAGAGAGATAAACTTCTCATTCGGAGATGATCTGCATGATGGAGCGCTTTGAGCACCAATAACGCTTGAATCTAGCGCAGTAACAAGTGAAGGTGGTTATGAAATTGTTGCAATAGTGTAGTACTGAGTGCACTTAATTTCCCATAGTTAGGACTTAATGGTATATTTTAGTTCCTTTACATTCATCTCGATTACGAATGGCACCCCAAGCTAGGTGAAATTTCTACACAACTTTATAAGTCCATAAGAGAGTTTTTTAATCTATGATGGCTTAAACATAAAGAGAACATGTCCCGTTGATCGAAAAAAATAGTGAATGTGTTTTTAAAAATGACATATTTATAAGAGGAAACCGAAAGTGTTGAGAACAAAATGTGATCAAATTGAATGAGGCCATAGTAATGCATTTTGGGCTATGCATACCGTTATGTTCATAGTTTTTGGCTCGTCCGGTGATATAGTAACTTCTTCATTTGTAGCGTCGCGTTTCATCGGCGCAACTCCGCTAGCTTTTTTCTTTTGTTTTTTATTGCCTTAAATATTGTCGTCAATTCAAAGAAATCCATTCGTTGTCATATCTTTTAACGTCAAATAACAAAACGCCTTTAATGTGGAATTAATTCCTTCAAATATGCCTCTCCATCGTAAATATTTCGTCATCACTATGAAAGATGGAACTTCAATGAAGAGAGAAAATTGAAGCAACTACCTTCCATTGAAAAAAAAAACTAGAAAATGCTTCCGAGCGTTCATTGCACTCATTAATGAAAATTTTTCTGCACAATTTCATTAAATAAATATTCAAAATTTTTGAAACAAAAATTTTCATTATATAAATTCGAATTTGTTTAAATACTCATAAGAATCGATCTTTGAAATCATAAATGAAATATGCAAAAATACAGTTAAGCAGTCTATAAATTAAATTGCAACAAGTAAACAAATCAAATGTGATATGCAAATAATCGAAATCGAAGAAAAAATAAAATGCAAAAGTTCGAAAAAAACAATATCAGAAAATTGTTTGATAATTTCAGGTTTAAAAAAAAAATCGATAGAGTGACTATATAAACTAAACTCAAATAATTTCATAGCAAAACACGAAATTAGAGAAAACATTCATAAGCTTAGTGCATTTGAATTTCCAAACGAATGATTTCCCTGGAATGATTCCAATTCCATCCTTGAGACTTCAACGTAAATTAATTATTTCTGCATGAAAATGATCCTACATTGCAATGAATTTAAAAACAAAACTGCTCATATCAGCAATTGAAATATTTTTTTCAGTGCTTCATGGGCGATGAAAACATTGTGGGACCCGCCGCTTGACGGGAATTAACCTGGATGCTTTCTACGCTTATGAGCCTCTTGAATTTTAGCGCTTAGTTTAATCAACATGGAAAAGATTTAAATAATTTGCTCTTCCTCGAAGGATGCTCTTCGATTAGGTTCCGAGTTGCTCCTTAAGCTTAGTCGCGGGCGTTATCAGATAAGGTCTCAGCTTCGATATCGCCGGCTCTCGAGTAGTGAAGACGTATCCTCAACAAGTTATAGGAGCGCCACTTGCGTCTTCACTACTAGGATACGTCTTCACTACTCTAATAATTGTCCACCACTTTCTTGCTGATATAGCACGTTGCTAGCATAACAGTGTATAGGCAAAGAAATTTCTGATGGAACTGGGAGGTAAAGCGAGCATCTTGAAATATATTGATAAAGAACCAACTTGAATGACAATTCTGCTCATAGCCGATCTTGAAAAGCGTTTATATGGACTCGTTTGCGTATATCGCTGAGATTTCTTGACAACAATTGCATTATTATGTAATTAACTTTTGCAGTGGAACCCGAGCGGTGCATGTGAAGGTCCTTGAAGACGAACCAACATCTGTAATGCTTTCATATTTAATCGCATTCTCCGCTTCATTTTGCTTAGCACTACAAAGTTTGAAAATCGGTTATTTCTCTCTCCGTCAATTCGCAACCTAGCACATTGCTTTCGATGATTTCTGTTCGAGAATTTTTATGGCGCGCTTATCACTTGCACTTTTGTTTGTGTGCCTTCTTGGCCGTTACTACGTCCATGTGCGTGTATTCACGGTACGGAAAAACATAGGCCTCGGATGTGCTTTTTAAGCCTAACCAGCTGTTTCGATGCAAAAGCTTTTCTGACGAAAATATATACCATGTCAATCTTCACCGTGTTGATGCAATTGTACTATGATATGTGATTTGAACAGTGAACCATACAAAACTCAAAGCCAAAACTTTCTTTGAATCGATGATAAACGATACCTTCCGTTCGAGAATCATCCGCATCGATGTTTTACCTCTGCGTATTTTAGATTCGGTCGTAGTCGCTACTCCTAGTTGTCCCTTAGAATGCTTGTCGATAGCGAAATAAATCTGTCCAAAGCCATCGCTCCCAATTAATCCTATTAATGATTTATTACGCTCTAACCTGCTATGGTGTCCAAAGTGAGTGCGCACTCACTTTTTTATAGTCAGAGGACAATTTCGGTTGATCTTTGACTTGTTACGAGCCATACTCACAGCATCAGTCAAATTCCTATCAATAAATAAATTGAAGAATGCCCTAAAACCCCTAATGCAACATTACTAATAAAACTTTTTGAAAGTGCGAATATAAAGCAAAAGATTTGGAATAACATCGATGTAAGCTGGCTTTTAGTTCGGTCAAGAAATATCTGTCCTTCCCACCCTTTGAGAATGCAAAACAAAACATTCCGACTATGAGCGATGCCTCTAGCTAACAAATATATCGTAATTTTCTCAAAAACATGAATCTACGTTGATTAGTTCAAGACCAAGAAAATTTTTCATTGATACGCCAACTTTTCTATTGCAGTGAAAATCGAGTTTAGTTCACAAAGAGAGTATCTTTTAAGTCAACAGAAGTAAATACAACAAATTCCTCTAATTGTTTTTGATTCTTTCAAGCAACAACTGCATTTTAAAATAAACGAAAAGACAATAACGTGCAGATTATTGGGAAGACCTATACGTACACTGATAATTCACCTTTTGCCAACTTTATCGCTGAGCTTAAAAGTGATTTCGAGACATTCTTCTTGCATAATTTGCACTTGTGTAAGTAACCAAATAAAAACTTATGTTGTCTATCGACTGATAAGCGTATCAAATGATGCTGATAAGGAATTTATTAAGTTGTAGAGCGTCATATTCAACGAAATTTTTGCTTTCGATCTCATCCTTAATTAATCAGTGTTGAAATTTCTTCATTTACGAGAGTGTTTTCCTTTTTTTGAAATGTTGAGTATAAAATCGGTCTAAATTATTTATATGGAGTTCTTTTTTTTTACATTAATCCACTGAATGGTTCCATCCTACTGAATTTATTCATCATCGTTGATTTCGATGATATTTTGTCAGTTATGGCCATTATGGCCTGCTCATTACAACTTCGACAGCATAGAATATATTCAAAAAATATGAATATTAAGAAAGGATAAATGGTTAATTCATCATCTTGAAATCAATAGATATTTCTCGTGATAAAAACGACGAATTGATTGAAAATAGCAGAAGATCAGCTTCATTGACAAATTACAATTTGGGAATTAAAACTATAATAATACTCAGTTTTACATAAGCACATGAAACACTCATAGAAATTTTCACGATATTGATTTGATGAGATGCTATGCAGGAAGTTTCGGATTGATCTGCACAATCGGACCGGTTGAATTGACTTGGCTGATGCTTTTTTCATCATCAACTTCGGTCCAGATTAAGACATTAACTTACCTAGATGAACCGGTAGGATTTCGGCCATCTGTTATACAAGTTCGGCTAGTTGAATCAGCTGATATATGGCTTATAAGAGCTATTAATGAAACATAACTTGATCTGAATGACTCGAGTGATGCAGCCCCTTCTCTTCTTCCCTCAATACGTTCAATTTTAACGGATGCTCTCGATGCACATAACATGCATATTTTTTTGAAGGAGGAAAATCGGTGATTTAAGTGTTCCGTTAGCAGCTTCTACTCGTTTGAGAGATCGTTGACAGAGTACCCTCTTTCTACCTTTCTTTATGATGGGGCCGGAATTCACTTCCTTCTCTAGTCAAGTGTGCTGCCCCGCTGGATAGTGGTAATTGGAGACATCTTTGGAAGTATCTAAAAGTATAAGAGTGTTCAGTGTGATAGTTTCTTCAAATTGCAAAGCCTTTATATAGCTGCTCATAAATTAGCTGTTTTACGGTATATGCTGTGTCGTACTGCAGGTAACCACTTCTATGGTTATGTTGGTAACATGCATTGCGGTGGGATTCGTCGCTGTCGCCTCGTTAACTTCGGCGTCATCCATCCAGGTGAAGGATGTTACCAACCGTCAAGCGATGTCTGAATGTTTCCTTCATTTCAATATTCTCGCTTTTCGAAGACATGGATGCTATTGTGGTATCACCGTTGGTACACGAAAGGGAATGCCGGTCGACTACCTTGACGCGTTCGTTTTTGCCTCATTAATTAGCGTCAGTTAATGAAGTTAATAGGAATTTCAATAATGGCAGGCGAAGCTGGGGTGATGTCGCCTCCAGAGAGAGTCTTAACTGCAAAAACAATTGCTGCTTTTATAAGCAAGCGAGGAATTTCTGTTTTGATAACAGCTGATTATAGAACGTTCATATCAAAAAAAAAAACTTTTTGGGATTACAGAATGTGCATATACAACAATTTTTAGCAGCAGTAATAGTTGTGATTTGGCCGAAGCTAATGAGCAACGAATCTCGAACAATTCAAACTCGAAGGACACAAAGATGAGCACAAACAATCGACTTATAAAGATCACCAAAAATACGGAGAATTTTAGGTTTTGAAGAAGGAAAACACATTAAGTATTAAAATTCGCTACTGTAGGCGAAGTAGCGACGAAAAATTAGTCACTCTGAGACAGCAACTATGAAATATTCAGTAACTTAGTTTTTAAAAAAAAATTGAAAAGCAGTTACAAATATCACGCGATATATCGACAAATATTTAGAAGTATTTGAGTGTTCTAAATAGATTGGCGCCATCTAATGATATCTATTATTTATTGATTACTCTCTTTAAATCTGAAAACAATTCTCCACCATGATTTCAAAATTTTATGACAACAGTCTTATCGTTCTATCGAATAATTGATCAGTTGATTATACTTCATAAATTTAGGCACAGCCTCATCTGCATATGAACTGGCCGTAAAGCGTTGGAATTGTGGACGCAGACAAGCATTAAGGAACGGGCCAAAAGCATACAATTGATTGGCTTTCAGGTGTTGTATGTATCAAGATCACTGCTATGAAGCAGCAGTAGCGAGAGGCGATTGCTCTTCGTCAATCACGCAGGCCATCACCCATTACAGCTGGAATTGTGTCGACAATACCGTTGTTTGCACACGTTATTTTTACCCTTCGTATATACACACTATATATATATATATATATATATATATATATATATATATATATATATATATATATATATATATATATATATATATATATATATATATATATATATATATATATATATATATATATATATATATATATGTTGTAGGTCGGGTTACATAATGACACTACTTTCATTATCGTAAGTCTACGACATCATCGGAAAGACGTGGTCCGGCTTTTTCGTCCGCATATGTGTGTCAGCTTAACCTAGTTCCATCTTACGAACCAGAAAAGCCACGGAAGAGGTTTCCTGATGGCGATACACCACAAGTGGCCTCTCAAACCTAATTTGTTCTATTCGTTGGCTTCTTCACATATACTGTGGATGTTTGAAGGTAGCGCGAAGTTTGTAAGTGAAGTTTTGAGGGTAGGAGCAGAATGTATTTTATTTATTATCTTCACAACCTACCGATAAGAGAAAACAACGAAAACATTTTGCGTTAATTCTCTTCTAAGGTTTCTTGATGCGTCTAGCCTCATAAATCTTTCTCTCAAAAATCGTTTTCCTTGCACGGTTTCCTATCCATGTTTTCAGAAGGACAGTCGACCTGTAAAGCGGCATTATGTGAATGCGACAAACGCTTTATAACATGTGCAGCACATACTATAAAACCGACAGCATCATTACCTTGCAATGGTTGAAATACGTTGAACACGTTGCACTTTCTCAACGCGCTACAATTTTTCCATTATGGATTCGATACGTATATCTCAACAATGCAACGCAATCTCGTTTAACGTCAGCAATTCTGCGAACATTACTTGAAGCGATTATTGAGGCGAACTTTCTACGATAAACAATATGCTATTACCGTGTCACACACCCTGCCAAAAATCACCACCTGTTGCAGTTTGACAATTCATTTCCAGAGCTGCAGCTTCCTAAGGAAACAAATTCGACAAGCTTTTTTGGAAGAGTGTAAGATCTTTCAAATGCCACATGATCCAAGTGGATGCTGAATGATATCTCAAAGTGTTGTAGTACTTTAGAAATAATTGTATAAACGAGCACATTTTCGAATTAATATTGTTGTTACCTGAACACACAGATGTAGCATCGTACAAGCTAACGGTATTGTTAGCAATATAAGTGTTTGTCATCAGATGATAAGCGGTGTCTTTATTACTATCATAGATTGATTTCTTGTGCAAACCTCCGAAATTGGATGCTTCCTCTCGAAAATTAGAGTTTGCCACAGGCGGATGTTCACGTTAACAAATGGCACCGATAGTGGATACCTTTTATTTTGCGTTCTTCTATGATGTACTCTACTTCTAATGACGTCTGTGAACGTATAGAACGTGCATTTAAATATTAAAATATAATATACTGCGGACTATCCTATGTGAAACTATATGTGTTGCAGCACCATTCGATTTCCTTCACGGCACACCGTTAAATAATTTTACTATTGTTTCGTTTAAAATAAGTGCAGAATAGGCGAAGGATGATGAATTTCGAGGTTGTCGTGAAGGATTGCATCTGCAAAAAAAAAGAATTTTTTGGCATGCCTAGTTCGAATGGGACGATATGTAAACGAGTCTTCCGACAGAGCTTTAAGTTTGTTATGCGTTCATATTTCTTCGTTTTATTTGAAGCAACGAATTCAGCGGAGCACCTCTCGCCGCTTCAAATGTGGACAACAGTAAGAACGCGGCTGCTTCGAAAGTCTCTTCGCGTACAGTCATAAAGAGTTATACAAGCGCAAAGTTCGATCACATGCTTTTGCGACCGATGTGCATGTTCCGAACATCATTATTTCAGTTGAAGGTTATGATCGAAACTAGAAATGATGTCTTGAAATGAGATGGTGATGGTCAGCGGTCATTTTTTTGGCGTTTTATTTAAGCCTGAAATGTCCACGTTTGATAATGTGATCCACAACCGTCGTTCTTTGGTATTCACGACGTCAAACCAATAGGTGTTGCAATCGCAGCTATTTTCCAACCGCAAAAGGTGTCGTAACCATTTTCGCACCCTTTAAAGCAGTACGTCCTCCGCCGTTCTGTCATTTCGGTCCGTCATAGAAGTGCCAGAAACTCGAGCTCCGAACGTTCAGCAAAAACTCCGGCAAAGGAGCTTTTAAGGCGACTAGGGCTAAGTTCCGGAAGTTTCATTCTCTGCGGGCAAATGTGCTGTAGTTATGGGGAGCATAGGTATAAAATCTTTTAAACCATCATTGTTGGTTAAAAAGTAACAGCATAATCCGTTTCGAAGATCTGGCTGTTGCTGTTGACATTTCGCAATTTCTTTATTTCGCTTAACAGATGCAAACTTGCAAAACAAGCACTCTAGCACTGCACTACGCTCACTTCTGCTGTGGACATTTGCGCCAATTTTTTGGACCCAAATACTTGTACGGTTGATTTGTCGATCGGTTACTCGTATCGTTGTTGCCTTTGCTTCGAGGGTTTTCTGCGTAAGATGTCATTAGCGTGTGTAGGATCGCATCTGCGTTTAAGGAAGCGACTATGATTATTATTTATTTTTTTATTTTTTTAAATATTTTCCAATTTTTTAGAATTATTTTGATTATATAGTGTTGGATAATTTTTTCACCTCTGACGTTGAAGAGGTGGGAAGCTGCGCGAGTTGTTCATCAAATTCTTAGATTTGTTCGATGTATTTTTGTGTTTTTGTTTGCCAATTTTGATGTTGATGGAAACTGCAATAAGGCGGATATCAGGTGGAATTTTGAATGACCACTTGTGAAGGTTGCTGTTGGCCATGGAAAACCCAACCAAGAATTGTTCTTTCTTTGAATAATTACACAGTGTGAACGGGGGAGGAGGGAGGGAAAGCGATGATTTCCTCTGACGGCGGTTCAAGAATTACCAATGAAGATTTACGCCGGAATGGATGTGTATAACGCAGAGAACTTAGAAGGTAAACACACTTTTTTGTTGGCATTGATGTTTACTGTTCTGTTGCTGTAGGTTTCTTTATAATATTAGAGAGTATATTGCAGGTGAGGTTATTATTAAAGGCGAAATTACGTCTCTCTGCAGCGATGCATTGATTGCTAGTTCGGAATCTGATGGTTCAACGTTCTTCGCGTTGGCTAATTGTTTTCGAGGCGTTTCTTTGATGAAGGAAGTGTTCTTCTCAACCGACTGTTCATGGCTGAAAAATTGCCTCCAGGTGGGTACTATTTTTTATGCTTATCAAAGGGTCATATGCTTCTTAGCCAAGTTTCATAGTACTTGCACTTTTGTTAAATAATTACAACAATATCCGTTATTTTGCTCCCAAGCATGATTGTTTTTAGTGTTTTATTTCCTTATTTCTACCGGCAACACTCTCCAATTAGGAGGAGAGAAGGTTGGAGGGGGGTCAAAAAAGTGTTTTTAAAGTATAATAAAACCTGAAGATTTTTGCTATAAAAATGCAGTATAGTACGGTGTGTTGAAAGAAGCGGTTGTATGACTTGAATGAGCGGTATGCTACTCTATTATCCAATTTTAGACTCCCGCGACCATGTAAGCTTACCGGAAAGTTTGCCCCGATCACATATAGGCATCGATGAATTTTGTGGAAAATTCATTTCTAAATTTCTAATTTGTTCTTGGAAGTGAAGATTCGGAATAGGGGAATTGCCAATTCTCTGAAGCCATCTTTGCGCACACTACTTTTCGCATCATTTGTTGTGGGCCTCATCTAACCTTGCAAAGCGTTCTTTCTAAGTGAATACCACTCTCATAGGAGGTTCGAACCTCACGTCATATAAAAGAAAACATTAGGTTATATGACTGATGAACAAATCTTACAATTAGAGATAACGATAGAGATGCATATTGATTCTTATCTTTTGTATATTTTAGATTGCCCAATTTGTGCTGCTTAAAATATTTGCGCTTGAATTACAAACTCTGCTAACGTGTGGATCGCGTTGAAAAGTTGTGTCGAAAAAGGGCACTTTGCATTTCACAATTGGTACCTTTAACATAATTTGGTTGAAAATTTCTATCCTGTCTCTTATAAAATAATTACATCATGCAGCCCTTCATCGATATTTCGACTGGCTGAATTATACTCTTTACAACATTGCTACCTAAGGTCTTGTGTATGTTTTCCGTTTGATCCGTTTTGCATCCAGCCGATCTTGTTCCTGTCAGGTAACTGTTAGGTAACCGGACTTGTATGTTAACTTCATAATATTAGTACTCATCAAAAGATCCCGTATAATAAATTGGCTAACCGGCGTGGGCGACCTTTATAGCGGTTAAGTTTTGTGGCGTTTTTAATTGTAGTTTATCTTCTGTTTTGCTCACATTGTTTCATAACTGATCGATTTATCTATGGAACCTTTGTAAACGTTCAGCTTTAATTTTTGATGGCTATCAGCTAATTTTTATTTTTTTTTAGTTTTATTGCTGAAATTACCGATCGTTTAGAGTTCTTTTTTTGCATTAATGTTCAATTTTTTGCTATGCTTGCAGCACTTGTGATTACGCCGCATTTCTTTGAAAAACTCTTAATTTGCAGCTCTTTTTTCGATGAGCGCTCATTTATGTTCGGTATATATTACTATTCATATCCGGGACATATTACCATTTATATCCGCGACATACTACCGTTCATGTCCGGGACATATTACCACCTATGGCCGGGACATATTACTTAAATTGTGCTGCATGAATCTGCAATCTTGATTAGAATCATTCCGCATCCCTCCTCCTCTCCCATATTCATGAGCTGGTATTCTTTGACGTTGTTTCGCCGTATCGCCTTCTTCACTTTGAAGAGTGGTAATTTAATTTTTGAGTGCCTCTTTTTGGCTCAATATATAAATTTAACACCTTTTAGGTACATTATGCGTTGTTTGTGAGGATCTCGCTACTGGAAATCACTACTCGGTGCCCTCATGCAACGGTTGCAAAACGTTTTTCCGCCGCGCTGTTGTGGTATGTATTTGTTCTTCTCTCGAACTTGCTTATTCGTTCGTTCTTTCATCTACAATATGACCCGTCGCTCAAAATTTCTGGGGTTTAAATCCGATCGTGGCTGTTGTCAGAAGGGCTCATATTAATAGATGACATATACTGTCGTTAAATTGCGAAGTTCCGCACAGGTTAAAGCATTTCCGGTGCTGTCGTGTGCATGGGAACGCTTTCTTATATTTAGCCATGTTAAGTCTTTTTTTGTTGCTTTCTTATCGCTGTAGTGAGGCAGATTTGCTCTTATTCTAGCCAAATAAAACACCGAGGAGTGCAGTATTTCGATTGAGCTTCATCCTACTTGCATCGCCGAACTTCGTACTTTTAAGATAGGTTCGACGTTGATTGTTAGCTTTATTTAATTTCAAAGCAAAATTATAGCGTAAATTTTTCGAGTGCTATCCTTCAGGTATTTGTTTGTTTAGTTGAAAAGTGCAGAAAGGTGCATAAATATCTAGCGAATCCCATGCCCTTCCCATTCACTAATTTTTGGTTTTTTAATTTGTTTCATGGTGAATATTTTATGATTTTTAGTTCAGGGAGTTTGTTCGTAGTTTTTCGCGAAATCTTTTGTTTTTTCTAATTTCAGAATAATCGAACGTTTGCTTGTATGGGCACGGGCAATTGTCCTGTTAATAAAGGTATGGTGTTATGGTTCTATGTAATGCAACTGATTTCATTGCCGTTATCATCTTCTGTTGCTCTTTCATAAAGGAACGAGTATTTCTTATATGGTGATTTATTTTATAGTCGATGTTTAGCTGGAGAGATAACAAATCTATCGGAGTTAATTTAGGCCTCGGTGATTTCAGTGGTCCAATAGACAGAATTCCACCTCTGCCTATCCTGTCCTGAACTTGAGTGGAGTAAAGTTTTCCTGCTTCGTGTTCAGGCCATGTGTTTTTCAACGAACTGCTTCAACATAGCAGACTTTTTTGAAAGTTCTTAGAATTGCCGCTCCTAAATTGTTTATGCAACAAAAGGTTCGCAGTATATGAAATGCGTTGTATCAATGGTCTCGTTCTTTCCTTAAATAGTTTGAATTTTAGCGATTGCTCGCATATTCTTCACTTCTGTTTCTAGCAATCTTCGTTCGGCTATTCTTCTTTCTTTTCTGCGAAGAAGGGACCACCTAACAGATTTCACTTCTAGGTGGTCGTTCATCGAAATAGATTGATGTTGCTTTTATGTAAATAATTATGTAGTGCTGCTTTAAGCACTCTTTTATTGTTGCTGAAATCTGAAAGATTTGTTTGAAGGTGTTCGTTGTGCATGTCGACATTGTAGATTCAAGAAATGTTTGCAAGTTGGAATGGACCGGAACTGTAAGGCTCATTTCAGTGTTTTTTATTTTTATTTTCTATTTTCTTTCAACAAAGGAAAATCTATTGGCGCTTATTGCATCAAATATTCATAATTGAGCTCTTAAATTCAAAGTGCAGTTACTTTTATTAATTGATAACTTAAGTATAACTTTGCGAAATTTGCTAGCCCATTTATCTCTATAGGCCTCTTCTATTTGCGTCATAAAATTTGGGAAAACAAGGCTAATTTCTATTGTTTGGAACGTTATTTATTATTATTATACCTTGGCTAAGTTTAAAAACTAAAAGAAATCCTCAAACAAAAACTTTCGAGTTTATAATTTCTGTGGATTTTACCGAGTTTATATTGGTATATGCTAACATGCCTAAACTAAGGAATAGGTGCATTTTGGTTTTCACAAGAATTCTCTATTATTCGAGATATGTGCAGTACTATCGCCCCTCACTTGCGCTCTCTCCTCTATCCATTCACTTTCCTCGCCTTTTTTCCTTCCCCAACGAACGTCTAGACAGTAACTTTTTTGATGATTTCGCTCTAGTACGTGGCAGTTTGATCCGCAGTTCCTTGAATTTGCGTACTGAGGAAGTGACACATTGCGTTGATGGCTGTTGACACTTTGTTGAGCGAACAGTTGCTAGTAGTTCGCCTTTTTCTGCTGGCGAATTCAATCAATATTATTTTTCCCGAGGATAGGAGGAAAGCAACAAGTATTCAGTGCGCCAGGTTGAATATAGATCTAACTGGTATAGATCTGAATGGAGAGTGGCTGAATGCATCTCGCAGTTCCTGCAAGTGATTGAATTGCACTTTTGGGTAAATAAATTTGGGAGCACAAATAAGAAGTTCGATTGCCAGAGATTTATCTATTAGTTTGGTGCCACTGATACTGAAATATAGCCAGTGGCATAGTACGTGAAGGTACTTGCAGCGATCCAGAATGACCGAGACCGTATTGGCTATACGAAACGCACACGAAAAGCTGATAAAAATGTTGCGGAGAAACGTTCCAAGACGGCCACTTCAACTCCCGGCAGTAGCGATGACGACGAACCAAGGTTGGAAATGCTTGTTCCGTCCGTTCTCTGATTTCTTCATTGGCATTTTAGCACCTATCAGCTTAGTACAGTTACTTAAGGTAATCGCTATTAATTTGCTTCATTCCATCTCTCCCTAGCCCAAAGCTTAGACCTTGGCACTTTCCAAAACTAGGTTTCGGCCAGGGCGGAAGAGGGAGAAGGGATAAAAACATTTTTTCCGATGATGCTACACATGGACATTTCGGCCGTGAAGGTTTTTGCCGCAGCGCATATGTCTTGCGATACACGTCCTTATTGCAAATATCTAAACATTTCGATGGTTGAAACGAAATATTGTTACCTGCAGTGGTGGTACTCTAACGCGGATGTACATCGCCTCAAAGAAGACACCTTGATATAACTGCAGTTTTATCGAAAAATAGGGCTGATGAAATCGGAAGAACACAAAAAAGGAAGGGGGGGGGGAGGAGGATTAAGTGGTGAGAAATATTCAGTAGAATGAAAAATGAGATTGGTGAGGTTGCGAAGTAGATAAAAACAGTTGATTTTGAATGAGAGGAAAATATCCGCCAAAAAGAAAATCTGAATAGGACAAAGTGGAGAATCAAATGGAGCGAAAAGGGCTGCCACAAATGAACGAGCAAACAGTCGGTTGGTTTCCGATTGACCTCCACGTCAGTTGTCCTAAACGCTTGAGAGGCTAACAACGCTCACAAACTTGAACTTATTTTGTCTTTCGTTTTTTTTTTGTTTCTCTTATATCTTCGCGAATTTCTACCGAGCTTTGTCCACATTCGTTCTACGTAGAGGTAGGAGGTACGGGGACCCTATTTTTACAGACGTTTGCTTAGGTTGCCGATTTTATTGGGGCAAGAGATCATCCTATGATACTTGTGACATCTCAATTCTCATTGTTACAGCTTTCCTTCTTCGCTATTTGAGCTGATCTGAGAGAGAGACATGCACACAAATAAAGACATGATCGCAGAGATGATTTCGCTATAATGCATCCTCGCTGAAGGTTATAAAATGGTATGAGGGGTGCTGTAATGATCGTTTTTTTTTTGCCTGTATATGCAAGAAAACTATACCCAGAATTGCTTTGAAATGGGTACGACTGATTGCTTAAATAGTTTTGAACCTAGGATGCTCTTTTTTTTAATTGTGAAGATGTTCAATGTGCTTTTTACAGTTCGCGGATGGCAGATTCGCCTCTGCCGAACGGGAATTTCGAAGAGCAAGAATCACGGAGTCCAACTGATTGTAGTAGTGGACCACCATCTGCTCAGCACTCCACTCATGTATGTGTTGATATTTGCAGTAGTAAGACAACCGATTGTATGGTATTATTTAAGAAGACGTTTCATCGTTTTGATCAGAAGACTTAAAAGATCAGATCGTAAATGACAAAGATAGGGGTTTTATAGGGATCAATTTCAGCGTGATTTGAACTTCCTCAACAATGAAATTTGGCGTCCTGTTGATAGGTTTATTGTGAAAATAGCTATTTTGTTTCAATTCTCAGAGTGCCTATTTCGACATGCGATTTTCAGTGTTCAGATATAACAGGCAGTGTGTAAGCCGAATAGGTGACAATGGGTTATAGGTCGCGTCATGAATAAATGACATTGGGTGGTAGGTTGGACCACTGATTAGGAAAACATAGTAAATGACATCGAGTTGCAGGTCGGGTCATAGATTAGGAATGGTGTCATCCTCATCAGTTGTATCACTGTGTGTGACAGCTGAAATATATACTACATTCATATTTTACGGCATGGCGCAAAATAAATTTTCTGGCCTATGTTTGACGTCGCGGCCTTATGGATACATCTGTTTGCTTGCCTAAAATGCAACAATTAATGCGTTCAGGAAGTTTGCAAGGATATTGTTTACAAACAGCAGCATTTCACCTGTGCAGATTACATCGTCGAAATCCGGATTTTAGAAGTTGGAACTGTCAGTGTTAATGAGGATCCTGAACAGTTGGATGTCACCTCGCTGCAGATTATGCCAAGAATTGATCGAATTGATCACGAGGTTGTAGCAACAGCTGCGGTTAATTGAACTCCTGTCGAAGTCGCAAAAAGAACTGAGTTAAACGTTGAAAGGAAGACTGACTAAGCTTGTGGCCGACGCATCCATTGAATGGAGAGCACTTCAAACCTTTTGTTGGGAGCTGCTCATTTCGACCTACACGAGCAGAATGCAGTCATTTAGGGAGTATCTCCGTCACGGGACGCAGTCCTTCCTTTCCTTATCACTGTATCAGAAGTGAGTGAGGATCGACTATCCCGCGAAGGTTTAGTGCTGAAACCTCTTGCGCCTGTTTCCTGGCCGCCATATTTCTCGAACGTTAATTTCGTTCCATTTACAACTCTTTTCCATTCTTTCGCTTCTTTTCCTCCGCTACGATGTGACAGCTGGTGTGAGAATCCTCAGATTTCACGGTGCTGTAAGACATACAAAAGAATGGTAGTATTCTGATTGTTTACGCGGATAAGATGCTGCAGCGATGATTCACCATGCGGTCGATAAAGTTGCAAAGCGAAACGGAAACCTTCGTGCAGTAAGGTGAGGCGTGGATGAGATGCTGGATAGATCGAGTCAAATGAAGTTTGATTACGGTGCAGCGTCGGGTCTAACATCTTTCACAGAAGTCGTAGTAAGCTCTAGAGCGTTTACAAGGACCATGTTATCGAGTGCAAGACGTTGAACTCACACCTTGTTACGTGTTATAACTGCTCTCAGTATAACTTTGGATATCTTATTGTGCTCGAACGCATTGTGTTCGTGTTGAATGGTTTTGTTGTTTTTTAATAGGTGAATGATGTTGTAGGTGGTCCCGGATCCGATGTTGGATCGTTTAACAACACTTGAAAATAACTTCACATTGTTGCTCTCGCGTGCCGAAATTGATCCCTATGCTTCGTTGGACGATGCCCTCGCTGCTCCGAGTCGATTTGCTCGTCCTATTGACGTAAAGGTGTTTTTTTTCGCAGATTTATTCTGTTTTACTTTGTATTAGGTTGGCTTCTGTGGAATGCGAGTGACAGGATTTATTGTATTATTGAATAAACTTTATAAATAGCCATTTAATTGACATCTTCATTCGGCATTGCAATGACGACCACCAACAACGGAGCATAGAATCGGCAAAGGGAACCCCTATTCATTAGAGGTCGTAATTCAAATGTAAATGCAGCGACATCTGCAAATAATGATTTATTTTAACGATATTGCTTTATTTTCGAGCGGCTGTCCTTTCAGTTGAGAAAAACACGCGAGGTGAAGCGAATTTTTGGCTAGATGTGATTTGGAAGTGCCAACCTATACGGGAATTTCGTTATCTATTGTGATAAAAAACTGCTAATGATGCATTGTTTTATTGACATTAATAACAACTGAAATGAGCTGATCGGTGGTCTGCGTTATGTTGATTGGATTCTAACATTCGATGGTCATCGTACATGAGCAGTCGATTTGCCACCTATTATTTTTGCACGTTAAACGATACCTGTACGTTTATGTCTATTTTTGTAGTATAATTTACTGAGGAGAACGATTGGGTGCATATTTTATCGCGTTTGCACATAGAGGCATCTTTATCATAACTCGTGCTTGAATTTTTGGACAATGCCATAAATAAATACTCACGCGATTTATCTATTACCTCTAATTTACTTTTGCTATTTTCAGATAACAGATCCTATAGCGGCACCGAAACCTGGTAAAGACCAACACAAAATGCCGTTTTGGAGGTCACGGATTATCGCACTTTACATTGACTGGGCGAAAACATTTCCGGTTTTCCGGAATTTACCCTATTCAGACAAGGTTGGCTACCGATTGCAGTTTGTATTATGCGCTTTTTTTTGTTTTTAGTTTGCGTGGCTTCCTTTTTTAATTCAGTGGTAGCGAACAAATTCAACATTAGGGGGCTTGTGAAGGAATTCGATTATCAAAGAAGTAAACGATATACTTTTAGACATCATGGGTTGTAAATTTGCTGAGCTGTTTTTTATTCAAGACATAGAGTGCTTGAGTGAGTGTTAAAAAGGAAGCTGGAAATTCGTTATTTCCTTTGCCTTCCAGTGATTTGATCCATCCTCTTAATTAGATATTGGGGGAACCCAATGAATATCTACTTAAAAATTATTCGTTTCATCTGAGGGAAACCGATTCTATTTGTTGTTTATGAAACCTCTCATTCGGGATTTACAGTTGCCATTTGTGAAGGGAACTTCGTTGCATATAAAAAATATGATGCCATTTTCTTATGTTAGTCGTACTTTTGTTCTCCCTACTTTCGAATTCCTCCCTACTTTTGAGTCCAAAGTATAGTTTGAAGTTATTTGTATGTTTGGTCATCGTTCCTACAACCTTTAAAGGAAATGCGAAAGGGAAGACGGAAGGAAGCGGCTGGAAGAGGGGCAGTGATAAGATTGATATGCTGCCTCTTTTTTTCGCTAAAATTTCCTCCTTCGTTTCGTATGTAATAACACCTCATTTTCTTAGTTTTTCGAACTTTTCTTACTCCCTTCTCATGCTCGTTTCTCCCATTTCCCCTCTATCCATCAGAAAACTTTATTGAATTTTATTGGATCGAGTTACATCGATTTAAAATGGCACTGATTACAAGAACTCAAGTTAAAATTATTATCTTCATTTGATTGGGACATTTTGGAGATTTTTTTTAATTGACATTTTTCATTTTTTGAAAATTTGCTGTCGAAATTTTTATGATTTTTTTTTTGCCAAAGTCAGGCAGGAGTTCGAGGAAACTAAATATGAAAGCGATCTAGTTTTTCGCCATTTATTGATTAGATATGCATCAGTTGAAATATATTATTGTGTTGAACTGAAGTGTTGAGTAGTTTTTTTTTTAACTTTTTGTTTTGTCTCATATTGCTTAAGATTATTGCACATTCATCATCGATTAATTACTAGGTAATGCTTTCCTCAATTAGAACGTTTTTTGAAGCACTTTAAAAACTTTTTTATTTTCATCACCTCTTCAAAACATCGCCGCGTGAACTTTTGTGATTCAGATAAAATCTGGCAACATCTTCTCTAAGCACAGTGCTTTTCATCTTCAATGCGTGTGCTAGCTCATGTTGAAAATCATATAGTTTTTTCTAATCATTTAAGCCGTGAAATGTTTCTGTATACGCAAAAAAGTTTCTTTTAGGTAGCATTAATAACGAATCATGCGAGCTCATATATGATAATGTGTGAAGCGTTTCGTACTCCTGAACATATAAACGACAAAATAATGCAACCAGATGGATATTGTTTCACAAGACGCCCACCGCAGGATAGTTTATTCCTTAAAAAGTTAGTTACTGAGTTTTTTTTCTCGTCTTTATAGATATAAATTTGGCGTTTTTCTTTTTTTTTTTGAATTGTTTTCAATCACCATATTTCTATAATTTTTGATGAAAATTCGCTTTTGAAACTCATAGTTTTGCTGTGAAATCAGCATCTCATTAATTGGCTAGTCGTCGGAGATTTTTTTTAGTTTTCATTGAAATTTGAGAAATGAATTTGATGGCGAATGAATTTATTTCGATGAGACGTAAACAACCAACTTCGTTCACTTACTAGTTTGATTGAAAAGGTCACCGAAATTGTATCATTTCCAAATAATTTTCTTTTTAGAGGTTTATGAAAGTTGTGTCTCTTTGTTGTGCTTGCTTACTGTTTTATTGTGGCTTATTCTTTGAAAAGCATCCAGTTTGCTGCTTACTGCCCTAAATGCTAAGAAAGATGTGGCATGAGGTTACCGTTGCCCGTTCTCGGCCATTTTCATATGGTCAGAGAATCTCAAAGGAAAATTATAGTATATAAGTAAGAAAGGTTTGTTGAAAGTATAGCACGGAACAAGCCCCTTAAAATGAGTCATGTTAGATAGTTTTGATACATAGTTAGTAGCTGACTAGGAACTTCCTTTTTCGTTCGGAAATTTCCTTGTCACTTGAGTGGGGAGGGGGAGCGGGTACTAGGGTGTTTTACTTACGCTCGCAGGCTTTGATGAAGAACCTCGTAGATAGAAACGGGGATTTTAACTAAGTGGGCGCACAGCTTTTTCCTTTTGTATTTGTTTGCTAACCGCTATTAACATATAACAGACTTTCCTTTGCGTTCGTTCCTTCACGTCTATACGATCATCCCTCCACCTATCCCGTTCTTCCTCCTTCCCCTCTTTCCACTACCTCACCGCCGTTTGCCATTCCTCTCTTATCCTCTACCAGCCATCATTTACTTTTCAAATATTTCGCTATAACTGTTAGTTCGTCGGTTCTTAAAAGGATGAGAAGGGAAAAGACGGCATTTCCCTTCTCATCTTCCATAGTTGGTGGCATTTGCTTTCATTTTAGAATTGTGGGTTTTGTATTTTTGCTCTGTAGTGATTTGAAGTGTTGTCTAATAAACACACTTATGGTCTCCGAGCGTTTACAACTTGAAATTGAGGTCAGCGATATCCAATGTTTGCGGAGGTTGGAGAGTAGGAAGGGGTTATATCCAAATATGAGTTATTTTATGTTCACGTTCCGTTTCGTTGCCGTAAGAAGTGTTCAGTGAAAATTGGTCAGTTTTTTTTTTCAAATTGATCCAAATTCTGTTGCATTTGAATAGTGTAAGCAAAGGAGAGTTCGGAACAAGAAAGAACTTTAATCGTTTTGACCGTTTCTGAAAGTTTCCATGTGCCCATTCTCTTATTTCTCTCAGTGATGGTGGGAGAGAGGTTGTAAAAAATTGGTGCGCAGAGGTTTTGCTTATATCATGTTGACAAGTTTGTAATAAAAAGAGGATGGAAGAGGAGGATGGTTTCTGGCTGGTTAATATCTATCGGAGAACTAATTTAAAGAGGGCTGGAAGTAGTAACTCTAGCCAGTGAATTTTGAGGTTTTTTTTTCCAGCCGCAAATTATTCAAGTATTTGCAGTGTTGAAATGCCAAAATTTGCTGTGATCTGAGGCCAACTTGTAACCTGTAAAAGCTTACCACACAAGATGTCGTCTTTTCTGAGCATTCAGTTTAGACGAGGATTTAGACAGTGGTGTCTGCGTTGTTTTTGCTGCCAGTCGACTTTCGATACTGAGTGTAACATCGCAAAGAAAGCCATCTGCTTATTTGTGCCCCTCCTGTATTCCCTTCCTCATGTGGTAGATTATTACCCTTTTGGGAATGGGAGGAAGGCTGCATGTTTCAACAACGATTGCCGCCTTTTTTTTCGTTGTTTACAAATTTGTAACCCTTTGCTTACGAGCAAATTCGCCCAAGCAACGCACATAACTAGAACTTTTGCTCTGTCGTTAACCTTCTCTGGTTGCTTCGCTACCGCTCATAGTGGCAGATTATTTTCTCATGCAGCTTGCTTCTTAGATTTCTGTTTCATGTGAACGAATTTTTTCGTTATTGGCTTGGGCTTGACCTTTGGCACTCATTTCACCTTTGAGTTTAGAATGTTATACGTCGAATTTGAAGGAGCATAGGAAGTGTTACTGTTTTTGTCGTTGCGGAGTGTTCTACATATGTTATAGGTTTGTTCAGCTTTTCAGTTCGGTCCCTTGCAGATTTCGTTTTTGCAGTCTTATCAGTTTTTTTTTTAATCGGTTGATTCCTTAGTTTTTTCGATTATAACAAATTAGAGAGAATAGATCCAAGTTGGCGCAATAAGAGATGAGAATGAATTGACAAAAATTTATCCACATTGTTCTTGGAAAGGTTTAGAACACTACCTTTTACTTTTGGAAGTTGGAATATTTTGACCTCTACTGAAAGGTTACTGCAGTCCTTGATGCCTTTAACAGGTGTGAAATTCGCCTATCCACCGGCTTCATTTTTGATTACAAGCACTAGCTATTACGTTGACTTCGGCTTGATTCGACCCAAACTCCTGTATAATTTTGAACCGTCTAAAATGCGATTAAACGACTGCGTTTAAGTAGCGGAAGAGAAATGAGGTTGTTAAACTACTTTGATGAGTTAAAAGTATACGAGCTAGGAACTGTTCACATAGGAAAAAGTTTAATTAATCGCATCGACCATCGGCATCACAATTTACGTTCCCGACCTCAAACAGAGAGAGCTTAGTTGAAAGCCACAATGATCGGAATGTATGCTCTATGTGTTGCCATCCCTTCTTGCATAATCGGTAAATAAATCCTTGTTGTCGCAAATGTGTCTTAAAAGATGGTCGGATATGAATTTGTTCTTGGATCATTTCTTCTTTCCCATCCGTATTCCGTATGAAAACTTTGTTGCAATTAATTTATGGAGATGGAGCTTGTAACGTGTAGTGGCAGATGAGGCTTTATGTGCACAGTTGTAATCGAAACGGGTTGGAAATCAGTGAGCATCCTTTGGTAGAGAAAAGGAGGAGCGGGAGAGGTTGTGGAAGGATGGAGGGAGCTAGGTAGTTCGGAAGTTGGCGGCAGCGACTCTCCCTTCTTTTTCGGCTTCAGATTGCTTTCTTCAGTGAACCTGCGAACTTTTGTTTCTTGACTGGTTGGAGTTTGGCTGGCTTTTCAGTGAACGTGCCTTAAGCTGAAATTCTGTTTTTGTGTTGCGTGTGTATGCTCAACGTGGATCTTACTTCATTCAGCGCAGCCATCGTGTATATTTATCTAATTTTCTTCGCGTTTCCAAATCTCTCTTCTGCGGCCTCAATAGTTATAAGCATGACCCGCACAGGCTGCGGGGATCTTTGAATTTAATCTGAAATGCAATGCACGAGTTGTGTAGAGCATCTGTGCTTTGCTGTATGCGCGGGTTTTACCAACCATTCTTGCTATGTCCCAATTAAGGTCGGAGTTAAGGGTAAGTAAGAACTTTATAAGAATGCCGCAGCCTGAATAGATCTCTTAATTCTTGCAATCTGTGGGGTGTGGCTAACGTTCGCACAGAAAATGCGCTGCTTGAACTGTCTTTTTTTTCCTCGTTTTTTTTTTGCGATTCTGCTTAATTTTTTCATTTGACGTTACGCGAGTTCAGACAATGCTTTGAGTCCAGTATATATATTTTTCTCATAGTTTTCCTTAATTTTCCTGTTCGCCTTGCAGATCTATGAAAAGCTTGCAAAAGGGGAGAAGAGATAACGACCGCCCAAGATTTGAAAATTTGGAGCTTACGACTATTTTCACAAACTCGTATGGAAATTTAGAGATGCAGAGAAATCTTAGACATTCATGATTAATAGATTCAACAAGAAGGGAAAATTTTTTAGCACCTCCGAATGGGATGAACAACATGAACGAGGCCGAACATTTCGAATTTCTTCAGGAAATCTGCTGCAGCGCTTTATATAACATATTAGTGGTCTTTCTTTAGAGGTTCTCCCCTATGGTGTTTATGTTTTAACAGGCAAGGACGCTCTTCCCCTCTTCCTTCTCTCCTACCTTCTCTGCCGTTTCTCTTCTCTTTTCTTCCTGAAGGAGCATGATTGCGACTACATAGATGTCGGGTGGACGGTTGAGCTAAGTGCCGCCCAGTCAGCGTAGCGTATGCTGTCGACTTTCCGCAGTGTCACGTGCTTCCATGGTTGCTTGCAATCCCGACCGTGATCATCACATTAGGTTATCTTACAGGGTGGGATGTGAAGTGGATGATGCCGTCAGGGATCAGCAGTGTGTTCTGACTCGGACCTTGGGGTCCTGTAAATTAGTGTTTGCATTATGGATGACTATGGTTGCCATATTGCTTATTTGCACCAGTCATCTTTTGATGAAGGACATTGATTCCTGTCGGCTGCATGCATTAGCAGTTTGGAACTTACCTCGAATATGCACACCGCAAATACGCATCATGAAATTTATTGTAGTCACATATTTTTTAGCTTTGCCAGAGATCCTACTTCTTCCCTTCTTCCCTTCAAGAGGTGTTATTTAGAGCAGTTTCGATGGATGGAACAATATGACCTCCTTCAACTCATTATTGCCTTAAATTACCGGATTATTCACATCTTGCAGTGTTTTGATCAACTGAATTTTAGCTAAAACAATTTGTGCCTTATTCGTGCCTTTTGGCGGAAGGCGAGAAGTTACTGCATCTTGCTTCTATATGTAGAGCTGGATGTATCTATCTGTCCGTTGGGTAGAGTTCGCAGGAAAATTCCCGCATCACTGAAATTTTGCCAGGTATAATAACATAAGTAGTTGCCGAAACATATTTTGTGGTCGGATTCATCTCAGAAGAAGAAGAAAAAAGCTCCCTTCAAAAAAATTTTTAAAGCTTCCACTGACTCAAAAACTAGTTACGCTCGTGTACAACAAGGTTAGATCACGTGGAATATTCGCGCGAATAAAATTGTACTTTTATTTAGTATATAGGAAGTCGAGAGATGAGAGATGCTTTAGGTTTCCTCACCCAAAACGGAGTTAAAAAGAGTTTAGGTATTGCTAGCCTCGTTTTTGCTCTGGATGTTTTGCGCATTTCTGCGGTTGTTTGCAGTTTTGCAAAGAGGGCATCGACATGACTAGAAGATTTGGAATACTTCAGTGAATTTTTTTGCTGTTTCATTTGGAAATATTTTCATGCCATTTTGAGATGTTTAATATCTCCTACATATTGTGTAGTTGTGGATGCAAGGAATTCTAACCTGCAATATCGGACCAACAAAATTCATACTGGGGGAGCTGAATAATGGAACCGTTGTCATAAAGTATTGGTGAGTGGTGAGAGAGCTATTTAATGTTGTTGCATATCTTATCGTTGGAATTTTGTGCTTCCTCGTCTTCTTGTTTTTCCCTTTCAGACTGTCCTCTCCTAAAAAACTCTTTTTATCTTTGAGAACTAAGTGAACGTTTCTGGAAATGAATTTCGTGTACAGCAACCTGTGATCATCAGTGAAATGACCGTTGTGTAAATTTTTATGGATTACCTTTCGCATTTTCAGACGCGTTTTGGAGTGATGTGATTTGATTACTCTGGAACGCGTATGTGATTTGATTGTTTCTCTGTGACATCTGTTTCGCGGAATGTAGTTGTTTCAAATCACGAATTCCTATTTGTGCCAGGGAAATCTGCCTTGATAGAAACAAGCTTCTCATTCAAGGAAGAAGGCTACTCTGCCGTCTTCCTTCCTCTCTTCCCGTCCCCAATTTTGCTGCCTTGATGTTTGTTGATGGCCTTGGTTTAGCCTGAAGGATGCTTCTGGATGGTGGTTGCATCCATGTATCGTTGGTGTTGCAGTGGAGGCCCTTCGACGCTACCTGATGGTGACGATACGGCATCGTCATCGGCCAGTGAAGGTGATGCTGGTTCGCAGATAACACCTCAAATGAGTGCACACCCCTTTTCGGGAAGTCTTTGCGCTGTTGATTTGGATGCATTCCAAGGCGGAATTGGTGTTATTTCGCACTCAGTCGTTCAGTCAACCTGTGGTGCTTCTTCGGTTGCCAATCATTCAGCATTCGAGTCAGCTAAAGAAGAAGAAAACATGCACACGTTTTTCGATCCGAAACTTCTACACGATGGCAAAAGCAACGAAGTGGGAGTAAGATCTGTTGTCGACGTACCACCTGCCGCCCACTACCCGACAGTTGGAAGGTTTGTCGTAGTTTATATGCAGTTTCAAAACGAGTAAACTAAGCAGATCTAGGCTATAGATAGGGTTCCATTTTGCACTATACGATTTCAGTGCTATCACGTAAGCGACTGCGTTGTGTGCATGACCTCGAATTGCACGCACATTGCACACTTGTTGAAATCGTGTCTTATATGTTTCCTTCAACAGCAGTATCAGACAGCCGGCGTACCAGGTGTTTAACACATATGATCCATAATATTTCACCTGAGCAAGGCATTTCGCCATATGGGATACCACATTTGGCGCTGATCCAAGTTTAGGCTATTCAGCGAAGTTGTTCCCGCTGAAGGGCGTCTTGTTGGATCGAGATTTTGAGTCTTCTTTCTCGCCAAGGGTATGTCCCCTTAAAAAACCATTTCTGTCTGCCGCAATCACTTCACGACGTCATTAGCCACTCATAGCATTGCTTCTTCTTCAGTTTGAATTATTCAAAACACACTCTGCACAGTTTTTTTTTCATTATTGCTGATGGTTGATGCATTACCATTATTGTTTGCCTTTCTTGTGAATAGGCGCGTGATACTTGCGTTAATTGGCTCAGCCCGGCTGTCATCAACTGTAATATGCACGTATCATTTTTGTGCCGCATGTTGTGTGCGGCACCTATTTGATGCTGTTTTCGTTCCATGACGTTGTTGGTTGGCCGTCTTCATGGTCAACATCTTCATGGTGGCCAGGCTATCGGTGTGCTGCTAGGGAAGTGAGCTCAAAGATCCATATTTTT
Source organism: Ascaris suum (assembly GCA_013433145.1). Classification (NCBI taxonomy): domain Eukaryota; kingdom Metazoa; phylum Nematoda; class Chromadorea; order Rhabditida; family Ascarididae; genus Ascaris; species Ascaris suum. The sequence continues at coordinate 12,592,401 of CM024174.1, forward strand.
TTCTGTATTTCGGTCTGTCGGGCAAGTTCAGGTTGATAATTACAGAAATTGTGTTTAAAATAGGCGTCCCTTGATGTTCCTTGGTGAAAACTTACCTATGCTTGTAGTCTTCTTCTCGTGAAACGTTAATAATAATAAATCAACGTTTAGTTTGACAATCTATTTCGATTTCTTTGCACCACAAGAATTTTTCTAAAATCTGTGGCATTTTCTTTTGCTCGTTTCATCTCGTCTTTTTGAAATCCATTCGATTTTAGCGTAATTCTTTCAATGAGTTGTTTTGAAAAAAAAAAAGTGCTCTGGTGAATGAAATATGCATCTTTCGATTAGGTTGGATTAAATCTTGCAAGAAAACTTTCAAGTCTTTTTTTCGGCTTCGATCATGTCAATAAAAGAAGATGAGGGAAAGTCCCCTCATTTTCGCAAATGTCAATCTAGGCTATTTCGCTTGTGCGCATCATTTTGAAAGATGTGAGAGTTATGCAGCATAAGTTTGTTAACAACGAAACTTTCCTCTTCTGTTGAAGCAATATCGTTAGCATTTGCTCTTCATGGGCTCTATTTGCTTTTTTTTTTCTGGTTTTAGTAGGAATGAGGTCGATGCATTCATCGGTTTGATATGTTTTTTTTTCTTTTCATTTGATTGTAACAGATAAAATTGTTTAAGCACTCATTGATTATGTTCATCATTTGTTAGAGAGATCGATGAGTTAGATTTGTGGCGTTAGAGAGAAGATGGTGATTGCATGCTGTGCACTCGAAATTGTGTCCAACTAATTTATGCACAGCATCGCCAACTATTTGAGCTTTACCTGTGAGCACTTTACCTGCCGTTGTGCTTTGAAACGCAGCTTGGTGGTTATTGCATGCGTTTAGATGTTCGATGTTGCAGTTCTTTTCGATTTTTTGTTCGGTTGTTGCAATAGCCTTTGGAGTATCTTTTAATATCTTCTCAAGGCATGTGCTATTTCATAGGAAATAATAAGAAGCACGTATGAAGAAAGAAGAAAATTTTCGAGGTATTCGGTTGTGTTGGTACTTTAATTGTTAGGCAAATCTGCTATTGAAATTATAAGCGTTCGTTTTAATTGATTACGGTGAGCCGGAAGTTATTATCTCTCTTATACTATCTCACTGCATTACTTCCGAGAGTTTCAGCTTGGCCCGAACCATTTTTAAAGGTTTTTTCAAAGGTACTGTGCCGTTGTTCAATTTCCATTTTTCATGAGTATATTTTTCCATTCCTGAAAATCTGCTATGCGCGTCTGGTGCATCCATATCAGCAATAATTATCTTCAGTGGCAGATTATTTCACTTTTCGCTGCTACCGTCTGATGTAAACTTCCGTGTGTATTAGATTTTTAGAGTGTTTTGCTATAATTGCCATACTTCGACTCATTAGAACTCACAGTGAGTAATTTTTAGTCTCAGTGGTCTAACGCCTGTGATGGCGGCTGTGATCGATTACGTGATGAAGCCGTTTCGAAGGTTGAATATTTCGACGACCGAATTTGCAACGCTTCAAGCCATCATGTTTTTCGATCCCGGTCGCTCTCTTTTTTTTAATATCTTATCATTGCTTTTATCTTATTTATAATTGTTTTTTTATATCCTTAACCTTTTTTGCATTTCATTATTTGCAAAGTTTGCATTTTCAACTTTCACCTTTTTTGCATATTGATCAGAAGAAAGAGAATAAAGGATGAATGAAACAGTTTATTGCAGCAACCATTGATAATCTCTTTAACAGATTTTTTTTTTTTGAAATTATTGAAGGGTAGGAAACGATTGGGAGCATGTTTCTCATTCAGGAGCATAAAAGTGTTTCTCTTCATTTTGAGCATTATTGAGCCGAACGGCGAAACAGTCTCCATCGTTGATACATTAGAATCTTTGGTATGTACGTTTTGCTAAATTTTGTGGTAGTAAGTGAGATTCAAAATTATAAAACATCTGTGAACGATCCTTGAAGGCGGGTTGTGTAAAACAGATTTAAAGGGACGCTGAAGTACGCAAAAGATATAGACTGCAATGCATGCCTCTTGAAAATTAAGACGCCACCGATGGAGGCTAACTACTAAACCGTCTGCATTTCTGTGTTAATCAATTTCCTTTTTTATTCTATGAAATGATGATGAAGTTTGCTCGTTCTCACATTCGGCATTAGCTTTAGTATGGTTGCAGTTTATATTTTTAGCTTGCTGATCCCTTCACACAGTTCATAAATTTCATTAAATTTGAATGTTATATTTTCCTCGTGACTGCGTTGTACATGACATACACTCTAATCGATATATAGTTTGTGACACTGTTGTCCGGTCCGTTTATATTGTTTTTCGGAAATGTTACAGTACCGTTCACTTGTCTAGAGGCTGCAGATTTCGACGATAACTGAAGTGCGAAAATCGTTCAGTCATTGAAACTGTTTTATCGACAATCCATGTTCTACTTAAATCCAGCGTCAGAGTTATAAAGGCAGTCATTGTAGTGTTTCAGCCGCTTTGTCTAATAGAGCTAAAGATGTCAAAGGTTATTACTACAAAGTCCCCATAGTAAACACCATCTTTGCAACGTGAAGGTTGCATTTAAAGTGCATTCCTTTAAAATCGTCAAATCCTTTAACTCCAACTCGTACTTTTGAATTTTAGTGCACTTAATAATTATGTGGCGTTCTAGCCGCTGTTTTGTCACAGGAAGTGGCTCAGTCTTGATGACAGTTCTGATTGACGGTTTGCAGATACTGATGGCTTGGATTCGGCTAGTCAGCGCAACGTAGCGGCCGAGCAAAAGAAGTTACTTACTGCTCTCTATAAGCATATTTGTATGCACTATGAGCCTACCGATGCCAGCGACCGATACGCGGCGATTTTGCTTCGCATTCCAACCATTCGGGTAACGCCCTTCTCGAATATAGGTTCACATGGCTGGACATAGGAGGCAACTGCTCGTTGACCTGCATCGTTTTTGCAATTTTTTCACGTTGAACGGTACAACAGCTGAGGTTTTACAGCACAAGACGTTATAGCTCTACTCTTTTTAGCTGTCTGTGTTTGCGTCCATGCATACGATTGCCGATGCTTATATATATATATATATATATATATATATATATATATATATATATATATATATATATATATATATATATATATATATATATATATATGCACGTGTACATACTCATGTATATTGGTGTATAAGAATATAGGTAGAGGCTCAAAAAGCTCCCGCAGTCGTATATTTGCTACACTTTATGAGGTGACTGCTTCACGAGCTGAGTTATTAACGCTTATCTAGCTCGTGCGCATTACGTTGCGTTTCCAGTTTATGCAACAAAATTGTGATGCTTTCATTACAGAGTAAGTGTGGATAAAGCGTAAGGGTGTGAATTAAGCAGCGCAAAGTCACTCTCTTTCTAATCAGTGAAGGATGATTTTAGCCAGTGGAAGTCCAAAATCCACTGCAGCAGTTTTATGGTTTAGATGTTCATCCCTACTCTCTCGGCTAATTTTGGAGAGCAGGGTTTCGGCGAGACAGAAGGCTGATTTATGATAACCTCGTTTAGAGAGGCTGTTTTGAATTGTTCACGTGGAAAAATCGAATATCATAACCAACAACATTCTTATCGACAAATGGAAAAAGAAATAGGACTCTCAGATATTTCCATCGTTACAATTCTTCACGACCAATTTCAAGTCAATAATTATTCGAAAAGTTGGTGCTGAAGCACCAACCTTGGTCGCCTTCGTCACTTCAGAAGCAAGATCGAGTGGTCCGCCGTCAAGAGATGCTAAAGTTGTCTGAAATGACTGAAGAATTTCTTAGTAGGATCGTACACGATGAGAGAACCATGTTCGTCACTAGCACGCTTCATCAAAAGAAGCCTGCGAGGGAATGGTGACGTCGATTGGCTGAAGGAGGTTGGAGACCACTCAGCGCTTGCAGCTAGGAAGGTTTTTCTTGTTTTTTTTTTTTTGTTTAAAAAAGACGAAATTCTTCTGGTCGACCATGTAAAAGGACAAAAGACAATTACCGTGAATATTACGCCAGTTTGCTCCGAACGTTTCATGAGAACATCGAGAGGAAAAGGCAGTCAGACTAAGGAATCTTGCTTCTGCACGACAGTGCTTTGACTCACGTATCTCGAGTTGGATAACCGTAACTCACTGTTCCGACCTTGCTAAACTCAAGTTAACTTCATCACCCACCATGTAGTTCGGACCTGGCTCCGAGCGGTTGTTTACATTTCGGGAGTTTTAAACAATATACTCAGGGAAACGGGCACGAAAACGATTGAGGAATCAAGTCGTCTATGGAAGCCTGTTTTAAACTGCGTGGTAAATCGTTCTCAGTGGTTTGAAGCACTGAAGGATGGATGTCAAGGTCGAGACTGGGAATCATCAAACCTTGAGCAACAACGTTTGATGTTTATGATGTATATCCTGATCTGAGCTTAAGGTCACATACAGAAGTTGTAGGTTCTAGGGTGACCAGGAGGACTTCTAACCGGATTTATCCGGATAGCCGGATTCGGAGAACGAGTCATCGTTAGAAGACTCGTGCGACATAGAATCAGATGCATGCTTTATTGCACACGTTCTCTTTGTTGTCCATTCATAAATTTCTTCAATAAGCGTGATCACAATTGCCAGGAGTTGGAGGAGTTGGTTTCAAGTACGCCGCATCAATTGTTTTCATATGTTTATTGCAAATGCACGTCTGCGGGATCTTTTTGAGGTCTGTATCTGTGTATCCGTTATATATATATATATGCACTTAAATACATACATATGTTCCATAAATCTTTACGCATAATGTATTTTTATATGTCACTGTTAGGACGTCAATCTATCAGAAAGCTTCAACTTGGGACCATTTAAACCTACAGCAGCAGCGTCTTATATGTATAATCTCTAGCGTGGAATGATCTAAAGGCGACGTATAGAGGTTGTAGACTCGCCTTTTTTTAGTCGGCGGGATCAGGAAGCAGATCTTCTTCAGAAAGCTTATGTGATTGACACATTTATAAATTCCTAAAATGATCTTGATTCGCCGAGTGCTGCTTCCGGTGGAACAAAGGCAGTGGGAATTCCAAACGATTTTTCTATATCGTAGTAAAGGGGTGCATTAATTGAGGATTTAGAACTGCTTCATATTTGATATATTGGAGGAGGTTCCATTGCCTACTACACTTCGGTAGCAGCTCATTGGAAAAGCTTTGATCGCAGTTTGATTAATAGGTTTGTTGGATGCTCCGGAATGCAGCCTCTTATCCTGGGTAGAGTGGGATGGCGATGCAAATAGTGTCTTTCATGGAAGGACTTTTGCGTGACATCTGTTCATCTTTTGAAGCTACGGATCGGTTATGTGCGAATATTTCAGAAAGTAGCGGCGAAGAAGAACGAATCACTGCAAATAATCGATATGTTCAATCTGTTCAGTCTGAATTCGTTGGTCAAGGAGACAGCATTGGGAATCCGCTCACCAAATGCAACCATCCCGCCAGTTGTATCTTCGATGACAGACGACATCAAACCATCCGTACGCACTTATTCACTTAGCCAATGGTTTTGCTGGCAGTGTTGATAATAATGCGAGAGGGGACTGGAGAAATCGATTGATCTGTGAATTTCGTAGTTCTACACATTGTGTTAGGGAGTGATGAGAGGAAATGAGAATAGGCTTGATATCCTTTATTTGCATTTTCCAATCTGAATGAATGGGTGCGAAATTTAATGAGCTTTTTGGAGGAGTTGAGACGAAAAAGATTGAAAAATTAAGAGCGATTGATCGCGGTTTATTTTGTGTTAGTACACTAGAAACTTAGCAGACCGACATGCTGGTTGAAGCTTGACCGTAAAATTTGGCAAAGAAACAAAATGCACCCTTATATTCAGGAGATAAGCAATAAGTCAAAGTATGAAAGTGGAAATGAAGTGTTGTACTTATTATGATAATGATATCGAGATAAAATAAAAAAGTCGCTAGTAGTATTATACCCATTTTCCATATAGCATCTCAATTAAAGGGAGGGTTAAGAAGGTCGAATTATCTGGTGTTTAATGAGCGTATGATTGGATATTTAAAAATGTTTTATAATATACTAAGCAAAATTAACCTAGTGCCAAAATGTTATAGTTGAAGAAGTGATTATAAATCATTGAAGTAAACGGTAATGACAGTCTCTTTCAGCGATAGAATTAAATCGATGGTGATATTATAAGAGAGCGGCAACATCGAATTTGATCTGCTACTGTTGTTTTTACAGGCTGTTGCCGTTTCAGAGTTGTATATACTTGGCTGCAAGAAACGGGCAAAAAATAAATTTAATGAGGTATGATTTTCGGAAGATTCGTTCGTCTTCTATTCCAGTCTTTTATTTTGCATCTGATCTAATGTGGGAAATACTTTTATTGGCCCTTTATCGGAGGAATCTTTTCGTTTTTGTTGATTAACTTGTGGGGATAAGAATTAGTTTTTGTCTTTAGTTGATATGTTGGAAAGCAATATAAAAGTATGATATATTTATTTTCGAGAAGAAAAAATTGTTTTATTTTTTTTTTAGTATTAAAGCGCCAACACGGAAAAGCCGAAGATACGTCTTATTTCAGCTATAGTGCCCAAAATATTTCCTCGAGGATGTTTTCAGAAGCAGTAAATATGCATTGATTTAAGAAATCCAAGCGAGTCAGTCTGCTATCCATGTCGTAGAACCTATTTAATTTCAGTATATTTTGAAAGAATTTTACGATTGCATTTAAAGTATAGTTGGTTTTTGCCATCTCAGATGAGATTTAATTTTTTTTTAAAAATGTATTTGTATTAATATAAATTTTTAATATCTTTTCAGAATCATGGTTGCTTTTCTGAGCTTAGTGATTGCATAAAACTCTCAACGTTAAACCTGTATGCAAAATTTTCGCTGAAAATAGAGGATCGAGAGAAAATCCAGGGCTAGAACGATTTTATAGTGGCAAATTTTAATGGCAATTGCGCCTCTGAAATCCCTCATTTGCACTCGACTTTTTAATAAAAATTACCAGTGGTCTTTTTTTCACTCGCTTAGAAGTCTTAAGTACAACAGCTCTCCGAGGTAGCAGTATTTTTATGTTTCTATAAAAAGTTGCGGATAGCAAGCGATAACACTAAGGTTTTTGGTAATAAGATTTGGTCTCCAAGGTCTTCGTTGTTTTACAAGCTTATATACTTTTTGATTCACTTAGAGAAAATATCTTTTGCTCGTTTACTCACTTTCTTAAATGCAGCTATTCTAAGCAGTACTCTTTGCGAGTGAAAGGTATACGGTGATTTGTCTCTAACGCAATATAGAGGCTGGCTTGTACCTGTGATATTGATTGAGCTTATAAACATTTATGTCGTGAAAAGTAGCGTATCACAACGATTGTGATTAGTCTTGCTGTGCTAGAGTTATAGATGTTAATCATTTCATTCCCTAAATTATAAGGTATCGGATGCAACTCTTAGCTTTGTAGAGTAGATACATTTGCCAGGGCAGCATACTTCAGTTATTCACCATCAGATTTTTTTATTGCTCTCTTTGCTGATTCTTTTTATCGCACCTCGTTGTTTCTTTGTATTTCAGAAATAGTTCTTGAAGTTATTCATCACAAAAGACACTCAAACGAAGGAAAAGCATATCCTTAATGATTAATTGTTTTTTATTTAGCATTTATGCGGTTGTCGTCGTTGTTGTTGTCGTTTTTTATCGATACATTTGCGGATAGAGTTTATTCTTGTCGGCTTACATCTATTCTCGTCAGCATTCATCTTGTCTAAAGAGTTTATTCGCTAAAATTAAGTTTATCTTATTTACTGGTTTATAAATCGCTTGTCCATAAGCTCATCCTTGTATATATATGCTCTGCCTTTAACGAGTTGCGAATTGGTTCGTGTTGAGTGTGAAAAACGACTATTCTTCTTTCTTTGCATGTATGTTCATGTGAACTTTGCCAGTTGCGTAGTCTTGCAAATGTGTTTACGACGTAGGCCTCCAAACTTGTGTATGAAGAACGAATGATCGTATCAGTTCCCCTTTCGAATATGGTTCAGAGACGTGATCTCGGTAGTCAGAACAGGAATAAGTCTAGGACCATGATTTTCTTTACATGAAACGCGAGAAGCTGTGAGCTGTTGAGTAGGTCATTGTAGTGTTGGAACTTTGGCAGTTTGAAATTGCGCCGCTCCTCATTTGTTATTCGGAACTGATAATCAACAAGTATCAGCGCGTTAAGCAATTCAAGGCTGTCGGGCACTTTTCCATTGTGGAAAAAGGCATCGGTCAACATTCAAATTCGATGCAAACGAATGTTATTCTGGTTTTCCCATATTTGTCTGTCGAAGTCTGTCAAATTTTGTTGGTCATGTTTCACATTTGTCGGTTGCGACCAAGTCAGTGTTTCGGTTATCGAGTACTGCTCCTCTCACTCCTAATTATCCTTCATCCAAGGATCCTATGTCAACGGAGCGTTCGTTTTAATAAACTGCAGCTCCGCTGTCATTTTTTCTCGCCCATTACGAGAGGGAGGTCGATCGTATGTTATCGCCGGTATTTCCGTTATTTCTCATCCTTCTCATTCTCTTCACCGTCGACTTGTCTGTAAAAAATTGTCAGATCGCTTTGAAAGGGAAAAAGTTCTCTTGAAACGGGGAGAGAAGGAGAAGAAACCGCTTTTTGACTTCTATTCTTTGACTACAGTGCAACGTGAAGTTGGCATCTCTCGTTTGGTTGATGGTCGAACATTTGTCTTGAAGCTGACTTACGGATGTGTGCAGATTCAATTAAAACTTTTTCGATGTATTGTGGAAAGGTGTTATAAATTGAAATAAATTGAGGAATTCGGTTGTTTCCCTCAGTGCATATGACTGAAATTGTGAATTTTTAAGAGGTGAATATATTGGGTGGTATGAGGGTGCCTTCAATTGCTAGCCGAGACAAGGTATCCCTAAAAGTTCAATTCACGCGATCCATTGCAGCGTTCTGAGCACGAACGCTATAACTATGCTTCGAAAGCATACAGCGACTTTGTTAATTTTGTTATTGTAATCCCGAAAGCCTGCAACGTCAAAATGCCATTTCGTCACCGGAATTGACATGTTACTTGCCATCATAAGTTTGAGGAGAGACAGTTGTTGAAGGAGCATGAAGGGAGGTTTCCTAGACTCCTTATAGTTTAAATAAGGGGAGATGAGTTGAATACTTTCAAAAAGTAGCTGATAGAAACTTCTGGCGAGTCTGTTTGCGGCATTGAAATTTTCCATACCTCGATAGGTTGCTATGCTTGATGGTAAGATTCAAAGAGTGGCAATCCGTCATTGTAAGGGATGCTAGGAGGTGTTAGCAGAGACTTTGATCGATCTTATCTGTTTGAGTTTCAACAATTTTTTCTGCGACCTAGCTCCCCTCCTCATCCTTTCAGCATCTGAAAAGTAGGCGAATGCTGCCGGTGCAAATTACACAGACGGAAGATGTGTGAGGGAGATGATGCCGTGTTATCAAAAGGAGTCAGTACAGCGGCGTCAATAGCACTTGCAGTGAGTGACATCAGCTGGAAGTATTGATTGCTGGATGTGATATTAGTTTGCGGACCAATGGGCAGTGGTAGATTTTCACTCTTTGACCGGAACATTTTAGCGGTTGGATTTGGTGAATTTCGTTTCATTCTTGTTTGGGTTTTTTCTCAGTTGGTTTATTTGGTGTGCTGATGGGTTCTACCGCGTAGATGTTTCCGACAACGATTCAAACCACCAGTGCCACCAGCGCTCAAATAGTATTTGCGTATATCGGATGTCTCTGAGAATGCCCTAAATTAAAAAAGCATTTTGCTCTTCTCGTTACTCTATTTCGACGGGCACAAATTTCATTCATCGCTCATTAGGCGTCTTTTCGATGTGATTAAAGTTAAAAAATCAAAGGCGAAATGAAGCTGTAACATAAGAGTGATGATGTCGCAAATGGAATGAAATGCCTGGGTTCATAGGATGAGCTAAGGAATCCCAGTTTGCTTGCGAAGCTATCGAAAATTCACCAACGGGCGAAGTAAGTCTGAAGTAAGGAAACTAATGTTTTTGATCGCATTGAAGGTATAGAGTAATAAGACACTCATCGTCTGAAGAAAATTGAAGTATTTCTCGATAAAACTAAATTCACATCTCTTTACTAAGAATGAACAATTTTTTCATAGAGAATCATTCAAAATTACCAAAATTTTCCACCGTCGATTTCCACATGAGGCGAGGTTTTTGATCGCAAGGTATCTATTAGCTCTATACTCCTTCCCTTCATAAAGTCTATACCATTTAATAAATATTGTTGCATTGGCTGCTTCTCCTTTTTGTATATCAGGGAATAAAAAACGACACGAAAGAACGAAAGGCGCATTGTGAGTGAACGCCGATTTGTCATGAATATTTATTGTTTGGCAGGTCCAGCATTGTCGATCTCCGCATGTAAACTTAGCGCGTCCATATGCGACCTGATTTTTCCATTTCTACCACAAGAATCTGCGAATGTGGCTGTCGGATTATTTAAACTCGCATAACAAAAGCTGACGACGTTGAACTTTTATTGTGATGGCCGAATTCGGCCTTTAGAGGCTGCAAACTTATACAGATAGAAATATTCGAAAAAGTATTTCAGCGATCGGTTTGAATGTGAGAGGAATTGTGAAATTTAGTGACGGCACTTGCACCCTCGTTTAAATTCGGAAAGGTCATGCCACCTTCTCGCCCAATGTCGGGGTTTTTCTACGCAATCCTAAAATCATCTGTACAGAGATCTCAAGAAGTATCCGCAATATTATATTTCCTACGCTCACCTCCTCCAAATTACTTTGCCAACTACATCGCACTTGCGCATAAAATCGTCTTTCTTTTTATTTGGCACAAAGTTATGAAAAGTTTTTGCTCTTAGGAGTCTGGTTTGGCGCTTGCCTTTTAAACACCTGTTCGTGTGAAAAATTGATAAATCGCAGCCAGAAACTTTCTTGTCGACAAATGAAAGAAGAAACAGGTCTATCAAATGTTTCCATCGTTACGATTCTTCACGACCAATTTCTAGTCAATAAGTCTTCGAAAAGTTGGTGCTAAAGCATTTCGTCACTTTTTTTCGTTGCGTCACTTCAGAAGCAAGATCGAGCGGTCTATTGTCAAGAGATGTTAAAGCTGTTTGAAAGGGCCGGAGAATTTCTTGGTAGGATCGTACTCCGGCGATGAGAACTTTATTCAACACTGTAATCCCCAATCAAAACTGGCCTGCGTAGGAACGGGGATGTTGCTTCAGCTAGGAAGGTTTTGATGCCATTTTTCTCGGATAGAGATGGAATTCTGCTGATCGACTGTGCAGAAGAAAAGAACACAATTACTGGTGAATATTACGCCAGTTTGCTCCGAAGGCTTCGGCAGAACTTCAAGAGAAAAAGAAGCAAGCTGACCAAGAAATCTTGCTTTTACACGACAACACCCTTTCTCATATCTCTTGAATTTTGAAAATTGCTGCTCACTGTCAGGACCTCACTCTCAGTGGGGGGGGGGTTGAAAACTTAAAACAGCACTTCCGGGAAAGCGGACACGAATGTGATGAACGAGTCAAGATGGCCGTGGGAACCCATCTTGATTCATATCATAAATTTTTTTTCAGTGGTTTGAAGACGCTGAAAGATAGATGTGAAAAGTCCATCAGCGTTGAATGATGTAATATTTAAGTGTGCTCCATAAATTGTTTTCCTGTGGTTATTGCAAGTGTGTGATTGCGGAAACATTTTTAGACCTCTGTGCGAGCAAAAAAAAATGGAAACACCTAATGACAGATCAGATGACGACTTGCCTCCCGCTTTTGGATGCACTTATTCTGCTTGCTTACATCCTTAACGAAAATGTCCTCCAAATATTCCTGTGTATGTATGTTTCAGGTGAAAAGCTTGAATGCACATATGAAATCACATGCGATGAAAGCTCATTTTATTCAATTTTGAGCAAGCAAGAAAGCGTTTTAGGGGGCCATTTCTTGCGTTTTTGCATCCGCTTTAACGAGCGATCAACAACTTTCGTGTCCTTGTTGGCATTAGAGAATGGATATGGGAAGCGATCTTTTCTGATTTCGAGAATTCATTAGCGTAAAAGATATTTGTGTTCATAGCAGGATTTGCTTGATTTTCATAAGCTTTTCTAATCCTAGCTGTTTCGTGTTTATGTGATCGTTTTGCAGAATAAGCGTGTGCAATCCATTCCCTGATGATTCTTTATTTCTTTATGTCGTTATGAATGTTTTCAGAGCCAAACGTTTCGTGAAATGACTATGGCACTTTATGATGACGAATTTGTAACGTTGACTGAGTACAACGTTGTCATTAAAAACTATCACTTCCCATCGAGGTATGAGAATGCATATTTCACTCTCAACTATGCACGGAAATAATTTTTCACCATGATGATAACAAGCTCGAAATTTGCATGGGAATGCCATTTTATGCGCTCTCAAAAATTTGCATTTGCAAAGCGCCTCAACGGCGGCATTATTTCTTCACGTGTGCGTGTATGCGTTTGTATGTAGTGACCTATGTTATGGGCCGACCCCTAGGCTCACTTTGAAATTAACCTGTTACCTGAATCTTCAGCTATTTCCATGTGCGTAGAAAGTTACAGGTATTTTGCGTTCGGTCGAATCATAACTAGCTTGTTGGAACGCATGCAACATCCATTAAAATGATGTCAGATAAGGATACTGATATCATTTATGCCCCGTTTTCTCTATTCTTAAACAGCTATTCAAAATGCTAAGTTAACGAAAACGGGGAAAAGTTTTTAATAATCGATACGTTTCTAGGTGCTCGATTATTTAATTTTTCAAATCATGTTCGTGAAAAAGCCATAAGAGCGACTTTTACCACTTCTTGCAAAAGGGAGGCTATTGCCTCATAGAATGAGGTAAGATAGTGCCAAACATGGTTCAAATAATAATACGTCCTCTGTTCAATCTCTTCATAGCATAGAAGAAGAGAATTCACTGCAAGTATATGATCATCAAATCGTCATGCATAGGATACGATTAATCAACTAATGTTTTTCATCATAGAATATGCTAAATACTGCATTTTTGCATAGCTGCATGCATGCATCTCATGAAATGAAACAAACTAATGGATGAAATAAAAAGCCTTCTTTCCTGTGGACGCATAAAAATGAAAACTATGAAACGCGTTAAGTGCGTTAATACGATTCGATGCACTCTGCAAAATCCTCTTTTAAAAATTGATTTTCAGGTCCCTCGTAGAGAAGCTATAATAAAACGAACTGAACACCTTGTTTAGCGCAGAAAGGGCTTGCCTAGGCAATAAAGTTGCAGCGAATACAACGAGAGATAACATCTGCACTTTTGCATTTCGCTCACGTGAACAAACCAGTTGAATGCGTTAGAAATGATAAGATGATGCTTTCATGCTTTGAGTAGTTCAACAGCGCACACAAATCTTTCATGAAAAATCATCCTCATCATGACCTTATCTACATGAGTGAAAAACTCTCTAATACATGCAAATTTTTCGCGTGTTTAAATATCCACAACTTTTTACAAAGTAGATGGACCAATGCAAACTGTGTATTATGGTACTAGAGGTAAGTGTACGGTGTACATCATAGCTACCAACTTCAACGGCTCACGAATTGAAATCACCGAACAAATGGGCCAAATACACATACGCTCATGCGTGCGCACATGCATAACGTTGCTTTTGCGTGCTTTAGCTGGTGAATTTTCCAAAGTGCACAACGCAAGGGAAAATATATACTTGGCGGACTGAACATTATGCATAAACTAATAATCCTGATATAGTTCCTAAGAAACTGCTGCAATTTTTAGGAAGAGCAAAACGATATCGATCAGCAATATTCGTATCCTTTATTTCGAGGATCAAGATTGCGGTAAACATTCAACGATCAGAACGTGGGGAATGGCAAAAATACCGGTGTGGTGGGCCAGCGATATCACCAGGTGCGTTTATGAGGGGTTCACCTGTTCAACGCAATGAATACTGAGAAAACAAAATCGAAGCGTCCATTTGCATGTCGCTTTCTATCGCTACTGGGCAGACTGTCTTTTGAACCAGTTGAATGGGTTCAAGCTCTGCATTTTAATTTACTGCACTAAATGAAAAGTCCGACCCTTTTTGATTAAGTGGAATTTAATTATTATAACTTCGTGAATCACTTGCTGGGCGCACCAAAATCGAAGTCATGGAAAAAGAATGGTTGCTTAAAAGATCCTTTCTCACGTTTTCTGTTCACCTCTGGCCTCTTTCTCATCCCCTCCACCCTTCCGATGCAAAGTCGTTTAACTAATGGTTGATTCACCTACACAATCCACTGTCTATTCTTTTGAGTTCATCTGCGGTTGACAAATTAAATGCAGCATTACTGTCTCATGAACTCCACTTACAACAACTATTATTCAGTCACGATAGCGGCAATTTAAAGGCAGAAAAGATTCAGATGTGTTCCGAGCAAAGCGAGGAAGGCAAGATCGAATATCGTCATCGACACCGACAGTGATCCAAAACACGGATTTACGGTGAGCGATATCGATGCATTCATGGATGCAATTAAGTCGCTTATCGATCACACCGTCATTATTGTTGACTCGATCAATTTATAGCGATACGATTTCAGTTGCTGTATATACCACTTAAACTGTATTTATCATTGAATATAATCAGTACGTTTGCCGACATATCGAGCACTGATCCTCACACTCGCAGACAACGCGATATGAATACAGATTATCATATGAAACAGTATGTTTACGAATGTTTCACAGATTGATGCAATTAACTGTTAAGACCAGTATATAAAAACATGTTGGAGTGAATGGTGCGCATATCTTACATCACCTCTGAGATTGGCTGGAATGCGAAACGGTGGTGGAAAAGAGGAGAAGGAATACAACCGACGAACACCGAGTTAGATTAGAAGAAAAGGATCGAACGATTAAATAATATTTAAGGAATGCCGAACACATCTGCCAAATGTCCTGAAATAATTTTGTACCTTTTATATTGCTCCTGAAGTGCAAATTATGAATAAAAACGTTCAAATACCAGGTTGCTATGACCCTGAAATGGTAAATATAGTGAAACAGTGACAACCGCATGAAAACAGGGATGGTAATGATGCTGTCCTTGGCATCAGTTATCCATCTCCGAGGACAGTTATCCATCTCCACTTCGCGTTCACTTATTTTCCATCTCCCGTGTGTTTTATTAACGTCCGTATGAATAAAGCCAAAGCGGTGTAATAGAAGGCAATAACAATCCGCCTATTCGCCAAATCAGTCACCTGTTTACTACATGAACGCAGATGTGAATACGTCAATACTGATAAATGTCTACTCTTCAAAAGAAGCTTTCCCAAGCAGTGTGCAGATACCACGTCATGTACACCGACAAAAGGCGAATCGCCTATTGGAAAGTCAATACACCTTGAAAGTGAAAAATCACTCAATTTTCCTTCCATTCAAAACAAAATACGACACAACCGCATTCGTAGGCCAATTAAAGGCTGCTCCAGTAAAACATGGCCTTAAAAAAGTTAGCGAACTTTTCGACCATCTTTGCAGACGCTTCGCGTCTAATTTTTTCATACAGACTCATCTAAATGTGGCGTGCAAGTTTTATCTTACGAATCGGTCGTCTTTTTACTGTTCAGTTTCGCAACAGTTTTTCCTATGAAGCATCTGCTGCTGTTAAATTATATGAAAGTGTTGAGGTTCTGCAACCTTTTATCTCCAGTCTCACTTCCTAGAGAAGGCAATGTTTGGAAGTTGTTGTTGAGCAAAGTGGATGCCACGTGGAAGCAATGATACATAAATTAAATTCTGAGAAGTGAACTCGGAGCGATTTTTTTCTCGTGAAGATATGCGTGGAAGCATGATCCTTCCCAATCCGAGAACTTTTTTGCGGCACTTTTTCCTTGAGTAGCCACAGATGATCTGGATATGCACCTATGGCACAGCGCTGTGTACTCGGGATGGTGAGTGGGAGAGGGAGGACCCGATATTCTTTCATTTGCATTTATTTTACAGCAACCATTCAAGAGATATTAACTTTCGAAATATGGCTGCTTCTTGTTGGTACACTCTGTGAAATCTTTTTTCACTTTCAAGCGAAAGCCTTTTGCATCCGCTCATGATAACATGTATCAAAAGCCAGGATAAAATTATTCCGACTACATGTTCCCAATTAAAGAGTGAAGCTGTATATTCGATTGCAGATGGAGTACAAATGCACGTTTGTTAATCTTATTTGACCATTCAAGTGCGGAAATTGTATACGGAAATTTAGCACTAAATAGCTAGCCAGAGAACAAATGAAATAACATTTCTTCATAAATGGGGAAAAAATAATCAAATTTTAGGCTGTTTCCTTTTTTTATGTGTTTTCGATTGTCTCTCGTCGCTCGATGTTGTCGTTCCAGCTGAGCTCTCATCATCCTGAGAAAATTTGTTTTTCTATTTCACTAAGAATAAATGAATTGTTTGTAAAATTTTTAAAGCATTCACATAGAGATTTCTGATATGCATTCTCATTTATAAAATTATAATTCAAGCGAGAGTATTTATTTACTTATTTATTTGTTTATTTAATTATGGTTTTAATTTATTTGTCCATTTTGTTTGTTTCAACGTCCCGTTGTTGGAAAACACGAAAAAAAAAGCATGTAAGCATGAAGTGCAATGACCATAGAGAAATGAATTTGAAAATTCGAACAAATTTGCTCATGCTATTGTTCAATAAGCGTCCAGTAAATTCAATAAGTTATGTATAATATGCCACTTGGGTAAAAATTAAAATCATACACGAGCATCAATAATAATAACTTTGCTGATCAAATAATTAACGATAGCATATTTCAGTCACATCAGATATATTCTAGTGATAAGGAGTTTAAAGTAATGGACGACTCGAAAGGTATTTGTTTGATTAAAACACAAATGATAATTCCACTTTACAAAGATGCAGTTTGAATGGATGGTAATGCAGATCGTCTAGGAGGTATGACACGAACGAAACTCATACCTCAAGCATTCTAACTAGAATTCTTATCGTTATAAACAATCTTTGCATGAATTTTGTCTATAAAGTGAAATAATCAAAAATAATCAAAAAATCAAACAAAAAAAAAATGAAAACGCTAAAATTTGCTAAGTTTGCATAAAACGACGAGAAGAAGCGACTAGTATTTGTTCATTTCACATTTTCTTCTGATAAGCTTTACATGATTCTAAGCATTCCCTACTTTCGAAATTCCTTCTAGCTTTCAGAATAAAAGGGTCTGCCATATTCCATGTCGACGTGAGTACTCCTCAACTCTGGCTAGATATGAACAAGCACTCTTTAAGAGTGATCCTTGTAATATATAATTTAAAGAGTATTGCGTACAATCATAGTGCGAATATAGATTTATGCAATGTGAGCGAATGAATGTTCACTTGTGATTCCGAGGAAATGGGGGGAGAGCGGATGTGATGTACCTCAAGCAACGAACCTCATTATTCTGAAGGCGGTCCTCTTGAACACGATCTCCATTCTGTCCATACGAATCGAACGTTAATGAGTCTGGCATATTCACCTCTACCATAGTCGATTGCTCGTCACTGCCTGCACGACTCTTAATAGAGCGAATTTATCGACAAATCGGAGAATATACCATTAAAGCAGAATCCCATACACTATCATTTAGTCTCATAAACTAAGCACTGTCTCAAAATTGCACCTGCAAAGGAAATCTTCCAAAAGTTATAATAGCAGCTACCATCGAACGACTACATTTCTGATACAATTCTAGCTGATGGCAAAACCAAATTCCGACGAATGTTGTTAAATGAGCATCGCAGTTCGCACATATGAAGACCGAGGTCTGTTGAGTTCATAGTTTTTGGGCTGTAGGAAGATAGATGAACGTTGTGAGTTGTTTAAAATGAAGATCGCGCTTGTTTTAGGTCGAAGCAAATGATGCGTAGAAGGCAAAACGAGGTGATATTAAGAATATAAAAGAATCTGAGAAGTTCTCTTCGAAGAGTTTTATTTTTCCGCGGCTCACGCTTAAAAAATCCCCTGGTTTTCTTCATGATTCTCGTCAAACAACCTCGATTTTTGATGCCTGTAACAGAACTTAACTAGCGAAAGGATTTTTTCGTCAATTCAGCGTGGAGAAGGCAATCAGTTTCAACGACTGAGAGAAGATCGAAAAAACAATTTTGGTGAAGTGGACAGGGGCGAAGTTCTAATTCGTGATGCTCGCGATGCAAACTCTATTTTAAGGGCTGCATTATTGCAACCCAGGTTTACTTCCCAATTCAACATGTGCGTCATTTCCTGTCGTCTATCAATGCTTAGCACTTGCTATTATCAATGAGTCGACGTACCGCTCGAGCACTGACAGGCCATTCCGTGTCATTCCCATTCTTGGGTCAAGCTTGCTTTGCAACGCAAAATGTGCTAAAGCTTTCCCGGGGCCTTTATTGCATATTTTATGGACATGGCCACTGGTAATGGTTGTTGCAAAATCGGGTGCAGATTCAGTTTTTTCGGGATTTTTTATTTCATCCGACTTTTTTTTAACCAATCAGGGTTGGAAACCGGTCTTTACCAAGACCGGGACCGGACTTGATTCAAGATCACACGGTTGTGGATCAAAACAGGTCGCGGTCACGGTTAGGCCATCTCGAATTGAGTTTGAACTATCTCGCATTGTATAGACTTAAACTTCGTCCCAGCTATTAATTTATTACCCATCGCAGCCAGAACTAAGACCAGATCAACTTAGTCGCTGTATGAAGGACTGTCAACTAGTACCGAAGTAATACAGCTGAGCATTTAGCAAGACGAATCCACAAAAACTAAATTTTTGTAACCATGCATTGCTGAAGCGAATCCAGAAGAACGAACAAGTGCTTCCTTAGCTCGATAACCGTCGAAAAAAATCCTCGGAATCGTCTTGCCTTCACCTCGTTTGTTGAATTTGTCTTCCTCGAGGAAAATCTGCCAGCTGCGGTGTGTGCCCTTGATCCGATTTCGATCTCGGAGCACCGTCATCAGTTCAGTGGCAATTCGAATATAATTTATGAGTCTGAATTCAGCCTTTTTAATATCTCAGGTGAATCCTATGTCCCCGGTTCACAGCCATGTGAGGACTGAGACGTGATTTCTCGGGGAATTTAAAATATTATTCGACGACAGCAGAATGCAGGCAGCTAAAGAAAGAACAAGAAAAACGCAGCAGAAATACCACGTGGGTGATACTCGAAGGATCTTCGTACCTCTCGATCTCCCTCTCCGTTCCTACTCTCTATCCTCTCGTCCCTTGTCACGTTATCAGAAAACTTCTAACCAAGTGCATCTGAGAAATTTACGCTACTTTGAGAGCAAAGTTTGCAAACTTCTGTGACAATAGCCGGCATAATAAATGAGGCGTTATTTCATAGATGAACAGAGAATTACAGAACTCATGAAGTTCTTAATCACATGCAGGTCCTAAGGGAAAGAATCAATATTTGAAAAAATTATGAAGGCCGATTTTAAGGGCTAAAAAAGTTTAAAAGACCAAATTTGGTTTCACGAGGGTATAAACGGTCCAATATGTCCAATTTTTATTTGCATGTCAGTTAAAAGTTTGAAGTTAACGCAAAAATTTAGAATAACCGGAAAGAGTTCATTGCTTACCCAATAACTTTCTTCTTGACGAGTTTAAAAATATGGCGACAAACAACGATATTAATGTCTGCCGTAAACATATCCAAGTGAAGAGCAAACGTCTCCGAACCCACCTTAAAATAACTGCTCTTAGATATATAACAGCAATATTTGACTGTCGTAACAATATCGATCCCAATCACTTACCAATATCGGCTCCTATATGGAATAACAAAACAATAAATGTAAGCAACAACTTTATATCTTGATAACGCCGGGCTCCCACAAATCAGTGGTAAAGCCTTTATACGGGAATGTAAGCAAGGTTAATTTTGAAATAGATGCTTGGCTAATTTAGGTCTTGCGTTGCTTTATTGAGCGTAGGTGGTCGCATGTATCGACCGTCACTAAGGCACTAGCTATGTAGAGGAGCCTAATTATAGACATAAAAATCGAAATAAATGAATTATTGAGGACATCTTCTGTGGTATATCTGACAAGAATTTAGATTCCACGAACCTTACAGATCTTTTTACTTACTCTTTATCTTGAATTCTACTTTTCACCAGCAGCGAGGAGCAAACTCTTCCACAACTTCGGACAAACAATTGTACAACTTATAAATTCAGCGTTGTGATGTGGTGAGTGGAGTATATGCGCTCAATATCATTCAAGGCGGCAACGAACGCGGCGCAAATGCGCATCCTTCAATGCTGCAGCTTGTTGAAAATCTGCGCGCACAATACTGTGTGCCCATACACCTGGCAACTAACTGTAGCCTTGTCATTAATGATAGGCGACAAACGGTGAAATTTCTTAAGGAATACTCAGGACGATTTCGTGGAAGGCAGAAGCAAGTTTTCCAGAAAGTAAAAACCTTTTTGTCGCCCCTATATACTTCTACGTCCACACACAGCAGAATATCGACTGGAATTTTGCTGAAATCCATCTCCAGTAGACTTGTTTCGTCGTTATCTATACACTGAAAAAAGCTCCTATGTTTTAAATAGACGCAAGCTTCAAAAGTTTCCTCCTGTATTGTTTCCTCCTGTATCTGAAGCTGTTTCCTTCTTTACTTTTTGCCATAAATACGACCGACATATTTCTCAGGTGCTTTCAGTAAGATGAACTCTCATCGTCTTTAAGCCATTGTACCAATTTTTTTGGTCTGAAAAGGTTCAGAAGGCCATCAAGCATTTTCACCAATACCATTCTTCACGACCACCCTCACCTCAATAGAGTATTCGCAAAGTTGATGCTGAGAAGCCCTTCGTCATTTAGAAGCAAGTTCGAGTGTCCCACTGTCAGTAGATGTCGCAGCTATTAGAAATGACTTGAAAATCTCTTGGCAGAATCGTACCCTGTGATAAGAATTTCATTCCTCACTAACATCTTTAAACAAAAGTACCACGCGAGCGAACGGAGACGTTAGTTCGATGGAGGAAGTTAGAAACTGCTCGGTACTCTAGTTTGGGAAGGTTTCTATGTCAATTTTCTGGGATAAAGACGAAATTCTGCCGATCGACTACGTAGAAGGAAACAACACAATTACCGGTGAATATTACGCCAGTTTGCTCCAAAGGCTTCGGCAGAACTTTAAGAGAAAAAGAAGCTAGCTGACCAAGAAATCTTGCTTTTACACGACAACACCCTTTCTCATATCTCTTGAATTTTGATAATTGCAGCTCACCGTCCGGACCTCACTCTCAGTGGTTTTTTTGTAAACTTAAAGCAGCACTTCCGGGAAAGCGGACACGAATGCGATGAAGGAATCAAGTTGGCCGTGGAGACCTATCTTGAATCATTTTATAAATTGTTCTTTTCAATGGTTTAAAGGCGTTGAAGGATAGATGTAAAAAGTACATTGGTACTGAAGCATGTTATGTTCAAATATGCTCCACAAATTGATTTCATGTGGCTACAGCAAACACACAACTACGGAGAATTTTGGAGACGTCTACATGCACATCTGTTTCAGGTGGCAGGATCGACAAACTGGAAAACCTCGACAGATTGAAATAGTTTGATGTGTTTACTATAATAAAGGTAAAAGTACAATTTTGCACGTTAGTGGAGAAAAAATGAGTGGAAGATACTGTCAAGTTGATTGCTGTTGAGGTTCACGTCTCTGCTCACTCGATTCGTCTGCGAAGATCAATTGAAACAGAAAATACACAAGCTAAGCGTTTGCTGAAAGTGTAAAATATAGTAAAAATGGAGCAAACGGAAACAAGTTTTGAACGCTTAGATACAACACAGCCGAAATACGTAATTTTTCATGCTTCCCGGTCCATTGCCATATAACGGATGTAAAAGTAAGAGCTCGAAGGAACAGTTCTTGATTCTTCAATATAAATGGCTATCGATAGAAACTGCATCGAAACTAACACTGTTGGAAATGATGACAGGTGAAAAGAGTTCTTTCCGACCCATTCCGAAGTACAAAGGCTCTAGCTGTGTGAGGTCTCCAGTGCCGCAATCTCGAGAGAACTTTTTCAACTTTTGCCAGCTACTCATTGGCCACCGTTGATCTGCTTCCGGTATACGATACGATCTCACTGAAAATTTCATCTTATTAAGATGTAAGCAAACAAAAGCATATTCAGCAACCCAGTCATATCCAACAGAACAATTCAACCGATTTCAATGAGGAAAAGTAAGTGTTGGAAGACGGAGGAGGAAGATGAACTAAAGATGTGTTTCAATTTTTGACAAGGTAATCAAAATTATATCTGTGGTGTCACCACTTAAGATTGCCAGCAATGTTGAAAGGTACTTTTCTAGGTCACAAGCAGATATTTTGTACAAATATAGCTATAAGTGAAGTATATCTACAGTATATCTACGCAGACCAACCCTTATTAGAATATTTGCTGTAAAATATACAGAAGGCTTCAGGTAATGAAAGAGGGGCAAAAGAATCGAATATTAAGGATTGAAATAGACTAACTTGATGATAACAAGTTTTGCCTTATCTTTGTTTTACTGACCGACCTAATATTCGGATGTTCACGCCGATCGAGAAGTTGATTAACTGTGGGACGTTTGTGACAATCTGGTTGCATCAACTGATGCCACAATTTGAGTAGCTCCGAACTAAGCGACTGAAAATTTCTAAACTAGCGCCATCATATTACAGGAAGATTTAATAAACCTTAATAAAGATCTTAACTTTAACAGGCGAGAAACTAAAATAATGAGACTTCCGAAATATATGCTTAAAAAAGTAGAATTCTAATGAATAAACTCGATGAAAGTCACAATGCAAAATTTCGATGAAGGTTAATCTCGGTGAATAATGACTGAAAAAGCCACTGAATCCATATCCAAGGGCATTTCAAAATAACTATGATAATAAACTAAGAAGGGATGCATCCGCCCTGATATTATGGTGAGCTAAAAGTAATTATCACAAAATCATCAATAAAATCTCTGTATTTTCATCGATTTAGACTAACTAGACTACTGAAACGTCCAAAATCTAGGCAGCCTTTTGGAACTTCAGTGCATTTCTTTTGCATCTTTCAACTGATATGTTATTATGAATAGCGAGGAAACTCACGTATTTAGCTCCCTGAGGCAGCCAGTTATTATACGGCACCGGGAGATCGAACTTCAACTAAAACAAGCGCTCATTTGATGTGGGTATGTGGTTCTGATAAAAGAGTTCGTTTTCAAAGGCACTCATAAATAGTGTTTTAATCCACTTTAGGATTCGCTAAAACTGGCTATTACCCGATTTATTACTGATATCCCAGAAGAAAGAAATATTTACAACTGTTCATAGAAATGGTTCTGTTGTCCACCTAAGAGGAACAGCTAGGGTTAACGCTGCGAAGTAGTAACCAGCAGCATAAGACCAGCATCTGCATTCCACTCGATGAATCTGTATATCTATATATAACATAACACGCCACGATATAGCACACAATATGTAAGAATGTAAGAACATCGGTCGTCAGGATATACGATACCTGAGATATCACTCGAAAACGTCCATAAGAGCAAGGTATCGCTGTATGCCTACAATATTGAATAACACCCTACGATATACCATACCTGTCCAGATACTATTATGATTTCTTAAATCACGGTTAGAACCTGACCAACTTGAGAGCGACTTCGGCTACCTCTGTAGATTCAGTCTCGTTCGTCAGATGGTACGTGTTGCCAGTAACCATTTCTGGTATCAGTAGCCCAACATGCCTTAAAACGTTATATGTTCTTCCATGAATCTGGAGGATATCATACGAAAGAGTAAATAAATGCAAGGTATAACAATTGAAGGTAAGTGAACAAAATTAGTGAAAGCACGCGCAGCATTCAAAATAAGAGTGTCAGCAGACTGCGTTTCTGAAGAGCAACTCAGTAACACTTAACTACCTCCGTGATGTAAGGATGCAAAAGGCTCGTCTGTAGTAAATTCGTCGACCTCTGCCGACCGAACCTTTCATATTAATTAGTAGTCCGCTTCAAGCCTACAGTATATATATGTAACGTCTCGTGAATTTAGCTTTATCTGCCATATATTGACACATGCGCGCAAACACATAAGATTAGAAGTTGATGCCAACTCAATACCGGTAAATCATATTTTTCACATAGGACCTTACCTCAATGACAGTGTTGGTAAGAAGGAATTCCACAGGAAAACGCAAAAATGAGGCGCTATCTTTGAAGGATCGGGAAGGATTAATGAAAGTTCTTCCCCCCCCCCCCCCCCACCTTTCAGACAAATATTTTAACCATCGTTGATGCAGATTATGAGGAAGATATGTTCACTTTGAGGTCACAGGTAGTATCTATGCCACCTCGTTCAATTCTTCTGTAAACACGAGAAAAAATCTTTAAATTTACCATATTTCGGTAAACGTGCCATAGTTATTAACATCCTTGAGAGCTTCCTCGGGAGCCCACTGACGAGGGCATCCAAAGAAGCGACTACCATGCAACCTGGAAAATGGAGAGGGATGAACATTTCGACGGATGATCTTTTGATCGAGAAGGTCGTCCTGTTCTTTGCAAAGCATCGGTATTACAGGACCGAAATTGCTAACTGCTAGTCTGCGTATAGGAAAAAAATTCTACATGAGAAAACCTTTTCAAAACTAACTACAGAGCTAAAACTGATGTCCCCATGACTTCGACTTCAAGTATATTATTAAAGCACTTTCTTCGAGAAAGAGTAAAGTTCTAAGGTATTGCTATGTTCTGCGGACATCTTCCTGTGAGTGGCTCACAGGGGTCGTCGGTTGGATATTATAATTACAATAGACCGGTGCGTAATTATATGGCTATTTCGATATGCTTTTCATTACGTCTAAAAAACCGATGAATGCGGCATTATGATCCACTTAACTCAGATTACGGGACCGAGATTGCTAAGTGTCATAAAGACGGAGAACCACGTTCATTTCGCTAACCTTCATAAAGTTCCGTTCGGATCAACTACCTCTTATCGAGAGCTTCATTCAACCACCACCATTACTAAGGTATTTGTGACTGTTAAATGACTGAATAGCGAGCATGATGTATATATACTTACTCGACACAACGCTGAATATTCTCTTCCTTGGATATCGCCCACTTAAGTCCACTCAGACGAACGTCACAATCATTTGTTATATATATTGAACGTGTGACAATGTTGTTGTGTAAACCGAAATGATGCAAGAATGACAATGCCTGTTGGGAGAGTATCGATTTTAGTGAAAGGCTTACATTGAACTTTAAATAAATTTCTTCAGCTTGGGTTCCAATAAGATATGAGAGTGAGTTCCGAGATCACCGCTGTCTTCCACAGACAACTATAGGCAGTGGCATCGTTTGAAGTTGGCGCAGTTTGTCCAGATGAATTTCCAGCAATAAATTTGTTGTATGGTGCGAAGTTAAACCAAAACTCGGTTATGGGCTATACTTTTCTTGTGATTTTTCGGAATGACGACATTACTGCATTGGCCACTTTTGCGCCAGTCATTAACACTCTTGCTATTAGCACTTTAGTCGTTTCAGCTTAGGTCATTTAATCCTCAAATTATTTGCGTTCAGATATTTTTATGATTGTTGCTTCAAAATTATATGCGAATGAACGAGATCGATTATAAAATACAATTTTATGCTTGGAAACTTCAAAGCACACCTTATCCCATGAATTTCAAACCACTTACGAAACAGAAATTTAGTATAAATAGACTTTATGGATTAATTCTAATTTTCATTGCATCTCTAAATATTATTTTACTTATTTAGTGCTAAAAGCTTTGTTTTGCTAATTAATAACAATCGTTATAACGAATAAACGGAGAAACCTAAATCACCTTCAAAACCTTTCGCAGGATGTGCCCGATTATCTGCTCATCGAGGACCGGCTCCATCATTTCACGTCCACTACTTTTCAATTCCCTATAAATTTTGGCCTTATTTGTGTATATAATTTTGGAAAAAACCATGTGGCACTAAGAACTCTCTGAGATTTTGACATATAATCAATGAAATGACAGTTATTTTTGATAGGCAATTGCACATTAAAAGAGTCTAGTTTCATGACAACTGATTGGCATCTTCACAGTCAATCTAAATTTTTCAACACTTAGAAGTGATACTTCTCACTTTTTCAATTAATGACTTGTTCAATCTGCCCTGCTAGATGTTCTTTGAGTAGAGAACAAATTGCTGAAGATTGGAATCTGTTTGTTACAATCATTGCTTAATAGTTAGAGGTACCAATAAATAAAATCTTTCGATGAATAGGTCATCGATATATTAAGCATTCCAAACTATCGCATTCAAATTTTACAAAAGATCTTCCTCAGGTCACTGGAACCCCGACATTGAATAATGTGACTGAAGAAATAAACAGAAGAATCTAAAGCTTCAAGAATATGAATCTGGTAGGCGTAATACCAAAGATATTTGAAAATCATACGCGCTCTTGACACGAAGAATTTGCTCGAGATCATAGGCAAGCGGAGTTTCAATAAAAATATAATGCCGATTAAGAAACACCGTTGTAAACTGTAGAATGCGGCGTGCATCGTCGAGCTGCGCAGTTTTTATTAATCCATTCAACTGAAGCTTTGCCATCCAACTATACTATCTCGAAAAACATTGCCTTGAACAGCCATCACCTCTCCAATAATCTCACTTTAAGACATTTCGCAGGATTTATCCCTCTGTCCTTCACGCTTCATCCATGAACATCTTTTTTATCAGAACACTAGAGGAAAGGATCTGCTTTTCAAATATATGGAAAGTTATATACTCTTGTTGTATCATGCTAAAATTCCACGAAAAGCAGTAACCGTTTCTCAATGAGACCTTTGTTCAATCAGCTACCTTTCTATAAAAACTGGAAAATTTTAAATCTTTCGAAGCTCCATTAGAGATCATAAGTTAGAAGTGTTCGGAAACAACCACATAGTCAATAAGAGATATTCGGCGCTTACAGTTGCCATAGCTTCACGCACTAAAAACTTCATATTAGAAACTGTTGTCTTTGACTAGAGTTCCGATTTCGATCGTGATCTTGCAATACATTTTATCGGTGGACTTTTTTCGTCTGAGATAATTCTACGGAAATTGTAGATCCGGTGAACCTATTTACTGCATTCAACTCAACTTGTTATTTTCGTTGGTGCTCAGAAAAGTACTCAACAATGTTTGCTATATTATGAATCCAAACGGGAATAGCATGGTTTTATGCCAAGTTTTAGCCAAGAAGATATGATGCTGTCTAGTTTTTGGATTGTTAAAGAAAAACTCCAAAGCAATAGAAGAAAAGGTTTCATAGTACTTGAAGGATTGATCGAATTCAGGTTCGGTGGGATAGCCCGAAATCAAACGACGCTAAGAGAGGAAGTGAGCTGTTGCGATGCACACTCATAAATTGTTTTAATAGGTGAAAGATCCAATGCATCTTTATTACGGCCTAGCTACTGCACAGTGTGATCGATAGCAAAGCTTGGTATGCAATAAGATTAAGGAAAGAAACAAAATTTTACAAGCCTACTTGTATCACAAGGAGGATAGGGAAGCTAGACGGTTTCTATCCAAAACCGCCAATAAAGAAAGAAAAACTCTTAATAGGAGAGAGAAATTATAAAGAGAGATGCGACGTCCAGCGCTCAAATCAAAGCATCTGGCAGTGCGAAAATTAGTCAAAGCCCCTCACTCTAGTCGCTTAGAGTACACTATGTGGGGAAAAATGCGGAAGGTACGAATACAGTGGTCTTCGCAATAAGACAATTCTCAGATAATCTTATCGATAAATGTCAAATTATTAAACAATTCCCTATGATCAATACTCTTTTCAATTAATCTTGGCCTGCTTAATGAGGCATAAATGAGAACTACCGCTTCTCGAAATGTCGTTCCATTGACAATCGATATCACCGTAAGCATCGTATGTTTTTTGGCGTTTCGTCGTCGCACGCAATATCGAACTTTGTAGTGCTTTTGACCGGTCGCGATATGTAGGGTTCGTAGCACATGGCTGAGGTTGTACTCACCCAAAAGATCGGCGCTAAACCATACTTATGAGCTCACGTCTTTATGAATTATCAGAAGGATGGCCTGACTGCCTCGGATGTGACAAATGGCTAAACTATTGCTATTAATGGTTCATTGAATTCAAAACTCTAGTTGACTTATGCAGAACGTTAAGAGCTAGGCTATTACGAAAGGATCCTGATCCGCTGTTCTCCTGCGGATGTTGACTCCGCGGTCCCCTCAGCCCACGGAGACCCCTGGCAGGATAGAGGACAATGCCTCTAAAACTCAACACAGCAAAAAACACAACTCCGCGACTCCATCTAATTCAAACTGAATGATCCGTCCCGGCATTTTTCACTTAATGGGTTATAATTCTGCAAAAATTTTTTGGAAGGTAAACGATATTACTCCAATGCATAGTGAGCACACAAGACTTGCTGAATATTGCAGTGCTGCACGAGTAGGCTTACATTTTGAGCCATCCAACTGTGTCGCAGGATGACACCTTTGTACACTTACATACATCTGATCAGGATCTTGTGCATACGAGCAGTATAGTAAGCCAAAAACTGCCGTTAAACGTAACTGATTTAGACGATTTTTTCTGAAGCATTTCACGGCTTCTACGTTACCGACAGAATGCGCATAGGAGAATTAATACACACCGCAGAAACACTTCTAAATAAACAATATGTCCTAACCTAATCGTAATGAAATAAAGCAGCAAAAGAAACGAACCCCTTCATAGGGCCGAGATCGATTTCGCTCTTGCAATTCATCCACACTCGCGAATCCACCGCTCAACGTAACCAGACAATAGGTTATTGACCACGGTCACATATGTAACCACTTCAACCCATCGAAAATACATAAGATGCAATTTTCCTCGGTGCTATAACACTATAGTTTTGTGCATTTTTCATAAATTTGCATTCGCGATGCGTATAAGTTCGAGTGTAATGAAACTTCCAAAGATTAAGCTTATAATCCTTTGCACATAAGTAGCACGTAAGGTAAACGCTGCTTTGAATTTCACACTCCGCTCATTTGAATTTAGCAGTGATAATTTCTTGTTTAACATCTTGCCCAAATTCGTTCCTTTCGTATTGGATCACTGTCACTGAATTATTGTCAGTAGTTTCTTTAATGCCAAAGGAACAACAACCATAGAAGCAATGCAGACGGATGTTACAAGGAGCTAGAAATATGAGTACAACGATGACGCACATCTTTAGAGATTACGCATTTTCAAATGTGACTTTTTAGAAACTCGCGCTCTCTTCGAAGGGTATGGCTGGTGACATTGGAAGATTGGTTTATAGACTGAAACAAGTCATCTTAATGTCGTATAGGCTTGTTTATGTTCATACAGTTTCATTTTTACAGGTTTGCTGGATTGTGAGCTGAAATCACTGAGCAGACACATTGAGGACAGCTACGGCAATATACAACTGCCTCCCACGCTCAGCTTTTGAAAACAGTTGCAGAAGACTACGAACATACATGAAGCTCGAAGGACGACGGATTGCGCAGATTTGGAGTTCTTTGGCAAGCTATCCAAACACCCCGACAAAGGTCCAAGGGAAGGCTCAAATAAGAATCACTCCATTTGCAAGCTCATCTGGTGAGATCGACAAAGAGCCCAACATCTTCAATTTCTTCTCTTCTTTTCCATCTGCGGCTACGAAACTCCAGAATTTCGCGTTCCTTCCAACTTGAGACTTCAAAACATTTGCGTTTATTCTCACTTCTCGATACTAGTGCAAAAAACCTCAAAAACAGTGTGCGCAGTGATTAAAATCAGTACTGATTGTTTCTAGTAATGTCATAGAAGCTTTTTGCGATAAGCGTTCATTATGGAACTGAATGCATTGCAGACAACAACGGGATTATATAGTAAAGCGTGAGGGAGTTCGCGTCCTCCAATGTGTTCCATGGGAATCAAAAAGATCCCTGCTTAAGATACTATTTCAATTATTGGACCCCAAAAACTGCTGAATATCATATTTGAATTAAATTTATTGAAACGAAGTTGGATTACGATAGAGATGCTGAATGATATTACAGGATCGCATTACTCAAAAATGTTCCAGAGTTTGCGCGCAACTTACGAGCTCATAAATTTTCGTTTCGCGCCACATGCACCATGAGAAACATGTCCAGTGGTATGTCGAGAAGGGTATGGCGCAGCGTGTGGTTTTTGCATTCTTTGCACATATCAATTTCATAATTTCTTAACAAATAAACAAAATAACCGTGAAATAATCTCTCCACATTTTAAGTGATTAGACCACCCTCCAAGTTGTCTGAAAAAAAGATTTTTTTTGCGACCCGAGCTGTGTAAACATTGGGAAAATTTTTTCATCTTCCAGTCCCGATCACTTCTTCCCCTTTCAAAGTTTATGGATCAAAGTGAAACATATTGTAGGAAGTCGACCTGTGATGTATATTATATTCACCAAAGTCACAACTCTAGCTGCAGTAGTTTTCCACTTTAAACTACACGGTAGACATACGAACATGCACATATATATGCTAAGGCACGACGTTCCCACAATGCATAGGAGAATACTGTACGAGAGGACGGATTAGTCAAAATATGAATGCATTCTCGCATATATTTTATTATCTGTTAGCAGTTAATGGAATCAATTAATTTAGAAAATGGAGCTGCAAAAGCACGTATTGCACCAATTTCTGTGCCGTGCATTCCCGATTGTTGCGTAATTTGCGCTATGTTGTCGCACCAGTACAGAATTCTTTCCCCCAAATCTCAATTCGTAGTGGATGAAAGTTGCACTTGATCGATCACTTGTCCACCTGAAGTGGGAAGCGATTTTTAAATGAAGGACAGAGTCGACAGATTAGAAAAAGTCGAGGTACACCTCCTAACACAGAACCTAGTTCTCCTAAGACAGTAACCAGTAGCAAGGACCTACTCCTAGTGAATGTCGATAAGGATTTTGGGCTTTGGTCGTGAGCAAAATGTACTTCGTTGTGAAGTCAATCTGAGTGCGTATGAACGAAAATCTCAAACATCGGTGCAAACCAAGGTCTAGCAATTACATTCGGTACACTATTCGCCAGTTCGCCCCTGCCCTCCCCAGAAGATCACGGGGAGTTACATCTCCCACCTCTGCGGTTTCTTTCATATCGCCTTTCAAGTTTTTAGTAATATAAGGGGGTCCCAGCCAGTGTTCTGGGTGGGAGCCATTGCTATCACGTCCTCTGCATGCTACTCACCCCCCCCCCCCTTAAAAGATTGTAGGAGCCTTGGGAGAAGTACAACAATTCTTTGCATCGTTCCAGCACTTGCCACGATTTTCGCGGACAATTTTGGGTATTCTTCCAACACAAGGTATATGACAAAGGCCGGATTGAATGTCGGGTGGGGTGTCCAATATGAATGAATGGAGCAGTAATCAACGTGTGAAATAAAATGCCTTGTGCGGCTGAATAACGTCATTACACAAGATTTGCATATTCTCACCAGCCTTTATGCAGCTCGTCAGCATCTGCTAGACGGAAGCAACGCTTGCACAAATGCCCAGTTTGGAAAAGGGGGCTGAAAGCTATTAATGTAACATGTTCTGCATCTTAAAGTGCCATAACCTGAGCGAACGAACAAGGAGGCCATCGTATTGCAGAGTCGTTCATATAACCGGCAGGCGCCACGATGTGAGCACAAGGTTTCCTCGAATATATCATCGTTCCTTGCTTAGTGAAAAGAATGAACACTTCAAAAATCGAAACAGACGTGCCGAAACCTAGACACTGACTTCAAGATGTGGCAAACCGTGGAACTCGTTTAAGCAAGCCGGAAGAATTTTAGAACCTGTCCCATCCGTTGCCACTGTCATGGCCCATTTGTTCAGTGCATCAAATCAAATTTCATCTGCCATGACACAGTTCCCTTAACAAATCATGGTTCTCACTATGAAATGAAGGTAAACGCACATAAGGCGAGTTGCCTCGTCTCCATTGAGGCGAACAACGAGGAAAGACGGGAATCTAATCTCAAAGAGAACAGTACATATCTTAGGAGTATATGTATCTAGGTTATGAATCTACTCCCATAAATGCGATAGGCTGTTTGCGCATTTAGTTTCGGCACCGAATTGAAAAATACTGACTACACATGCGTGACCGTCTCTTCGAAAGAAGTCCACATTTCCTAAAATTGGTCAGCTTTGAAGGCAATAAGAAATTAACTTGAAAGAGTGGAACACTTCCGAATAATTTAACCACAATCGACAGAAAACGCTGTTTTGCACATAGAAGTCTGAATGCAACCGAGCTTCATAATTGCCCAGATGTCATTTGATTTCTGATATATTTTTCTAAAGTAAATTTCGATGTAGTATTCGCCATTAGATATTATCCCATATTACGCTCCCATGCAAAGTCTTCACAACTATGCTTCCATTTCTGAGTTGCCCCAATGCTTAATAACACAACAAAGCTAACTATAATTTATTAAGAAAATCATCCCGTTATAAGCTATACAACTGTGGCAGCAGTTGCAAAACTGTAAAACTCGGCAAAGCTTCTAATGTTTCGCTTGATGTTCCTCGTGCTTCGCGCCATATTTATAGTGAAGGCGATACTCTTCGGGCACAATCAGTTCATAAACTGTGTAGATGGCCCAAGTACCTCCAAAGACCAGAAATAACCTCCACAGCGCTTTCATGTACTGCCCATAAGGACTTCGATCGAAAATGTTCGCATCGGGCGATATCTGAAAATAAAACGACGCATTCTGGTTATTATGCTTCCAAAACATTACATACTAAGTGACATTTCGGGAACTCCTTTTTTTTCATAAGACAAGATAAGCACTCCTTTCCCTTAAGTTGTAAAAAACTACAAAATATCCAATATTATAAAATGAAGAACAGCCAAAACGATGCGGAGATTCACACCGCAACATCTCAATCAGCTAGAGCAAAACAGTAAACCAATTCGAGTTGTTAGTTTGAAACTCGCTTCTAAAAGGTGATTTTTTACCCTCCGAATGACTCGTTGATCATTCTTTTCGTGTCTTATTTGCATTTTTTTTTTTTGTTACGAATAATATTTTATAATATGATCGTCACTTAATAAATTGTAATCGTCGAGAAGACGAGACGAATGTGGGGCGAGTATGGGAATTAGTGGGAATTTTTCTCCATGAGCAATGAGATCAAAAAATCAACGTAGGAAAAATCGACTTTTCTCCCTTTTTCCTGATCCCGTGTAGAAAAATAGGCACTGCGATCATATATCGTACCAACTATATACAAATTAGACGCCCATATTTTGCATAAGTGAAGAGATTGGGGAGGAAGGAGGGGTAAGAGGAGAAGGAAGTGAAAGGAGCCGAATTATTTAATTCTACACCATGTAAAACTCTAGTCTAATAACGAATCATGCTTTGGAAAACCACAGCCACAGCTTAAGAGATTTATCAAAGCTTCAAATTTTTCGGTAATGAGGGAATGTTTCGTTCACCTTCAAAAATTGATGCCACCAAGCTGTTTACAGCGCTTTTCAGACTCGAAAAATCTCTGTGGCAACCTTTGCAAAAAATCGGTAGATGTGGGAGGCGGATGCCTAGCAGAGTTTATTCTCGAATGCATCATAAGGAATTTGTGCCCTTGCAAATCATGGATTGAGACTCATGCTGATCAAACTAACCTTTAATGAAAATAATGGAAGAAAGAAAGAAAGGATTTAGCAAATGTACTACGCCAGAAATTGCCAACCACGACAATGAGTGCTATAGTTTACTTCTGGTATGTTTTATGTTTTTATAAGGTCCTTGGAAAGCTCTGCATTTTTTCCCTAAGAACAGCAGCTTTTGACGTTATTGAAAAAAACCTATGAATACGAGGAATTTTTTTCGTGATCTTCTTGGAACTGTACGGTTTCTGATCTCCAGATTTTTGTTAGCTGAAAATTTCCATTCATGAGAAAAATCATTCTCGTTGCAGCTTGACGCTCAATCATCAAAATTAGGGCGTATCCATCGCAGATTCTCATTATACGCCTTCTCATCCTAAACAGTGAATAAGTTCCGATTCCTTAATTCTACGGTAAGGGGACCACTCAAATGTCGACAAAAACTACAAAAGCGGGCACACGTCCGTCGAACGCCATACCCCGAAGGACATGGAAAACTCTGAAGACAGCCGACCCGACAGCGAATGAACTACAAGAATGCCCTAATTTGCCTAAATATTGCGCATCCTAGTCTCGAACAAGCAAAACATAGTAAAACATGGCCGGGCTATATTCGGAGGAAGAGGGAGTGGGAAGAAAGCTAAGGAATGTGAAAGCGTTGGCCTTATTTGCCAGCACGGTAACTTGCTTATTCAGCCCTGAATACTTGCTGGAAAGAGACTCTAGCGTACCCACTATTGGGCACCTAGGCATGACACTTTTGCCTAGCAGCATCTGTAGGTGAAGGCATCTTCGCCATGAGGTACCTGCGTCATGAGGCCTTGCGTTCTGAGCTGTTTCCCTCACTATACTTGCACCACCATAAATTGGACTGCGAGAGAGTTCCGACAATCCCTACTTAAATAGTTATAACGCGGTCTTGCCTTTATTTAAAGGCAAGACCGCGTTATAACTATTGATGCCTTTCCTTTTCATGCAACCTGAAAAGGTGCATCCTCAAAGCGCACTTTTCTGACGCCTTGTATACGCATACCTACATGTATCGGCAGTTCCAACTGGGAATTCGCCGCTGTTAAAGTTGAACCCAAGTAATCTGGCTGCGATTAATCGGGTCAAACTCAGTCACCTACCTCTCTCGATTGTTTCTCATTTTCCGGGGAATTAAGGATGGCATAACTGTCTTGAAAGTCGGGCACAACGAAAACGACCAAGAGTTACAACATTACATGATGCAACGGTCGTTTCATGATATCAAGGTGAACTAGAAGCGACTCAACAATTAAAAACAGAAGACCAACCAACTGATGATAGACTCGATAAACGTCCGATCTATCCTTACTGAAAAGAAATAGCTTCGGGGCATTGTTGATCGAATCCCATTTGCCCTCACTAGCAAATTTGTTTATTTGCCGAAATAAATCCACATTACCGCTGAAACATTAAAAAAAAAATTGTATTGGATGGTTCACCTAAGCGATAAAATAATGAACGTTTTTTAAGCAACGAAACAAACGTTGCCATTAGCAAAAGGGAATATTTTGGCCCTATGAATGTTGCTGGTATGCTTCAACTTTTCGCAAGTAATGTTTAATGAAGCCAATACTGTAGACAAAAGTAGTACTTTATAAGTTAGAAGATCAACAACCATGAACAGGAAGTTATTGTTTTGCTTTCGTCGAATGGTAGAAAGGAGGTGTCCACAGAAAATATGAAGCCTCAATTAAAATAACCTCGATGAAGGTGTGCCAGCAGTACTCGAAAAGTGCGAAACAAGCATAGGGAGCCGTCTTAGGGAGATGGCTGTCCGATGGAGGCTCATTGCGTTCAACTTTACACGGTTCCTTCACCTTAAATGCATATAAAACAGAACGACCAACTGCGACGAATCACGCACAAGCGCCTAGCGTATTAACCGAGCTGAGTGCAATCAACAGGTGGGGGAAGAAGACTGCAGCTGACCACTTAGACACGTCTCCTTCGAATGGGATGCACAACATGCATTCGTAGTCCGATCGGAAATGTGCCGAAGGCAATATATGAACCTTTTGAAGAGCTGCGAGAAATCGACATAACCTTCTAAGGCAATGACATTATCGGTTGTGAAAAAGTGGATGAAGGCGTCACGTACGAAAGTTCTAGAAAAAGCATCCGGCATTCTTTATGCAATAATCATTGGTCGAAAAGAGGTTAATTGGTGAAGCGTACGCAGTTACCGATTTTCTCACGATGTTCAGCGTCTAGAATGTTCCCGGATTATCACGTTTGTTGTGGATGCGAAGTTGGCTGGGGGAAACTGCAATTATCATTCTGGGATGTTCTGGAAAAACATCTCAATGCGATTATCACGGTGCGATGTGCTGGTTG
This sequence comes from Ascaris suum, assembly GCA_013433145.1. NCBI lineage: Eukaryota > Metazoa > Nematoda > Chromadorea > Rhabditida > Ascarididae > Ascaris > Ascaris suum. The sequence goes on from CM024174.1 coordinate 12,628,616, forward strand.
CGTCCCGAATCGTCGGCCGCTAGGCGACTAGACTTTCTGGTAGGAAATGAATCATCGGCAAACGATTGCTTGGCTATACGCCGAAGTTTTGCTACCTATGATAGCACATGGGAAAACTGCATCTGCAAAAAAATGTGCAGCAGCTTATTGTTCTTTCATGTTTCTTTTTTACAACCAGACGAAAAGGGCACGCTCAATAAGGCGGATATGACTAACTGATGCAATCAATTAGGATACCACTGATACATTGATTGAAGAGGGAAATGATGGGAATAACGTTGAAGGGCTGCACACAAATCAATCGTGAAAATAAATGCGAGGAGAGGATGGGGGAGTTGAAATTCGCTAGTAAGAAACTGTGGTTACAGTGCTTGACGTGGACTTATGGATATCTTTCTGCGTCTTGCATCATTTTTGGGGAACATGGGCAGCTTTCTTGAAACATTGATAAATCAATAATCGAAATTATGTTGGTGTGGAAACCGGCTTCGGAAACGCTTTGAGGATAACGTTGTGAAGTTCATGCGCACATGGATGTAGTTTGAAAATCGTCACTATAGGAAGTAGGAAGGTAAAGAAGGTATAAAGTATGGCTCTGTTTCTTGAAATATTTATCGAATGTTCGCTATTTACGAGAAAGACATCGATGTATTGTGAAATGTATGACTAAGAAGGTCAGCGGCGTCTAAAGCAAGCATCATCCTCCCCATCGGCTTCGCTCATTCTCCCTAGGCTAAAATTTAGGATGAAAACTGGTGCATAGGCACGACATCGGTGAAGGGAGGAAATTCCATCCGGATCTGCAGCAAACACCCCTAGGTAAAAGGGGGAGACATATTCTGGCACAGTTCCCAGTTTAAAAGCCCTCTGCTTCATAACCCCTGACCACTGAACACAGGTGTTTTTGGGAAACTGTGAATGTTATGAGACTTAAACTCTTATCTCGAATGTTTTCCGCTTCTGCAACATTGCATTCCACATATATTGGAACCGCATGTGTACTTGAAGAAAAAGAAAGTAGTGGGGGGGGGGGGGGGGGGGGGGAGCCAGTTGACTCTCTCTTTATGTTAAGGAACGGTGCAAAGAAGACACAGACCATCAACAATGCTTCGTTTGAGCAGCATCCAGTATTTTTTACTCAGCAATAAGTAAACTGCAGGGTTTTCGGGCCTCAAATACAATCCGCTATCATCATAGAAAGTAGTGGGGGATCACACAGCACTCGAGGTTGCTAACGCTCAAGCTCACTCTTCCCTTACAAAAATACATAGCACCGTTAGCAAAGCGCCGCAACTATTATATAAACGCTTAAGAGCCGCTAGTGCCGCCTGTAACCCTTCTTTGTTTTCCACGTCGGCAGAATCATCTCTCACATCAGAAAGAAAGAATAGAAATAAACACCCCAAACATTTTCAGATTCACGCAAGAGGAAAACTGCGCCGCTTACAATCTTATCACAACTTAGGAACTAACAGAAACAGTAGAGAAAAGAAACCCGCAATTCATGTTGCAGTGGTCGTGGCTGTCGAACAAGTTGCCGACATGAACGCATCCGTTCGCACAACGCTACCATCTCCACATAGGAGCAGTGCTGTCTTTTCGGCTTTGAATGAATGATTGATGCGGTTATTTCAGGATTCAATGCACAACGGCCAATGGTTTTAATAAACTGGAGTCGAGGTAGTTTTCCTGAAATGACCTCAGCAGCCCTAAGCATAACGAACTTAACGGTGCCCTTGAGATCAACAATTATCCGCTGGGTTGTGTTCAATACTTTTGTGCTATGCGAACGGTTGCGTTCGCGGCGAAACTTGACCAACTGTTGCGATTAGAGGCGTTTGATTATCCGGGCAGGAAGTAAGGAGACCTCTAAAACGTTGGAGCAGAACTCTTGGTCTGGTCGTCACCTTAAAAGCCGCATCTTTGTTATGGTCTGTGCATGCGAAAGGATGCAAAGTCCACAGAGCGGGACAGCAGCAAAGCTGCCAAAACCTCTGTAAATCTCCCAACTCCCGCTAGCAATAAAATACTTGCCATTTGCCCTACGACTTCCTGGAATTCTGGAAAAAAAGATGCAGCACGAATATTTTCAGTTAAAGAGTCTGAAGCTACTGAAACTCCTTCCACCCCGCACTATGTCCATTTAACTTCCCTCGAAAGCATCAACTTTGAGGAAGTTTTTACGTTTCATCTGTATGCTATTTCATCATTTTTACATTTAGGGCGCCAAAAAACTTTGCTGCATTTCTAGCAACCAAGCAATTTGCATGAATTATCTATCAAAAGAGCATAAATCTTTAGTTCGCATTCCTAAGACAATCACAAATAAAAGAAACCATCCATTTGCTTCGGTCTCATTGCTAGTTTCTGCTTGTTTACTCGGCGGTTGAGGCACGCATCGTTCTGTGAAAGTTCGGCAGTTCAAGTTTTATTCCTCAAGCTAGTAGAAGAGGTAATTTAACGTTCGAGCACCGTTTCTCATTGAAAACTTGCAATTTTCTCAAAAACGCCTCAATTAAAACAAATATTTCTGTCTGATTACACTGCAGACCGTTTATGTTGAAGTTCTGAATTCCGTCTAGTAGAGATTTAATTGCATATCAACTGTTAATTAAAGTGAAAACGAACGCGAAAATTTTCCATAAACCGCCTCATGGTTGAAGTTATTATCTCGTTCACTACTGTAACAACCACAATTCTTTGGCATTCCTCGACAAAATTTAATGGTTGTTTGATGCTTCTAATAAGAAGGTAAAACGGGAGTTGAAGTACCGAATCTAAATCACTTAAGCTATAATAGACTTTGTGCGAGAGTATACAATAATTCCTCATTTTCAGACTCACTAGCCTTGGTATTTAGTCCAGATGTAACCGTTTCAGAGTATTGCTGAGGTTTTATTTCAAAACTTATGAAATCATTGCATGACTAGTGAGGCGGACTATTCTAAGACTTTCACATACTCACATTAATATTTTCGACAAGGTACTTCCGTTGCTTGTCTTTGATGCTTAAGTCTCTAACCATTTTCGTTAAGGTCTTGAGAAATTGGTGAAAGTGAGTCATGTTTGCGATAACGATTCGCGTCCTTTTTAGGAGAAAATTTCAAGTGCCCACCCAGCATTCGTTCTCTACCCTATTATCCAGTTTCACTAAAAGGTAAAAAGATCTCTCAGACCGAAGACAATTCTTTCAGAAAATGCATCTGTCGCATACAAGCACAACTTCTAGAACTCACATAACAGAAAGGATCGAAGTTCAAGCTGAAGAAGTTTCTTGCAGCTGTATCTTATATTTATATTTTTATTAAAGTTTTCGAACTATTGAAGAACCATGAACATGGTAATGCTCGAATAGATCTTCAAGCGGAAACTCCATGACGCGCAGGTTACTTCAGCCGTAAGACTTGCACACTAATAACTACCTTGCCACATATGATTTTCCAACTTCTTATGATAAAGTCAGTTCAGCGCACCGAAGAAGTCAAAAATCCTTCCCTTGACGCGAACGTTCGATTCGCAACGAGTCATGAGGGTAAGAAATGCCTTCGTGACGTAAATAATAGAAATGAAGAGTGATAAATGAAATCAATGTAGCATATTGAAGAAAGCCCTCGTTCAGAGAAGAAAGACAGAGAAAAGGTTCACTAAAGGTTTGCATCGGTGCATAGACGAATACGTTTAACATGGGTCTTTTGAAACGTAAAAGTATTCGCAGACGGCGTGGAGCAACCAATGCCACTATAAGTAAGTCAGTTTTGAGATGAATTTCTCATACAAGTGAGCCGACAGCTATCTTGCTAATTGTGGTCAAGTTTCGATTACTATCGAGAAAACGAACACATCGATAGCCAAATTTTGGCACATAAATTTTGATTTGCAATCGAACATCGACTAAACCATTCAAGGCTGTTACAACCGCATTTTCCATCCGAGGAACAGTGACGAATGAGGCACTTCATCAGGGAATTGTTATTTGCGGCTAAGAGCAGTTAATTTGTGATCGTAGGGTAAACCAATGATGAGACCATCACGATATGACCTTGCAAGCATTGTCGAAGAAATTTTGGCGACTCTAGTCGCGATAATTTTGCACTAGAATATATATCTTGTCAGGGATCGGGGAATCGCTTAAGTTGTTTTTATAGCCGAGGAGGATGGCACGCAAATGGAACGGAACGATCGTACACGAAGGAAGAGAGGAGGAACAATAAGGAAAGGTGACTCACCAGAAATGATCGAACAAATGCGAGCGTTCTGCCTGGCCACCGTCAGGTGTGGCGTTCAGGTAGCTTTCAACCCAATATGCGTTCTATAGCTCAACCAAAACCTAAGTTTTGGAGTTTATTCAAGTTAAGCTGAGAAGAACACCTCGGATCGTTTCTTCACTCGCCTTAGAACATTTCAGGAGTTTTCATTACCATGACACGATTGCAAGCACTGTTTCATTTCTTCACCTGGTAGTTTTCGCTCATTCTTAAACAGTTTATCTTTATGCCAAACTGAGCGCGAAAAATAGCTCAATCAGCTGGAAAGAGAGATGTGGGCTATTTGTTCTTCTTATAGGAACATCAAGCAAACCAATATTCATTAATGCTGATAAAGGCAACATTCACCGCATTTGACGAACGAGAGGGTAGCTGCGATATATTTCAAAAATACATCAAGAAGAAAGATTCTCCATTGAAGCGCTACTTTCCCTCAACCTTCACGCTTTCTGCGGTCATTCTGATTATTCGAGCTTGCGCTCAATGAGTCGAATTCGAAAATAACTCAGCTCCGAAGAGAGTTATTGGCATATTTATGGATAGTGGTAGTTTGTCGTGGTTCTGTGCAAAATCAATAGGATTTGATTAAAACGTTTTGTGACAGATCTGAGATGTTGAACTGTGTCCACTGTTGTACGCTTTCGCTGGTTTACCTTCCCTATGTCCTATCATGAACACAATGGTAGATGCCATTGAGGAATGTTTAACTGATATTTGGTCAGCGAAAGCAGCAAAGTGTGGATTTGATGAAATTCTCAAATGATTTGATTTTAGGGCTTAGTAAAAGAATTTATGGATATTAAGAAATCAAGTCCCCCACCAGCACAGTTGAAGAAGACGGCATTTGACAAAAATACCGATAAGAACAGATATAAAGGTTAGAGATTTCAAAGACTCCACAAAGGATTAAGTGAAATCGGTGCCAATATCGTCCTCTTGACAACAATATCGGATAAACTCACCGTTATCTTTTTACGATTCTAGTTTAAAAACCTTCCAAATTTGTTAAACATTTCTTCTGCTTAAACACAGTCACTGTAACAAACAGAAGCGCTTATGCTCAAAATATTACCGCGTCACAAAAGGCGAAGCAGGAAGATTGGGAGACACCTTTCTTCTTCCTTTTTGCAAGTAGGAGCTCCGTCTTTGCAACCATCTGCCACTATCTGTTGCCAGAGTAGAGCGGTCTTTAGGATACTTGGCAAGTGAGGGCCAATGTGAGAAATGATGTTCACTTCCCACCCTTAGCCTATTTCCTCGCATAATATACCTAAGATAGGGGTAGGATTTCATGCAGGAGAGATGAGACAGACATCTGCGCTGACAGTCAGTCTAGCTGAATAAGTTTAGGAAATAAACATCACAGAATAGAAGTTTGACGATAGAAGTTAACGCTGACTGTTCCAAGTACTTTTTTCCTTCCTCAATGTTTTCCCTTTGTAGTTCGCGAATACCGACTATCATCTACTAAGAACTTCAACTTTTAGCAATTTGGACATCCGATTATTGAAAGTATTTTCCTGCAGGAGGTTTTGTTGTTGTATGATCGATAGATTGCCACCATTTCTCGTATCTCTTCCGTTCTCATAGAGTGCATAGGAACTTGTTTAGTTTAAATAAAAGGGATATTAAAAAGGATAATAAAAAAAATAAATAAAAAGGACCGAATCTAAATCACTCTTGTCATCGCATTGCCCACACTGTGGAAAAAGTCATATTAGAGTTCATACTTGCAGTGCCACTTCGAATATCTTCACCTGTTCAAAATTCTTTAGTGTTCCAATATGCGAACTCATCGCAAACTGGTTTACAGTTAGTCGGATGTACACAACCAAAACCTTCCTATTTCTTGAACACCGTGAAGTTTATACCCCCGAAGGTCAGTGTAAAGGGATGTGAGTTTCATCGGTCACACGTAGAGAAAGAGTGGTGGCAGTGCGGCTGAGGAGAAGGATACAGCCACTAGCTTGTTCAGTCACGGAAGACTAATTGCGCTTTTTTTTGGTTTTGGAAAATTTTGCATGCTGTTGGTTTTACTGTCCTGCTTTATCCTGCGGGTTTTAAGGTGCATGCTAAGGTGGAAATTTTACTGGAAATCGATATTGGTCCTAAGCCACGACGGTCGGTTTTAAACGGTTGGCATTTTAAGGTGAGGTGCGCGGTGCTCTGCTATGAGATTACAGTTGTTGTATTCAGCGTAGATTCAAGATCTTATAAGAAAACTCAAATGAAGAAACTGTTAATTGCCAGTGGTTTTAGACGTATATTGCACAGACGACACACGAGTCGTGCTGTCCTATCCTCCAGGTGGAAACGATTACATCCATGCGAATTGGGTCGACATACGTGAGGCAAAACATCGTTTCATATGCACGCAGGTATTTCGTGTATGCTTGGGCAATTACGAAAAGCAGCCTCCATATACAGTACAGCATGTCGCGCATGCGATTGTATACTTGTGCTGCGGTAAAAAACAACTGTGATGAATTGCGTTTCATTAAGCATTAAGCATATGTGATGGATTGGTCTGTACGGAAAGAGTGATTTTTAAAATTATGTTGTTTTGAGAAGGAAATGCCCTTGAGAGGAAATAAGAGGGCGTTTCAGTGGGAGAAGCATAAGGAAGTACCTTTTGTCACATTTGAAAGTACGAGTGGCACCCGAAAATCCGTTGGAGGTCGTCGTTTGCAATCAGTCTGTAATGAGGTAATTATTCCCTTTAAACGCAAAAGGACCGTTAAATTCCCATCACACATGCAAGTAACTCTGGTTTAGATGATTCTGACTCAACTTTTTCGGTTATCACAATAAATGAGAGTTTGTTCTATTCGTCTCTTGAGGAAGAAGTACTTCTAGCAAGACGAATGTTTTTGCAGGACCACTCTGGATTTTCGACCTAGAAATCAAGAAGGGAAGTTGAGAAGAGGAGCTTGTTTATTGCCTTGCAACCAAAATTAGGGCATGCAATCTGCACCTTGAGTTGAGCATCACTCGATCTCGCCATCGGTGATAAGGGAAGAGGGAAGGAAAGTTGGTATAGGAGAGGTTGAAGGATTTCGTGTTCTCTAAAAACTAATCTCCGCTTTGACCTTATCTTCACCGTAAGCTATCAGTGTTGACATCGCACCCAAGTCGCATCGGAGTCATTGCTTCTTAATGCAAAAGAATAGCACAGCATGATTCTTTGGCATGTGGAGATATGCGACGATCTTCGACAGGAAGGACTTTATCGAAAAACGATGAGGAGACTAAAAAAGTTTGCGTTTTAAGCTAGGCAGTAAGTCAAACGATATAAGGCACCATTAGAAAGCAACTGCTGCGGATCGACAGCATTATGCTAGTGAATATACCTCACCAAGGAACATCAAAATTGACCCATCGGCGTGCTTAATTTTTAAATTTAACAGCAAGTAGAGGAAAGATATTATTAGGAGGCTACTTATTTAGGTTAACGGCAGCTGAGTCATTCACCTAAGCGTTCTGAGAAGACTTCCTCCAATTTCCAATGGGCTGCAAAATATTGAGGTTCACTACAGCGTAGAGCGGTAGCATGATCCAGGAGGTACAATGGTTAAACCATCATTGCCTTGAAGTTAACTGGTGGTAAGCCCAACTATAATAATAGTAACAGTAATAACAACAATGACAACAGTAGAAAACTTCATTGCATTTACGACCAGGTAACGAGCAAACTCTGTGTTATGTCGACCACAAACAAAACAGAAATGCTTCACGTTTTGGCTTCGCTTCGTCTCGCCTAACAGGCAATACCTGATAGGAGTGGAATCTCACTCTTCAACTAGCGACCAAGCGTCTCCTATGCCAACTACGCGGCCCTCCACTACGCAGTCGGGTTTAATTTATAACCATAGAGTGGTGGGGCAAAATTATGCTCTTGCGGCTGTTGACATTTGAAGTGGATGATCGTCGATAAAAATCCAGGCGCCAAAACCAAATACGGTGGCAGACTTTTGGAGGATGGTTTGGCAGGAGAAGTCGAGGGCGATTGTCATGCTGTGCAACATCATGGAATGCGGTAAAAAGAAATGCGAGCAGTATTGGCCTGCCAATGTCGACGAAACGGTTCGTTCCTCTCTTATTTAAGGAATATTCTACTTTGGGTTTGTAAGATGCCTAACATCACCTCTCCTAGAACTGATTGCCAACTCCTAGTAAATATGAACGTTGGCCCGCCGAAGCAAGTCGATCTATCGACTTATGGAACGATGACTGACCTTTTATGTCCATTCACTATTCGTCGATAAGAGAAGGCATGAGAAAACATAGATGACGATGTGTGCTGCATTTCGCTTTATGTTTTACTGGTTTTGTGTCTTAGTAGGTGCAAGATCTGTATTTCTTACCCTCAAGCAGTGTTCAGATTTACTTTGATCCCCTCCCCACCTTAAACCTCTTTCATATCATCCTTGATTTTGAAAAATAATGATAGAACTTATATCCTTCCATACCATTTACGCACCGATCGTTTGCATGATGGCTTCAGCATGTGGAGTACCGCGCCAGAGGTGTAATCATAAGATTTTCAGCAAACGTATGGCACGTTGACTGTGAAAAATGTGAAGGTGGTACAAGCTGAGAAAATGCTAACAGTGAGCTATCTGGAAGTGAGTGATGGTTCAGAAGTACCTTTGGTCGTCGAACATATGGCGTGGAACAACTGGCCAGATCGCGGTGTCCCAGAGAATTATCTCGCCTGCTTCAGATTGCTCGCACGCCTCAAGTCATTCACTCATATCATTGTACACTGCTCTGCAGGTAAAGGACACTTTATGAAAGCAACAAAGTTCAGAAATTTCCACTGAAATTAGCGCGAAGCATTCGCCACAACATTTCAATCCATTTCAACGAATTCGAGAAGAATAAATGATTTTCTCCATCAGTTTTTGAAAGCAGTTTTGCATAAAACGTTTTGCAGGTATCGGTCGCACAGGGACGGTGGTTGGCCTCGAAATGGCATTGCAAATATTCACAGCTGGTGAGAAGCTTTCGATGGTCGATGTGGTCAAAGAACTACGTAAGCAGCGTCCTGGCTCGGTACAGACCGATGTACAATATGTCTACATGCACAGATGCATAATCGGCCTGAGTGAAAACAAGAAGGCGGTGAAACGTGAGGAGATGACCCCATTTATGGAGCAGTTCGACCAACTGCTCAAAATCAGAGGATGTCAGTCGACACCGAGTATCGCTTCGACACTTGTCACTGCGAGGGTGGCACTCTAAAGTTATCTCAGTCATGAGATGCCTCAGCAGCATGCTTGCCATAAACGGAGAAAACTTTCATCGTCAACCCACCTCGAGTGGACCTTATTCATTTTATCGCTAACATAAATCCAATCGGTATCGATGTCAAAGCCAAATAAACATCTCATTTCATTGCGTATATGATTTGTCGCAAATAAACGCTCTTCCTTAGGCTGCCCAGTTCAAACTTTTTTGAGCTTGCTCTACGCTCCGAGCAAATTGCTTCTAGTGCTAAATTGCATATCGATATGCAAATACCTGCTATATTTTACTGCATCGTGAGCTGTAGTATGAAAAAAATAACATTCCCCACTCGCCCCCCTAACCCTGCTATCTCGTTTGTCTAGGTCAAGAAGCCTCACTCGATTCGTTCTCCAAAACTTCTCCATTCTCAGAATGATTTAAAAAATCTGCCATAGCTTTGCAAGGTCAGACTTAAAATGTGCCCATCCAGGTTGCAGCATCCTCTCTTCAGAGGTCAAACTAATCATTTAATAACAGCCATATAAATATTTCCTACTTTAAAAGAATTGGAACAGTTTCTTCGTCAACTCAAAATTATTCTCTGCAACCTGCGATTCACCAAAATGAGTGGCTTCTTCGCAGTCCCGATGGGAGATAATATTTCTTGGCGGAGTGAGACAACTTTCCAAGAATACAGCAAATCTATTTTTCGATAGAACGATCGATTGGTGGCATTTTATACGTGTTTTACAAAATAGGTTCAGTGACATGCAAACGTGTATCCTTTACCGTATCGCTTAGTTGATCGAATTAGTCCTTTGGTGTTTATTGTGTTTGGTCACCTTGTCGATTTTACGCAGCACAACTGCGGTAAAACAGTGAACGGTAGAGAAGTAAGGGTTGAGTCCGTCAAAGCCTGCAAATTTCTTGAAGGATTGGGGGACGGTTCTTGTGTGTACACACATGCATGTCCCCCAAGAACTTGAGAGGTTGTTTGCAGCCGTCCAGGACGGTACGTACCTTTTGATCCATGCAGCAGGATATTTCAGGAAACGAGATGAGACACCTCAGCTCGCGAATGCGTGTTCGCGTATTGAATGTGTCGTGAAGCTTATCGTAAGATTTTGCACGATCTGCACTATGATGATTGAATTGTGTGTATGATGGATCTTCCCACACGCCCCATTTCTATCTTATGAACACTTGAACCCAGAAAGGTGGATTTTTTTAAACCTATAACCCTATAGTCAAATTTCCGGTGTTGACATTCATAGCGGTCACTTGCTTTCTAAACAGTTGTTTCTCGGTCTTTAAAGCTCCATTCGTTTGGGCGCAGGTCCTTTATGCCCGACCTTAGCCACAGGTTACTGTCGTTCCATTTTGGAACACAACACTCAAGTTTGGTCGCCATCTGAGGAAAAAGATATCGAGACAATTAAGAAAATTCAACGATGCTTCACTAAGGCGGCTTTTGGCAAAGCATTTCATAGGCCGTTTCAACCTGTTATGGTCAGCAACTTTTTATTTTTATTTGACATCATGTTTAGTTGACATTTGTTGTGATATCGTTGAGCTCAATTCGATTCACACTTATGTTTCAGGATCGTTTAAGGTTTTCGGGAATTCCATTTGAGAGTCTAATTTGAGGGAAAACCTACAACTTTATGAGTGACTGCATGCTGCAGTAATTGGGCAAAAGCTTTCAGTGCGCAAAACCAGAATGATAGCGTTTCCCTTAATTGTGTAGAAGCATTTGACGCAGTTTCTCATTAAAAGCTATTGTGTAAATTTGAGTCTGAAGGCACTGAAGGAAACGTATTATACCAGACTGGATCCTTCCTGTCTAAGTTTCATTCCCGGTTAAATTGAGCGAATGGTTGAACCACATGGAGCTAGCAATTGCATACCCAAAGGCAGTTACCTTGGACTTTCTGCCTTTGTGGTATATGCTAAAATTATAGCTCATAAATTACCGAGCATATATATTTGCTATTGGTTTCAGATATATAGGGAGACCGTCGATTCGCCAATGGTTTGCTGCGCTTCATTGAGGTGTTCGAATTTTGGCTGAACGAACTGAAAGGTAACAAAGTGAAGCAATAGGTGATAAGCTTCAATTCGTTTATATTAGTGTTACTGTTGATTGTCAATTGATTGTCTCTCGATTCATTCAATTGCTAGTGCGACCTCAGTGCGCGGTTTATTCGCTATTGTTGAGGAGCCCTCTGCCATACTCTGCCAATGAAGTCTTCAAGATGAAACATACTGAAAACATTGTCATAGATTTGATTAAGCCCACCAAATATATTTTGCATGCCATTCACCACGGTCGCCCAAGGCATTATAAAAAGGAGCAGCCAAGTGCGGTCCTTCTTACTTGAAAAATTACAAGGACTTAATGAAATGCACTTGAGAACGTTATACTCGTATTGCTTAGAGATGACTGTACCCAGCCTCGTTAAATTCGAAACAGAATATGAGATGATATACCCTTGGTTTTAAATGACCCCAGTACCAACAAACCAAGTTGTTAACATAATGTCAACGATTTAAGCTGCATTTCTCTTGTTTTTTTTTGGGCTGTCCTTTCGTAGTTTTCTTGTCCACTCATGAGTGTCAGTTAAAGTAATATTTCTAAGTTGAATTCAGCATACGATTCCTTTGTCAAATAAATCCACAGTAATTTATATTTGCTTTAAATCTATCAGCTTTTATTCACATACCTTAAGTTATCTTTTTTCCTTCTGAATGATAGGTTTTATGCTGAAACCCTTACTGCATCATTCAGTATTAGATGCTTTATAAGTCGACGTCTTCTTTCACTTTTCTGGCACGAATTGTTTTCATTTCCTCCTCGATAACTTTAAAGTTTATTTTATTCTTTTTTAGTTTGTTTGAGTAAGCATTATTTGTTTCGCCGTGGAAATGTTTCGTCCGCTTAGAACTTTGTTGAAAGGCAACAGTACGACGACTCGATTTGACAATGGATAGATCTGAGAAGACGTATATCATCTCGTTTTGTCACGGATACGTCTTCCTTTGTTGAACGGCATCTTCTTTCACAAAGCATTTTTGTTTATGGAATTCAGCTCAGTAATTAGTCAACTCTCGCCTTATTAGCCGAGCAGTTTGGTGTGAAAGACAACCACTTCGACTTTAACTGGCTCGATGTTACGTCGTCTCGATTTCCAATGTAACTACGCTGTAATTAAGTTTCTTAAGCATGGTGACAAGTGTGGTAGAACCAAGTGTGATAGAATTTGACATTTAAAATTGTCTGAGGGCTCGTTAGGAGGTGCAAATATAGCATCCTTATCTATCTAATGAGAAAGGATTTATTCCACATGGCTAAAGGAAATGGCGCTGTGGTGAATTCATTATTGGTAACGTTGGCTGCTTAAGCCGCAATTTTCATCTGCGTGATCACGCATGCGATCTCCTCCTGATTGGTGACACCCGGATTCGCATTGTACATTTTAATTTGAAGTTCGTATGGAGTCTGAAATTTATTTGATTATCTCTGTCAGATTAGATACACCGCCGCCGCTAAGAATTCATCGAGCAATTCAACGTTATTAAAAATTAAATCAATTGTGAAATGTGCATTGCACCGTACAACTATGCGCCAACATAAATTGCAATATAAAAAAGCCGCTGATAGGCACATTTGATAAATATATGATAATATTGATGCTATAAGCGAACGTATGGGGCATTAATATACTGAAACAATAATATATACTGTGAAGTACTCCTTGGATGTGGCATGTGCAATTTGCGACGTTCTTGTTTCCATCTAGACGGTAAGAAAAACGTCTACTATAAAAATTGCCACATTAATTTATTTACCTCAACAAATTATTGAACAAGTACTAAGGCTTCTTTTGAAGCCTTATATGTATTTTCTTCAAATTCGAATTGTATTTCATGAACCCTCAAGCTAGAAAAAAAAACCAACATACATTTCCAGCAAGCATGCCAATGATGCCTGATAAACCACTAACGTCAAGTGGAAGACGAAGATCGAGTTTTCCCTTCTGCAGGGGACAGTTGTGAGCTAAGTCACAACCATCCAGCTTGTTCCTTCAACAGTAAATATGGAATCATGACAGCGAATGCTCTCCAGAATCGAAATTCTAACATGCCTTCAAAACTGATACTCTTTGGTAGCTTTCTATAATTCGTATTTTGCCGGCAAATTCTTGCAAAAGCACTTTATACTAGCATTTATTTATGCTCATGTGCGTGTGTGCTTGTGTGTTGTTGTCTATCTTATAGATCCATTCGACTCGAAAACTATGGAAATTGCAGCCATAAAACTTGAAGATGTAAACTATGTCTTTCAACGATCCTAAGCCCGATTCTGTTCTGATTGATGCGTTTCTTGGCGAGTTTGAAAACTCTAAGATGATGCCGAACTTGCATATGCAAATTTCAATGCAGATAAAGGCAGATTTTGAGAAAAATTAATTTTGCTGAATCAGTTTCGCTAAACAAAAGCAAGAAGGAGACACTTACAAAAGGCCAAAGGTTGGGATTTCGGTCCATTGGCATGTTGAACTGAACCAGCTCTTTGAATATTTCGAAATAATGACGCTAACTTTATTGTCGTAGTACTGAAATTCAACTTTATTCGTGTAAAATTATTATCGAAGGCAGCTGATAAGAAATTTCAGCTGTTCTCCTCTTCGAATCTTCATCTGTAGTAATGCTCACTCCTATTAGGTGCTTTTTCTACCTCATAAACCGTATTCCATATTGACCTATCAATTTTGAAACGATTTCCAGTGATTTAAGGTGCTAAAAATTTGCTGACGTCTTACATTTATTGCTTCTTCATCACACATCGGAAAGATAAATTACGTAACTGGCTGACCTCGTAATTTGTAAACAAATAATTAAATAACTTGTTTTTATCGTTCTTTTAAATTTTATCGACAAAGCACACTGTGATATCTCCGTGTTTCCGCTCTTTTGCATGTGTATCGTGTATCGATCAAAACGATCTGTACGATGGTCTTAGCCTTTAAATTAATGCTAAATTCGCGAAATTTAGTGAATACAACGTCTATCATTGTGATCCCTTCTATCATCTTAATCATTACTCCATCAATTACTAAAGATTTTATAGACATTTACAAGTGCTAGAAAATTGCATGCATTTCACACAAATCGAATCTCCATTTCACACTTGTTAGTTAGCCTACAAAAGCGATTTTTTTTGTCGCGAGAGAGCTGTATGAACGATCGGATGAATTAAAACATGAAGTACTTCGTGTATTTTTGTTATTTATCGATAGCTTTTGCTAATGCTGCAATCTGCTAAGTGGAACGGGAAAGCGCAATTTGCGCTAGCTCCGATGGAGCGCTTCACATATAGCACTTGGTGCTCGTGCTCACAGCAACTTTGTCCTGGTTCTGAGTGAAAAAAGTTCGCTTAATAGCTATTCAACTAAGAGCCGATGTCTTTACTTACCACGTCTCCATTATTTTCGGCCTCAAGCACAATGGTGATCGGCTTCCTGAAGTTAATTGGATACATTTCGCTACCATCTTCATCCAGCACTTTAGCCGATCTTACGAGCATCTTATGCTCTAAATATAATCCAACAGTCAAATGAAACTTAGCCAAAGATTTAATTTTCTTCACTTCCATACAAATTAAACGTTTAACGCATAAAATTATGAATGTGCTTAATAGAAAATATGCATTCTTATGTGAGCATTGTTATGCTGAAATAAGTTATGCATCATTGTTTAAGTATGCTGACATCTGTGTTTAAAGAGGCTTACAAAGAGCACCTTTCATATGTTAGTGGACGATGTGAAACGGCATATATGTCATTCGTGAACACCACATGAACAATTGTGTAGGTTTCTCTTATAAAGATTTCTATTTTTTTTTCTGTAACCTTTCCTGTCCAATCATTCACCAAAAACACTTCTTGCTCTAATATGAGGATCTACTGAGCAAAGCATACTTGTATCGCAGTTGAATGTATGAATGGCTGTGGCGGTGCAGTTAGGGTACGGGCACTGAGTTGCACGGAGCGCAGGTTGTAGTCGCTGTCGCTGCTGTAGTTGCTGCTGTTGCTGCTGCTGCTGTGCAAAAGATACTGATAAAAGAGCAAGAAATGCGACGTAGTAGAGCATTACTGGTCGCTGGTTGGACTGGGTTTGACCACCTGAAATATATCACTGCATTCGGTAGTTTCCTATTGTGGCTTTCTTTGTACAGCTGGCAACTTACCTTTGAAACAAGAAGTCAGATAGAAGGACATGGTATTCTGCTGACAAAAAGCTAAGAGATAATATTTTATGTTTTCGTATCAACCGAGTTTTTGTACTGATGGAGATTATTCTCCATCTGATTACTCCGAATAAAGTTTAATTTTATACCTACTGTGATTTGCTAGAAAAATGTGAAGTCACACTTCCCATACAAACAGTACATCTGAAATTTTCTTAGCTTATAAACTGCCTATATAGATGGGTAGCAGAGCGCAGAGCTAACTGCTAAGTGCCCATTTTTGCTTACAACAACCTTAATCCTTGAGTCAGAGGTACTCCTCTTTTAGGAAGCTGAAATTTCCGTCAGATTCGCACAAATGGAAGTAAGATGTCGTCTCGTTCAGACGTGTCTCTTTTATAGATGAACGTTTAACTATATGATATGGTTATCTTCTTAAACGTCATCGTATTTCTGGTCTCATGAATGTACTTGACAATATTCTTCTCTTATCACCGTTATCACTGCATAGTTAACGATAAGCCGTTTAGAATTACGAAACATATGCTCTCAACGTACACCTTCCAATAGGTTAAAAACATCACCGCCATAAAAACTCGTTTTATGATCGACCTTTGTTCGTGACTTTTTCAATTACAGTGAACTAAAATTGTTTGATGAACGATTTGTGCCATATATGTAAATATTTCCCAGTGGAAATATTATGACTCTTTACTCTTTTTTAATCAGAATCGCTGATCACGTGATGATGATATATTTTATAATTTTTATTACTGCTAACTGTGCAATGTAAAAATGAACGCAAATGCTTGCGTGATGAAAGATGAAATTTGCCGACTCCTAAATACAGCGGACATATCATAATAAAATAATAGTACCCTGTAATCTTTTCAAGCTCTCTCCCCCCCTCCCTTCCCTCTCCCCACCCCCTCCCCTTCCTTTCGAGGGCAGGATCATTCTGGTTGGAGGCATTTCGTAAGTACGAAATTGAGAGACATTAGAATTACAGTCAATTTGTCTTTAAGAAATCCTTTAAAAGATAACATATTGGAGTTCTTCGTCAAATGAAAACTCAGATTACTTGAACTGCCGTTGTATTTTTATGGCAAGGAGTTCCCTGAATTAATATTCAAAAGCAGGATTTACTTACTGCGTTAAGTTTGTTATGAGAGGAGGCTCAACTAAGCGCTAAATGCATAAAACGACAACGAACTATGACCGAAAGGCCAAGTATTTGCTTAGACTTTTCCGCCAATGGTTGTCTAGTCTTAACACAATAGCATGAAGATTCTCATACTATTATGTTGTTCGTCTCAGGTTCGTGTTAATTACAGTAGACAAAGTGTGCCGCCGGTCATTTCATGCAGTGCTTGCATGTACAAACGTTTAACTGAGATGTGCCGTTATTGAAGGCCAGGAACTGAAATGTTGAGGATCTCATTTACAGACGAGTTATAAGCAAAAAGGATTGTGAACTTGAGTGATTGCACTTTCATTGTACTGCTTGTCGGCGAATCTTGTCGAAGATATTATGTACGTGTTCGGAGCCCCGAGAAATCCAAGTCTACATAAGCGTTCACCCGAGTGTCTTCCGCTGTATCTCAGTTGTTCATCATTTTGCGTCATCGAATTTTCCCAGAGAGAGGGAGATGAGATTCATAGAGTCGATTGTGGAGGGGAGGAGGGAGGGGAGGGGGAAGGAGGGAGATTACAAGCGTTCTTTTGGTAATGAGCGTAAGTATTTTTTCTGTCCGATGTTTCAGTTTGTCGTCCCAAATACTATTGATGTATTTTTCTTTGTTTGGCGTTAAAAATGCGATTTTAAGGTATTACCTACTCAGGATGGATGAATTCTGCATTTATAGCGAATGATTGAAACGTAAATGTGATATGCATTGAAATGAGGATTTTTCAATTTCTCATTGTCCCGTGAATATCATGACATGTGCATCCCACATATGCTTTTAAGTCATTACTAATAATTAACCACCCAAAAACCGCATTTACAGAGAACTTTTGAAGTTTCTCGGACTGTGGCTTAATGAGATTGGTCCGAGCCAGCTGTACAGCAGTTGTCGTACCCACTTCGACGTAACCACATAAGGAGCCTAAAGACAAGCTAGGAGTTTTTTGATAAGCAATTCCCAAGTTGTAAAATGTGGCTGGAAACGTTTGCAGAAAGGAAAGTGAGTGCAACATGGGTGGACTAAGTCAAAATGTAAGAATGGAATCAATTTTATCCCATCCGGCCATTCTCTAGGCTTTGCGCTGCTCGATTTTTACCTATTGAGCTGAAAGCAAATTTAACCTTACTGGGGAGTTTTCGAAAGGATGTGAAGTTTAAAAGGGATAGGCGATTTTATTACCAAAACAATGAAGCATTCCATCAACAAGGAATTCAAATATGGCGCTAATAACCGTGGCAAATGATTGTGGAAATTGAAGTAAAATAATACCATCAACATCTCATGTGTTAAATTTTTCGTCCATAAATAAAGCGATCTCAAAAAGTTAGGAAAATTTATATTATTATATCTAGCAATGAAATTTCATCCATTCATCAATTTCTCCTGAAAAGTCTGCTGAAATCTCGTTTTACTCCTCTTAATAAAAGCACAACTCGGCATATTTCAATGCTCTATTCTAATAATATTCCTGTAAATGTGTTATTTCATTTACCTCCCAGCTATGTAGAGGTAGTACAAGGTTTTCTTTCATCGAACTTTCTCTCTATGAACGCCGCTTTTTTGTGTAATCTCAGTAGAATTCGATCTAGCCATAGTGCTTTTTTTCTAAAATAGCTAAACGGTCGGATTGAACCTCTTTTTTTTTCTAAACGTTTGTTGATACTACGTTTATCAATGCGCTTTTTATGCCTTAAACGTTGTTTGCTAGCATTAGAAAAATTTTTTTGCTGGCATCTTGATAAGCAAAGATATCGTTGAAAATATCTGCTGATGAGTGTTGTTGACGTGTCCCACTGCCTCAATGAAGGCATCATTTCAAGTGCAGCTTTTCCACAATTCATTCGGAATTTCCTTCAGAAATAAACGCAAATTTGTGATTTCTATTCTGTTAATTTACGAGAAGTATGTTTTTAAATTTTGGAAAGTTTATTCCACTATAAAAGTGCTGTGGTATAAAATATGGCACAATTTACCTCAAGCGACATTTTGAATGTAAGATATGTGCACGTAGATATTTTTTTCTTAACGTATACAGCAGAGATATCGACGCATTTATTTGGCCACTTTTAATTTTCGTTGAGAGATGTTCACAGAGAGAAGCAAAAAAAGGTAATCTTTCATGAGTACTTCTCATCGTGCTGTGTTGAGAACTTTCATGCTTACAACAACCGTTGAAAATGAGCTTCATTAGAATGAAATACTACCAATAAAATTTTGCTTGACGTGCATGAAATTATAAAGCAGTCCAGGAAGGGTATCTAAAGAAATAGAAAAAAGACAATTCCACAAAAAAAAATCCTTTTATGTCAGTGAAATACCACGAGAAAAACAACGACATGAAAGGAAGCATGACAAGAATGGTCGAAACCATTTCGACCGATATAGAATCGGCAGTATGACGTGCCAAGAATGTTTCAATTTGCATGTTTCAAGTGAAAAACGAGACCGCATGAAATTTCCGAAATATTAGGAAATGCACAAAAATATAGATTTGCAGGAAGCTACGAGGTTTTGATGCAGATATTACTCTTGGAAGATAATGGACAAGGAAATAATAAATGCAATAAAAGTTTGAATTCAACACGCTCGATAAAACAAACAATGAAAATAGAAGATACAAAACAAGCAATAATTGGAGTTATAAGCGCATGCATTTCTCGTAATGGTTTGCCTCTAATTCATGTGATTAAATTTTCCCCTCTGAACTCACGATGCACCTGCTCTCTCGCCAAGTAGTAGAGAATGTCCGTTATATCGTCCATTGAAACGGTTTTGCGGAAGCCGAAGAATTCAGTGCACTTAATTTCAGTGTCTTTCTTGCGAAAAAGGGCCCCATTCCGTACGAAAATTTCTAGAACCTGTAATTAATTTCCAACTTTAGTCAATACAATGATAGAAAATATTCAAAGAGTTCCTACGCTTGAATGAATTTTGCAGTGAAATGCATGATATGGGAGGGGAACAGGGATTTTTTTACTGCTTAAAACTGCAATGCAGTGATGCAGTAATAGGCATCAAAAATCTCTAAAGTATGCTCACTTTCCTGACTGCGTGCAACAAAAATAGGCAAAAATAACAAAAATCTATCTAGCGGTAGCTCAAGTGAGCTAAAAGAATTGAAATGAGCTTAAAGTTCAACTTAAGATGTTGCTTTTGTACAATGCGAGTGAAAAGAAAGAAGAAAACAGAGGAATAAACACGGAAAAGCAATAACCTTGACTGCACACTCTACTGGTATGCTTATATCTGCAAAGACAGCTCTTAGCTTCTCACTCGCTTTCCTCGCATTTTCTTGAATTCTGTCGCCGTGCGATAATAGCCATTCCATAGCTTCCTTAAATATAGAGTTGCCAGTGGTGGAACTAAACTTTTTTATCTCATGCAAATTCTTTCGTATGGAGGAGCGTCCTGTAAGGACAGTGGAAGAGCGTCGTTCTAGTGTCATGGCCTCCAGTGACCTTATCATCCTTTAACGAAAGAAGAAACAATAGGCTTACTGCTTCAACTTTTTTAGCAAGCGTTAGAAGACTGCGGCCGACCGCAAACACTTAATACCGCAAACATAGTCGGATACTTTTGATCGAAAATTTATATCAATGGTGTCTCCCTATATTTGTTTTGCATTCCAAGTGACCTCATTTATAGCTTCGATTACCTTCGCATTTGCTTGGAGCTAACGAGCTAGTAGTTGGACCCGATGTAAACTACAGGACAGAAAGAGCAAGAAATCAGTACTGAAGAAAGAAACTGCATAAGAAATGAGATTCAGTTTCATCTCCATTTACTCTACTGTCTCGAATACAGCCTCAACCTCTAATTGGGCCCCTCGAATGGAGCCCTTTTTTTCGATATCGCATGAAAAAAAACACCCTCCACTTCATTACAAATAATATGGCATACTAAATTCAAGACTACCTACCCTAGCTGATACGCTTGGTTGGCCATTGCTAAGCATTGTGCGTTCGAGACGTTTGAGGCGTTCTGCGTCCACTTTGATAGATTGAAGTCGAAGGCACAAAAACGTTACAGCCATATTTCTCTCGAATTCCGACTCCTCGCTGCAAAATCATAATGCAAAGAACGCGTAGATTTCTTCAGTCATTCAATGGGACTTTGCTCTCTCTCTATTTTTAAAAAAGGGCACATATCGCCCAAAGAGAACTTGCAATAAAATTTTGAATTCTTTGGTAAGAGAAAAACGAAGGCTGCATATTGATAATAAGAGAAAAAAGTGGCTGCTATTTTTAGCCATAATGAGATTGTTTAAGCTCCGTGAGATATAAAATATTATATCACTGGAAGCAATTGTATGTGGATGGGAGATAAACGAATTTTAATTCCATTTGTCTCTCACCGGCATCGAAGAATGATTACCGATAGAGTACTGTTTGACGAAAAAACTCTCCTCTGTCTAGGCTGTTTTTTTTAACTCAGAGGACTGCATAAGTATAAGGAGAAGCAAGGTGAGCGCGTAGGACAACGAGGGAGGCGAGCAGGAACTATTAAAGATTTACTTATTATTACATACCCGCAAAAAATTTACCTTCAAATCAATAAAAGAACTGTGTGATGCAAGTACTTGGATAGGACATGACACTTCCCTCAGGAGGCAATAACCTATCATCGGCTTTGGCAAGCACCATTAAAACCAAACGCCAAAGAAGTGGGTGAAGGGTTTTATAATTGATTGTTTGAGGTCGTCCTGGAGAATAACAGAATAAGTGTTGCGGGAGAACTGATTTGAAATCAGGAAATGAGCTAACGTTTTTCCAGAGATGATATAATCTTCCGGTTCACAGTCGTACCGAGCTGACCAACCATGCGCTAAGGGTTTAAATATCGATTGATACAATAGCCTCTGCTAATCGATTCGTTTGCTTATCCTTCATCCAGTTCTAATGCCAGGCAAATAACTTTTGGAGGCAGCCTGCCGAGGAATGGTTCATCGGTGAAGGAGGCGTCGGGAACGATTTAATCAAGAGAGAGGGGGAAAAAGAAAAGTCGGGGAGAAGAAAGTGGGGAGAATTATTCGCAACCGAGGCTCAAGGTTGGTTGCGATCATCAGAGGATAGAGTATTGACAGCACATTTCTTTATGCTTACCCCGAGAGATCGCTTCCTTGTTTTCTTCGATGACGACGTTTTGATGATTTCTAAATGATTTTAATAAATTTAATATTATTGAATGGGAGTTTATCTAAACGTTAATATATACTGCAATTTATATTGCTGTTTGTCAATTGCATTAAATTTCAACACATTATACTTGTTAAGACTTTCGTGACAGTATATGAGGAAAAATTACATCAGCTACCTATAAAGAATTATTTACGAGAAAACACATTTCTATATCGGAAAATCTGATTTAGCAATGATGCAGGCAATCTTTCACTTGCAACGAGACTATCGATTTTCTCTTGAAATAGCACGAGGGTGACATATGATCAACTTGCTTGCAAAATTTCTCCTTTCGTTCAATTTTTTATTCCCTGCTTGTGCATCACAGCCAGCTGAACATGTGTGCAAGTGCAATACGAGTGGGTAAATGTATAGTGTCTATGGAATTAACGGTGAGACGAGAAGGTGCACACTCTACTGGTGATAAACTGTAAGTGAAGAATGAAAAAAAAAGGAATAAGAGTTGGAGCTATCTTTAAACGTACCCTTCGCCCAAGTTCAGAATACCTTCCTCCGCGAAAATCCGAATCGCTCAGGTAGCGTCGATCTTCGACTGCCGACTTAAAGTCCTAAGCTCACGTTTCTTCATCAAAACAATCATTTTGTGGGAAAGAAATGTAAGAATAAAATGCAATCTATCGTCTCAACTTGTTCGTTTAAATTATATTAAATTTCCAACGAATTCATAAGAAAATAACGCAAAAAAATAAATAAGAATTATCTCATTGGAAATTTCCTTATATCTTAATAAGACGGAACTCGATATGGAAAAAAACAATGACCGACGGCTTCAGCAAGATTACGAATACCCAATGAGAGGTAAAAAATTTGGAGCGAATCCCAACCAGCAGTGTTTTGATCGAGCGGTTAAAAAAATGCGGCTTTTGTTGTGCTATCAAGATCAATTCGATGTTATTCAAAGAAAAAATCGTTTTCAAACAAACATTTGAATTGAAATCACGACAAATATTGGGTTCGTACAATTAAAGAATAAAACTATTTTATGGACCATGCATACTTTCGTAGATTTTCGCGACGAACGTCCTCGTCGACGATCTTTGGAATGAGATTGTGACTGAAAGTAGAAAAACATATCAAAAGTTGCAATAAAGTAGTCTAAATTGAAGTAGTCATATCAGCTCAAGTAGTCTAAATTGAAAACAGTATCAAAACATACAAACAACTATGCAGATAAAAAATGTCGTGGTTTTTATGAGTAATTCATTTCTATAGCAAACTGTAGTGTTTAGAACTAGCTCATCTATAATTTAATTTGGAGCTTAAATTAAAAATACAGAGTTCTTTTTAATTCGCTACATTCTTAATTTATAAATCCCAAGCGCCGAAATCATAGGAAAGGGAAATAAGCGCAAAATTTCGATTAGTTCTTTCAGCAAATGATTGAGCAATACAAGGTGCTCATATGAACATAAGAATGCGTATGCAATCTCTAGCTAGTCTAAGTTCATGCATGCAGTGAATCGAATATAACTTCCTTCAAAAAGAAAAAAGTTTCATGAGAACGATTTGCAACAGGAAGCAATCGAAGAAAGTATAATCCTTGTGGTTTGCTTCATCGGCTCGTTATGTGTTTAATAATGAAAGTTAAAACTGAATGTGCTGAGTGTTATATTCCTTTAAATTCCTTTATATTCCATTTTTCCACTACGCAACGCAGAAAGTTTAGAATCTATTTTTATATCGTTTAGCAGTCCAACTTTGCTCGAATTCTTTTCGTGTTGATTCTATCTTCATTTTAATATTTGCTTGCATTCTTAATCACACATACTTTGCCATCAAATATTACTTAATCGATGGCAGTTTCATTAATTGTTTTTTGATGTATTGAACGTTTGCATAGCTTTTCAACGAATCTTTCTCGCGAAATATATGGAAAATTTGTTACGATACGATGTTTGTAAGAATTAAAAACACAAAATCAGTTACCTTATTGTCTGGCATTTCGCAAGACACTTCATCGGTATGATCTGAAATTTGCACTTTGCAGGATCCTTTAATTACACAGAGATAAAAGCAATAAATTAGTGTATTCCGGTTTTTGTCACTCTCATATTCAAAAAGCTATCGTTCCATTTGACAACAAATACAACGAAAGATAAGTTTCATTGTCCGAAGAAGAATCATATGTTAAGCGAGCATCCTTTCAATCAGGCTCAAAAACAACAAAAGAATCGCTCAGCCCGTGGAGTACTTTCAGATCTTATTGACTGGAATAAGGCTGATTCCCTGGTCCACACAAGTACCACAGAGTACCATCAGCAATTCCTTTGCTTGCCTCTCAAAAGGCTTATCTTCAAAATGTTTTTGCTCTCTGTTTAAATTGATGACTAAGTGATCATCTATTCAGAATTTTTAAATATTTGAGCATTTAAATTGTCTAAGGAAGTATCATTTAAGCGTGCCCTTCTGAACAGTTGACAATATTACTTACAAATCCTCCATTCATGTCGCATCTTTTCTGGGCATTATTACTTTGCTCGGGAACTAGAAGAATGCTGGCAAAGAGGAAAAAAGCATTGGTAATCCCACTGAATCTGCGTAAGAGAGCAGCCATTCTTTTGAACCCTTATCGATCCCTTAATCTCCGTTGATCTGCTACCAACAGAAAAAAATTGCCACATCGCCTCAGTGTGCAAAGTTTTTGCAAGGTAGATTTTTATTAGAGTGAAAGGCAGAGAGGGAAGAAAAAGCAAAGCAGTTTTCAAAATCGACTCAAAAGCAGTGCCTCTCGATTTTTTTGTTTGCCTCTGCTAAATTTCTTTGTATTGCCCGTGTTCATTTCGTCATCCATTAAAGTAGTTTATATCGAGTTAGTGCTGCTATTGATGAACACACATAAACACATGCTAAATGTGATTTGCGACATGCTGTAGTAGTAAGAACGCCGGTAACACCGTTTCCGAGCTGCTGATTTATATTTACCTTAAAAAGAGAGTGCTGTAACCTACTTGAAGTTAAAACAGATACCGTAATTTCAACCAAATTAGGAGATTAAAGATTTGGCAAAACAGTGAGCATATAACGGTCAGCGCTTTTGTCGTGGCACTGTGATAGGCATATACTTTCATCTTTTGTTGTCGCCGCATTATGGCTTATGTCTTCAAGTGAGTCATAAAAGAAATGTTAACCTACCAATGAGCGGAAAATCATGTGATTTTGACAGCGTCTGCTTCCGTAAATCTGCTCTTGTCAGCGTGCTTGATGGCACTGGTGTTAACTTATCCAGCTGAAACTTTCGATGACTTTTAAAATCTTTCATCTTACAATAACGGTCTATGGTAGTTTTTGTTCCTCACAGGTTTTTGTAATCCCTCTTAGTACCGTCGTTCAATTTATATTTAAAATCAATAAAAAGTACATATATTACTCAACTAAAGGAGATTCGTCTCTCATCTCCTTGGGAGCAAACTCGAGGACAAATTCTGTGTCGCGCATACAAGTTTGCTCCTTTGAGATATTAATTTCTTCTTGGCACAGTTATCACGAATTTTGGGGCATCTTCACAAAAATTGCTCGAAATGTATAATTTTGTTTCCGCAATAATTATAATGGACTAACTATTTTACGTATGGTCAAAAATATTGTCGAAGTTATTAAATAATGATACCCCTAGAACGCCTCATTTTATTTTCGGTTGGATGATACTTACGCACTCAAAACCAAATTAATCATTTATGCAGCTGTGGAATATTTTTAAAGAAATTTCGACCAGTTGAATGGGCTATCAAAAGACAATAAGTGCACCTATGATAAGTAATAAGTTGCTTAAGCTGATTATCAGAAAGGTACCTCTGAATCGAAGTAGTGCGAGTATATACTCTTATCATTGCATGTGGTTCCACCCATCCTACCGTCAATAATTGGCCGCTCATCTCCTATAATCAAAACAATTAAATGCAAGCAAAAAACTTTATGCGGCTTAAAAACTTACACTTTGAACTCAAAACCAACCATATTCCTCAAATGGCAGGCTATTGGGCAATTACAACAGAGTCTTTTTCACACACATTTTACGCATTTCTTTTTTTTTTAAAGAGTAGCGCTCGATGATCCCATACTTCGGCTCTAATAGTTTCAATCCATATGAAACTTAACCGATGAAGATGATACACGTTTATCGTAACAAGTATCGTAACAAGTATTACTATTCGCAAAGTTTCTTCTAGCAACAAAAAAGATTTTCCGTATGAAATTACAAACGTTTAGTTCGCATCGAAATTCCATCGTCATTTTCAGAATCCTGGGATTCCGATGCTTTGTGAAGTTCCGCTTTCGAATTTTGCAAAACCCTTCCCGATGTGCTACAACATACATTCTAAACTATTCAGTCAAGGCTGCATTCGCAAAGAAAGACGTTTGGCAATAATTGGCTGCCTATTCGTAGTAAATGCCATAAAAATTTTGTTGACGACATTTTTAAAAGCGAGCATGAAATGAAAATAAAAAGAGATCGTTTATCCTAAGCATCTCGGTTCTCAGAATCTCACAGAGTCAGTCATCCAAAATATAGGGCCTCATTCGTGCGGGTTTCAAAGAAAGTTTCTGAATGAAGTTACTACTCTGAAAACTCTTAGTGGTCAGCACATTGTTCGTTTGACCCATTAAATAATGTTTTGTAACCGATAAAACGTTCTCAAATTCCCTTGATATCCTCGTTGCTGTGTAATGGCATTCACATGCCAGTAATCAATTAAGCTCTTCCTCCCTTTCCTCCTTCCGCATCCCAGACAATAAGTCTCCGCAAGAAATTTTGAAATTTGCTACTTGGCAATGATTTTTTTACTTTGAGAGTTATAACTTGCACTTACTGAATGGCGACTGACGTTTGATCCAGCCTTTCAACCTGTCCATCACAGACGGTGGTGATGAGCTTGAGTGCTGAAAAAAACACTCGGATAGTGTTGAAAATATGTTTTATAAATGACTGCATCAGGATGTATTCAAATCCAATGCCATCCCAAAGCACACGTTTCACTAATCTCTTTTCTAGAATAAGTCGTAAAGTTGGGGTTTCTCGAAAATTACAGCTTACTGATATCGTGCTAAGGACAACTCACGGCAGCCGAACTTTACCTGTTGTTTTCATGCAGAAGTGAAGGAGATGGAAAGGGTTGCCAAATCATGCGGTTGAAATAATTTCTGCTTGGCGAAATATGCTGTAGTAGCAAAGATATGCATACCTAACGCGCATCAAAGCTAGTCTTTTGAAGCGTAAAAATAGTCACTGAGCTCGCCTCTCTGGTATAGGCCATCAAAGTAAATACGGCGACTACAGCAAAAAGAGAACGCCAACTTATTAGTGCAAATACCTTGTATAATTCATCTCTTGCCATCTTAAGGGCACGATAAAATAATGAGCGAGATTATCAATGAAATCATTGCTGAGATTGACATTTGGGGAAACGAGATCCCCTCTAATCCTAAATCACACACATCAACGCACGCACAAATATTTTGCTGCCGAATAGTCTTATTATTTGGCTGACTGTATTAAACCTTTCAACAGTTTGTGCACTATTCTCCTTTCTCTCCACAAAATCTTTCCGAAAATGTCGAAGTACTGAATGAATCTCAAAAATTAAAGCACAGCGACAATGCTGTTTAGTAGGCCGGAGAAAATAAACGCACTGTAATTTCCGTCTACTAATCGGGTATGTATTTCGTCTTATATAAGAGATGCAAGAGTGTAAGCAAATGGGAGAATGCTTCCAAATACTATTGGTGACATAGTGCAACTGGCGTACTGAATGCTGGGAAATACAATGAAGTGCGAATGGATACGGCTCACTCGCTATTCATTGATTATATACAAAATTACAAAAGAAATATTTGATGGGTACATATTCGAATAGGGGCAATTAAACCCAGATAAAAATAGGAATACGCTTCTTTCTTCCTCAAGTACATTTTTGTGAAAAATAGTTTCGTAACTCTAAAATGAAGTACTTACCTCGGTTTTCCCATCAGCGTAGCCGAATGATTCCTCTGTTCCCCTTGCTCGTAGTTCTAAACATTGTATGTATATCATAAACCCATGAAAGCCGTTCCGTACTTATGTTCCCTTCCCGTTCTTGATGTGTACCTTTGCATAATGAAAAGATCTCCATGTTTACAACCTGTGCAGTTTATAGCTCGGAAAACCACAACGCAAACACGAACAAATCTCACAATTATGCCCTTTTGTGCTTTTTTAAGTACAGGCGATGTCTACCTTGCGGATTTGTGAATGGAGTGGGCATCCTTGGCGTATGAGGTGTTCTTGCTGTGCCCAATGTTGCTGGCTGAAATCACATCGGAAGTAAATTCTGATTAATTGTTGCGTCGATGAAATTCTTTCTTGAACATGGAAAATGCTTGTTGAAGCTTCGGTTGATGTTCGATCTTTCCAATAAGTGCCCCTGGGCAGAGTTTATTCAAAAAACTCGAGTTAATAACGCATCTCTATCACTTCGAAGCACACCATCCAGTCCATGCTCCTAGAGTTTCTATCGATATGCGTGAAGCCATGAAGTCGAGAAAGGACATACAGGACGATAAGGTCTATGCGTTTCGCCAGCTTCCAGAATTCCACTTGTTACCTGCTTAATCATTAGCAACTATAGCCGGCCAGCCTATGAAGTCCGGTAGAGGAGGTTTGGCAAAGCGGCTGACGTGTTTGGAAAAAAAATTCACGGGAAAAATTGAACTGAATGTTTTCTGTATCACTCGTAGACTCTTTATCACCCTGCCGTATATTTCATCTTCACTCGCAGCGACCCGTTCAACCTAGTCGGAATACGAAGTAGGGGTAACTATAAGCAAGAGTTGTGGCTGTATCCGCAAACAATTTTACTTCTATAAAACGCAAGTAACTTTTCGAATCGTAAATGTTTTCATCAACAGTATCCGTTATTTTGTTAATCTTTAAAATATTGACTAAAAAATTACCGCCGTTTTGATGCTCATCTTGTTTGATTGACGATTTCTTGATGTTCGCTTTTTCCCTAGAAATTAATTCCTTCGCTAAAGTATGCTATTTTAGAATAAATTTGTATTTAATTAGATATAGCCCTGAAAATCTAGTAAGCTGACAACAATTCCTGTTCTAATTTTCTTTCTTTCTATTCTTACCTCTTTTATGGAAGTTATAAAAAGTCTAAGGTTTTGAGGGCTTGCCGTAATTTCTTTTGTTTCGTTCCCTCGTCGACGAAGACCCTCGACACTACCGAAAGGCCACGCTGTGACCAATGGCTCCATCACTCACACCATTATTTATTTTTACGCGTTCACTTCAACTCCCAACAACATATCCTATATGTTACTTGAAAACTGTCGATAAAAACGCTGTAAACTTGTTGCAATGATTTCATTGTCTCACTCACCTATCTGTGATGGACGGTACGACACAGGCTGCACACGCGAGGACATCTGGAGAGGCACTTGTCGTTGTCGTGGGAGTACCTAGAAATACATACAAGTCGTGAGGTGGAATGGTGCCTGAATGAACGACATAGAATATTCATCTAGAAGCTTGGATTGAGCCGACCCTAGACGACTTCACCTAATGAGGTCCATTCATAAAACACCTTAGGCGGCGATAACTATTTGCTCTATTTTAGATCAACGAAGCAGTGCGAGATGGCTACAACCTATAGATTAAAAAATACTTGTAACAATCATGAGAAGCTATCAGCTTTTGTCTTTGTGGGCATTCCTCTACTCTTATTTGCTACTAGAAGAGAAATACGCGTGATGTACAGGAGTTACATAGGAAGGATCTAATCGGATTAAGACTAAAGGCGACAAGTCGGTGAAAACTTCCTATGGTTGAAACGATCGATGAGGTCGGAGAGGAGCGTTGTATTTTCAAAATATGATGAGGACAGTGGTAGTGTCCAAACCGCTTTAACATCAGTACTCACCGTTCTAGCCGTCTCATTTACGTCGCTTTCAGATCGCCTTCTTAAAATTCTCCGGTTTTCTGCAAGCCCAAAAAAATATAAATTTAAAACACCACTTTAATTCTCTGCCACCATCATGAAACCTTGTTTAATCACTGACTGCTTTGCATCATGGAATTCATGTGGGCATGGAGCTACTTCCGAAGTACGAGGTAAGATGATGGAGGGAGGAGCTGCACTGAGATTTGTGTGATGACTCAACTGCACCAACCTTTAAGGGGTTGCATTAGGACATAGCTTCTTTATGGTGCAGCATTTAGTTGTCATCCATTCGATACGTTTCTTAAAGACAATAGTGCTCAATAGAATAGTGATACGCATATTTGTTTTGCTATTAAATGAGCTCACTTTTTACTCATCCACTTATGGATATCTTCTCATCGATGTTCGTTTATAAATGGAAAATGGGATGTTTTTTTATTTTAAAGAAGCATTTTTTTTAATTAACGAAAAATAAAAGTTCTTCATATGTTTCGTCGAATTTATTTGCTATAAAGCGCAATCGTAGACAATCAGTGAACCTCCTCGTGTATTACCGCATGTGAAAATGAGCGTTTTTAAGCTCGCTCTAGGCGAAGACGCTCCAGAAATGACGCCAAACTAAATGAACAGCCGCTTAGTTGGCAACCAGCTAAATGTGCAATTCTTCTTTTTTTTTTGGGGGGGGGGGGGTGGGCAAGCGATAAAATCAGTGACGGATGAATGAAATTGTCGATAAACAGATAGCTAGCAGAAAAACGCTCAGACCTATCGAAACTGCAAAAACACCAAAAATTGAGACAATGTTATAATCTGATAGCACGCTAAAGTTCACTCTTGGCAGCACAATGAAACATCCGAAGAATTATGATGTACTGCTAGAAGCGCTCACTAAGAAAAACAACAGTATTTAATAAGCAGCTGTTTACGTTAAGCGAATGTATGTACTAGAATCGTAAACAAAAGACACATGTCTCATAACCTAGCATGATGCAAGCTTTCGCATTTCTCGAGCAATCGGAGAATAAAAACTAGGCGGGAATAATGCCTTTATATTTTAATCGATGTGAGCACTCTCGCTGATCTTCTCGAAATGATTTGTTTTTATACGCTTTTGCAAATGTTTTCATTAAGAGCGCTTATGGCAATGTTATAGCCTATACATATGCGTTTACATAGACAGTCATCTTCCGATCCATTAGATTCAACTCGAGATTAGAGTTACGTTACGAAATTTAATGGACATAATATCCGAAACATAGTGATCTGTTGTACTGCATTTCATTGTGTGAATTTAGTCTATTTTTCATTTACACTTGTCGGATTATAAAGCGACGAATCGTCTATGAAAGGTTTATTCGAGCGATCGAGTTCTTTAAAATACGAATGCGCCATTCAGCGTAACGAACGCGTTATTTAGCATAGTCATTCTATATTGCTACCTTTTGAAAGTGGTTGCTGAGGCGAGCGGAACGCCAAAACGCATCGAGTTGACTCTTCTAGTACATTTTTTTCGCTTGTTTCTAACTTAACCAACATAGAATGACAAAACGACCGATGCTAAACGTGTGTAACCTTTTCAAGCTCCATTTTCACAGGTCTATAATTTCTTCCAAAGTGAATTCTGATGTAGGGGTTATATGACGTGAACTATAATAGCAAGCTTCGGAAAACTCTATCTTTAGTGGTTCTCGAGTTGAAACGACCGACCAGACAGACAAACTGAAACAGAGTCATTCGCACAGAAATGAAGTCGACAAATGGATGAAACAAATTTGTAAATATGAACGATGGTTGTTGCTGCTTTAGAAGCACCTCGAAAAAAATTACTGGGCAACCTTGAGTGGGTATCTGAACAGCGTGATGCGGCTGCCATTGATTGGCGCGAGAGTTGATTTGCTGCTGCGCTGAATGGATCTGCAATCGAGTCAAAAAGTATGGATACTTTATAAAAGTAATTAATCAGCAATTTTATTTTCCTTAAAGAAGCAGAGAATGTGATGTTCACATCGCAGCTTTCCACAATATAATAAACATTACACGTGAAAAAGATGGCAAGCAAGAAAAACGTTAGAAAGTGGGAAGACGAAAGGTAAACATATAAAAGTCAAAATATCGAGTGATCAAAAGGTGGGAAGGAAACATGAAGACTCTAAGCTTAAGTTCTTTCATCATCTTATTTATAAGCGAGCCCCTAGCACTGCCTT
Source organism: Ascaris suum (assembly GCA_013433145.1). NCBI lineage: Eukaryota > Metazoa > Nematoda > Chromadorea > Rhabditida > Ascarididae > Ascaris > Ascaris suum. The sequence continues at coordinate 12,660,871 of CM024174.1, forward strand.
TTAGGGTTAAGCTTTTCGTTCGATCATCGTGCTTTCGATGCAGCATTCTTAGAAGAGTATACTCAACGATGTACGCATTGATCAAATTTGTCAACTAGGAGCAGTTTACATAATTTACGAATATATAGCTCTTATACTTTTCACTTGATAAACACCATGAATGTTTTACGTCTAAAGGCCAAAATTTCTTCTTAGCGGAAAGTCCTTTCGCTGTGGATATGAGAACGTTGCTGAATTTCTATGATTGCCCACTAAAACGAATAAAACATGAAAGTGATGAAAATATCGTTATAAAAACCTACACCATGCACATTCATAATTCCATCGCCAACTCGATGCATTACTGGTTTCATTGGACCTTCAAGAGATTCTCTTAGTAATCGTTTTGAAGGAAAAATCTGCGAGCGAGCAATGGCGACATGGTGTTACCGCATTTTCAATAATACTCTCATAGCCATATTCACAACTTCCGACGATAATCTCACACCGAGGCAAATGGTGAAGAATCAATTTTAGGTTGATAGCGAAGAACCAAATGAACTTGGTATCTCTGGCTAAAATCAAATTTGTAAACATCCACCTCGCCTACCTCACTCCTCCACTTCGACGATTACTAAAACAGTTGCAACATCTGCTGTTTATATGTGACATAAAAGTTATAACCTTTGTCGAAAATTTCCGTCCTTTTGACCGTGAAAGCGAATTTTGGAATAGTGATATAGATTATTGAGTGAATTTGAATAGCAGCTCACTGTGAGTTGAAGTCTAATATGCAACCTCTGTTTACACCTATTCACGTTTATCGTAGCTGTGCTAATCTTCTCTAAGCAAAAATTGCCCTTATGTATCGCAAACGTGAAAAGTACTCCTCTTTTATTCCACTTCATATCTCTCTTCTTCTTTGAGAATGATCATTTATTATAAAATTGATTAAATTAAAATCCACCAAAAACAATTGACAGGATAGTCGGATATATAAGAATAACAAAGATTTGATGTTTTTGATTTCGAAAACTGAGAGCAAACACTTAAGAATGGAACCGACTAATGCATTATTTGATACATGGTGATAACGCAATATGATGCCACGAACGTATTTAGAAAATAATTCTCTGTTGAAGATAAAACATCGCATCCCTTTGAGCGTAATCCGAGGAACATAACAACCTCTTATTCTTCCCATCACCTCCCCGATCGCATCTTGTTCAGCATATCCATTTCTTCAACAAATTTAACGAGAGCAAATGATGTAGGCAAGCGGATACTTGAAATGAAACCGATAATCTGCAAAACCACAATAATGTATGCAGAGTACATCCATCACCTCATACGAGGCCGAGACGTTTTTAAGATTATGAAGATGAAGAGATAGCATTCCCCATCCCATACAACAAGAACAATTGGGAATGACGATCGGACATTCTTGGAAATGCATGAAAGAAGCAATGCCCACTTCTGTGTTCGGCGACACCACGTCTCTGCACCGCCTCCACTCGGTCACTATCAGCCATTGTCCACTGACCGCCTCCTTCAACTACACGTCTATCGAATATTCAGACGAGATCATGTAAAGACTGCAAGTGATGCGAATGAATAAAATGCAAATTTTACACTCCATTCTAAGTAACAGCGGAAATAATGGCTACGATAAACATTTCTCGCTGGGACTTTAACTTCTCTTGGATTACCCCTTGAATTCGCCAAGGTGCATACTGCTGGACCACTTAATCATAAGGATCGAAGGCCACCTCCATGCAGTAAATTATTCCCGCAGTAATATCAAACATCACTATAATAACGATTTCTTTACTCACGAAGCACCGTTCCACGTTCATCAACAGCACATGAACGAATTTCAGAGCAAAAGATCAAAAATGAAGGATGCAAAAAGAATGGATAAACTAAACGATCATCAAGAATGCAGCTGGAAAGGAAGGGAACAATGTCCGACGCAGGAAAAGCTTGACGTATCATTTTATTATATTCCATATTGCTTTTTTCGCCCCAAAAATACAGCACTGTGCAAATTTTACGGATGGAGCGTATATATATATATATATATATATATATATATATATATATATATATATATATATATATATATATATATATATATATATATATATATGCATATGACATAAGAGTTGAGCTATGTGCATTGTGCGAGTGAAGCAAACAGAGAGTATACACTGCATTGTTGCATACGCTCAAGGCGAAAAAAGATTAAAAATGAAAGATTCTTTAAAACTATAAAAAGCAGTAGAATCGACTATATGAACTTATCGCTCATTAATTTCAAATTCCCAGCATCGATATCAAGACAGTATATCGAAAGAAAGCAAAACAGAAAACAACATTCGTTTATTATCAAATTTGCAAAAGAATTTCCAATATTATAAAGGAAAAGGTAACCATACATATTAAACTGAAATACATCCACATTTTTGCATCATGCAAGGTTAGACATTTCATAAAAGAACGCGAAAATATGACTTTATAAGTCATCTGTGGGGAAGTGAAATGTTGGAGAAAGACAAAGGAATAAATCCTATAAGAACAGACGTTATTCTTGCTGGATTTTTCTTTTCCTTTCAAATTCCCTCGCCTTTTTTGTTCAACAATTAAATAAAAATTGAAGAAACCTAAAAGTTGTTTCACTCTCAATCTAAAAACAAAGCACCATCAGTTGAGCACGAAAAGAGAATAAAAAGGCATTAGAAAAGAGAAGGTAAAACAGAAGTTCCAGTAAAACCAACTGTACTAAAAAACATCCGACAACGCCTTAAATCGATCCGTCGACTATGCAAAAAGAAATGTACGACTCCGTATCGGACGAACGTTCGGCGAGACGAAGGATCACTGAGGTAGCCCTTCCGTCCTACTGATTTCTCACTGTCATTTAGTTTTCTCAGTGTATACAATCCTTTGACCCTACACATTATACAAAAATTCTTTGAGTAACAACTGCCTCTTTCTCCTCTGAGCAAACCCCCTTCACTGACCAACCAAATAAACGACAAATCACGACCCTTTGTTTGCAAAATTTTTCTGCAGATATTCTTTTGCACGAGCATCTACTGCTTTCAGCTCGTCGTTCACTTCCGTGGAATCGCTGTACTCCCACTTTATCTGCAAAATAAACAAACTAGAGAGAAATACTCATTTTAAAAACATTAGAAACAATCACTTTAGAAATGTTAAATTATAGGCAAACCACAGAACCACCGATAATCGAATTTTTTGTACGTTAGATAACTGTGAGCAATCGTTACTGTAACACGCGGCCAAATACCCTTACAAGGTCAGCACCCAGCAATGGCGTGATAATAAAAAGCATCCATAGCAGAACGATACTATTTCTACAATTTCTGAACCTTTCAAACACTCATTCCCTGCTCTCCATAGAGGATGTAAAAATTGCCAGGTCAGAGGCTGCCCCTCCCTCTAACTTTTAACGCCCAGCCATCAACTTTTGTCCCTAATGGCAAGAAATGAAACATTTTTTTCAAAATAGCGCAAAGACACTGTATGCATTATCAGATTTCGTTCACGCAATAAAACAAATCGAATAACGTCCCAAACAACTGTTTTATTTGAAAAAAAAAACTGTACTATATCTCAATTTCTTTATTTTAAAACTGTACTATATCTCAATAAATCCACTCCAGAATATGTTCTGCAAAATTGCAATTTCAACTGTTTAATTTGTAGAATGGGAAAAATCATGTTTACTGAATATCCATTTTCGCAAACTTAGAAAAATAGTTGTTTTAAATAAATAAAATGAAATAAATCATTAAATTCACGGCCAATTCTTCGTATATGCGAACAAAATAAAGTTATTATAAGACAGCCCCGTGGATGATTTAAATATACACTTTGAAAATAAAACTTTAGGCAGTTTTAAAGTCGCAAATTAAAAAAAAAAACGAAAAAAGCATCTTTGAATGGCACATTCCATCACATTTACCCACCGTCCACAAATGAAAACAGATTATCAATCATAAAATACATCCACATCTTACAGCAGAAATCAGTGAACACTACCAATTGACGTGATCAATCGATTTGATCGCAATTTTAGCCTCATTGGAGAAACAGATGTCTCCGCAATGAAGGAACCGATGTAAAGACATCCATCATATCGGGTACAGTTGATATGACCGAAGAGCATACTCCTCCATGTATTCCCCCTCCCCCCCTTCCTCGCTCCCCATCTACCCTCCATTCTCATGTGTTTCTATTTGGGTTCACAGTGCTACTCCACTTGATAATATTGTTTTGTCCCCATTGTTAATACTGTTACCCGCATTACTGTTGCCTATATTGCTGATATTATTGTGGCATTCCAAACGCCATTGTTATTTGAGTTATTAGTACCTCATAAGGTGCTCAAAATGTTATTCAGCTCGCTGAGATTATTCAAGTTGTTGTACAGACAGCTGAGGTTGTCGACGTTCACGATAATGATTTTGAAATCTCCATTTCTTTGCAGGTATGCAGCGGTTATTGAAAATAGGATGAGAAGAAAAAAATTGGAGTGAGCTAAGAAAATTAGTAACTTATAAAATTTATGGACTCATAAAACCCCGTCTACAATCGACAGAGAAGGAGGCAGACATTTAGATCGAAAAAAAAATAGAGATCAATGCTTAGCAAACCTCGATATCCTGCATGAGCTCGTCGAGATGCTTCCAATGGTCGGCGTTTGCAATTGGTTTTCTCAGCGAATTAGTCCACTGGTTTCGTCGCCATTGTGGGATCCACTCAATCACCGTTTTTAACAGACGAACAGCGCCCATGCGAACAATCATTCGCTTTCGACCGCTTTCTGAGGCCTATCAAACGTTTTATAGCATAGAGTGCAATTTTCGGAGATTAAACGATTCAGATATTCAATAAAAAATTCAACCCTCTATCTTCAATAGGTCAAGACGTTTAAAGGTTGTCTTTTTTCCGCAACAAGAGGATGGGAGAAAGCATAAGATCCTCGAACGCCCCAGACTGGTCCGGTAGGAATGGTATTCATCGGTCGAGACAAACCTAACGCACTTCAACTTTTGACGCCACCAGAAAGTAAAGGCAGCTGTCAGAGACACATGCACAGATACATGCAAGCAAGAAAACTAGAAAGTTAAGATATCCTCCCGAGGTCGCTGGAATTCCAAATCAATTTTTATTAGCCACAGATTTTAGAAAGCTCGTGAGTTTTAGTGCAACACGCACTCGCCGCTTCCTCCTGAATGTAGCAGAATGAACTTTATGGTCGGAAGGCGAAACAGGCTTGCACTAGCAAAAGGATGTAAGTGTGAGGGGTGTATTTCATAGCACATTTATAGAATTGACTAGCATGTGAGATGGCGAAAAGAAACTATACGAAGCGTGTTCAATGAAACAACAATCAACTAAGATGGGATGGCAAGAAGAATAGAGAAGATGAGGGAGGAAAACGAAGGCAGATTGCCATTTACAGGTTTCTTGTTCATTCTCTCCTACAATATACTGCTTCGACGGACGCCTATTACAGTACAGCATGAGTAACTCCTCATACTACAATTACACATACTCCCACAGCGCATTAGTAACCTGTGTTCTAATGCTTTGTCGTTTAGTATGGCACTGTTTAGGCTCAAAGCCGGGGTTTCGACCATAACGAACAGGGGTCTTTTGGAATATTAAGTGAAGAAGACATTTACCAAGGAGATAGTAAGTCGAGTAGTCCAGCAGCTTATTTCCCTCATATCAGCCTGCCTCAAGATACTTGAAAGAGCTTTCCCTGCCGTAAATAATTAAATAAGCTTTCTTTCGTTGCGTCAAACTGCATTACGTAGTTCGAAAAGATAGAGGACAATCACGACTGGCTCTTGCGATAGAAACATTACTTACCTGTTCTAGCGCCAAAACAAGTGCCTTCTGCAGGGCAAGATATCCGGGTAGCTTTACGTTTTGTACCCAACCAGTTGTACTCAGGTGATTACTGTCTCCATCCCAGAAAACACAATACATGCCTCGCTTTTTCTCAGCATCTATTTCGCTTAGCAGACAGACTCGATCGACGCTGAAAATCGCTTGTTTATTGCTCCTAGAACAAAACTCAAAATGTCGAATCAAAGATCCAATTAAAAGGCGATCCCTCCAAACGACTAACTTGGTTAGATCGCATGATCAAATTTACTTTGAGGGAAGCCTTTAACATATATCATCTAGAAAACTATTAGTAGCAACAGGGTAACCCTGGTATCTCCATTATTTAAAGCCTTGGTAAAGAGTAAGCTTTCTTTACATATCGACCATTGTCCAGTAAAAAAACCATTTTCATTAAAGAAAGATAGCGAGCTTCTTCCATTGGATCTGTTCTATACAGAACCACTTGATAAAACGGCACCGGAGTAAATGCAGCACTCGCTGCGACAGGAACACAGTTAAAGAGGCACAGCCGATAGGCTTCGCAGGTGGAAAATACGGTTGATGACGGTAAAGGTTTCATTCAGCAGATTTTCGGTACCAATGTACCTCTTTCTTGTGCTGCCATATTTGCTCCGACCACATCTCACGTCACGCTCTTCACATTTTTCCTGCCTCTTTCCCACAATTTCCTGCTTGAATTCCCGCAATATCATCAATTACAACATACAATAACAGTAAAGAAGCACTTCTGGGCTAAACGATACCGGCCACACACGTCTTAAAACTCTATGCGCTTCGTTAAGAAACGGCCGCATTTCATCGCCACCACATTTCCCGATAATATAGCGTCGTAGTACCTACCCGGTCCAATCACCTTCGTTCGAATCGACAACAACCTTCCAGGAGTGAATAGTCGATCCGCTAGGATCACTAACACCTCGTCTCAGCAATCTTTTCGCCTCGCTGACCATCGGCTGGCTCATACCATCTTCGGCCAAAATAAATGCCTCCTCTTGAGCTTCGCATCGTTCACCTGCGTACTCAAACTTCACCTGTAAAATTAATTTGTTCTTTTCACAGAAGCACACGTTATACTTCAGTGAGCAGTGGTCAAAGGACTCTTTCCTAATGAGATTTCCTAAGCGTATCTCTATCCCACCTCCCCAAAAAAACTATAATTATTGTAATGCTATGCAAACGATGATACTGAGGTAAGATGTGCTTCCGACCACTTTTGGCTTGCGAGGACGAAACTATTACCTGCGCTCCGCAGGAACGCAATTTGTCCGAAACAGCATAGATAGAATGGAGGAGAAGAGGGATAGTCTTCAACTTGTCGGTTCCCCAGGGGCTTTGCAGAAAGGATGGACTGTAGGGATCCGAGCGGATGCCCTTGACCACACCATTTGCTTGGACCATTCAGAAGCTAAAGAGCACAACCTCACAAATTTCTTCATCATGAGATACTTTACCTTGCATCAGATCAAAGAGCTAGAGCAAACTGCTTTCATGCAGGGAACCGGAAAAGTCGTTGAGCATGAGTTCATTAAATTCGCCTATGTAACAATGCTACAATACTCTAACCGTAGTTTACAGTCCGGATCGCGATCATCAATTCAACCAGCATCCTAAAAACCAACCTTTAATCTACAAGCCAGGTCGATTATTCTCAGATATTGAGGATAATTCCTTACGAGACCACCATCAGCCTTCCTCCACTCCCTTCGAAAATACTTCAGAAACGTCCTGCTATCGGTTCGCACTATAACACTCGTATATTTACCTTCGACTGCCTGCAAAGTCGTAATATCATAGACCTCATCATTCGCTTAGATACGTATTAAATCAAAGCTCAAATTTATCTAAAAATTCTCATTTTTGCCCCCTTGAAAAGCACAACAAACTTCCAACAATTACATGCAAATCGCAGCCATCGATCAGCCATAACAGAAAATGAATCCATTACAAGTAGTATGTGTTCGAAGTAACCCCGTCAAGCGCAAAGGGTGTCCACTGAAAAACGTGAACCTAAAACCGAATGGATTTCCACACTGTACCTGAGGATAAGTAGAGAAAAGGCAAACGACTTAGCAGGCCAATGATAAAATAATCTGATGGGGAGAATTTGAAAAAGCAGAAATTTCGAACAAATAGAAGAAATATTCTATCGTATAATCCTCATAATAAGCGGTATAATTAACAGCGATAAGATACTTCAGAGAAACCAATCGAGCATACCTGTTCAAGAGCAGCGATGATCGCCTGAAGTTGTGAGCGAAACAAGGTGACCGGAAACATCGAAAGTCGTCGACTCACGTTGTTTTCCGGTTTACCTAGCCAGTGAACACCCAGCCCAGCACGAGTAAATGGCTCACCACGTAAATCTGTGTCTCGAAATACGCCACAAGTATACGCCACAGCAGAGCTATAAAAGGCGTTTAGAATGCATTGAAAGAGATGAATTAAATGTCAGGCAAACAAATAAAATAAAATAAAAGAATGTCTTCATCTTTTTCTTGTTTTCAAATCCTGATTGCAAGCAGCGTATATAGTATCATAAACGAACATCTATACAAAGAAACAACGGGTCCCAACAATACAACGCCAGATCGACAAAAGTGCCGCGTTTTGTGAGGTGTTGTGCTATCAGAATAAGAAATTATTGGACGCCTGGATCACATAGATCAATGCCGTCCTCATAAAAATTAGATTCAAAGACCTCGAAGGCATCTAAGGAAAAGTCAGGTCGTGCTTTCGGTAACAAATTAGAAACAATGAACGGTTAGAAAGTGAATATACCACTAGGACGGTTTTAAGCAAAGAAAAGGGCAAAATCGAGAAGAGGGAAGAGGAAAGGTCGAAACCAAAGACAATTAAGTGAGAACAAAGAATCTAAAATATGTTCGAATAATCATAAACAATATCGAAAATGCACTCAAATAAGATAGATTCTTCGGAAAAGTTCGATTCGAATTACCATAAATAGTGCAATTTGGCATCAACTCCACACAATGCACCAATGCTGGCAAACCTCACGAATCATACCGAAGGTACACTCAACTACATCTTTACCGTCCACCTGTATGATCTCACCAAAACTCTGAAACGTGTTCAACAACCTCGTCGAACGATACTTACTGGCTATCGAACAGCGATACTGTATGAATAAGCAGTCACAGCCCTATTTTTTTAAAACAGCATTGTAGGATACTGCGAGAAACTAATTTAGGGGCATAATTTTGGTCAAATTCTTACTGAATGTAATTCCCCCTCCAATTTCTCTTTTCCGAGACTTATTGTACAGGAACCTTTAGAAATCCGGTTCCTCACAACATTAGCCCCCTGCCTTTTGCTGCAACCTGAAATGCTGTAAATCAATGGGCTGAAATCGAGGTTAACAACATGCAAGTATGACAATGAGATAAATTTTCAGGTACAATTTAGAAAAGAAATCAAACCCTTTGCTGACAGCAATACTAATCAACTCAGACTACGAAGCTTTTTGACTCTATATTTCTGGAAAACTGCAACAGTTCATGCAAATGAGATAAGGAAGTGAACAAATGTATCGCTCATGACGTCAAACAAGTTGCCTACCTGTCAGGATCAACTGAGGTATCCCCTGCAGACAACGACGACGTTGGTTGAACCAACCAACCGACACCTTAAAAAACTGAGATCATACGTTCACCTTAAGGGTTCGGCTGAGAAAAAAGCATATATCCGCATCACAACACCACTCCTCCTGAATACAACCCCTACTTTGATAATATTGGAGTTTAACTGAGAACGATGAAATCAGACAAGATCATACCTACGTCTCAAAAAACCTATGAATCCCTCTTGAGCATTAGGTATGAACAGCACAACCTCAGATGTTGTTTATGATTAAATATTTGATTTCTTGATCAAGTCCCCAAATTGGTTTACAAAAGAGCGCTGACATCAGCTAGAACGATGATCAGATAAGGCAACCATCATAAGAAGCCAAGGATAAAAATACCTAGTGAAATTTACATACATCATACCTAGTGAAAGACTAAAGGATGGGAACGAATCACCCCCCCCCCCCCCCCCCCTCGATACATCAACTGGGTATTTTATCATTGAGCCACATTCTTGCTCACTACCCAACTATTGTCACTGCATAAAAATCAAACACGACAACTACAAATTCCATTTTTCAGCACTGACAAAATACATCATTAATGAAGAATAATTTTATCCATTCAGAACAAAAGAAATCGAAAATAAACTGAGGCAAAACATTCTCTGCTCGCCTTTGATGAATTTAACGACATCATGAATTCCACAATAACACAATTTTCTAATCGCTCAGCAAATTCACTTTTGCTTCTCCTCGTAATGCTTTCTAGTATTCCCAATTTGTTACGCTCATTTAACATAAACAAATAAGTAAATAAGTGAATAAATAAATAAATCAACAAACAAACAAATGAATAAATGATTAAATAAATGAATGAACTAATAAACAAATAAAATGCGAACTACTAATACGCAACTATTTTCAAAAACTTGAAAACAATACCTTCTTTACCAAAAGCTGGTTTCTGCTTAAGTTTATGAAATACCCAGTTGCCCACATCCGGTTTATTTTTAGGCACGAATTCCACCTTTGCCTGAAAGCATCTTATGAAAATCTTTTGAAAGTAACTATCTGCTGAGTGCTGAATAAATTTGAAACTATTCGTTATCTGATGTCATCGAAACCGAAAACGTTGGAGCGCAAATGGGGACCTTCGGAAGGATACGTGGGAAAACAGAAATGCAGCACACATCGACGCCTTTCCGGAGAACAACTTGAGTCCTCAGGGATTAGAAAGCACAGATCGAACGGTGCAGAGCTTTGACGGCCTGGAAAATGACTTCCAGGTATCTGATTGTCAGGCGATGGGCCCAATGACAAATGTTCTATGACAAATGAAAAGCCACGTTTCACTTCATGGTTCTCAAGTGTTAAGTGCCATGGCTTCAGCTCAGGGGGCTCAATGCAGCACTGCAATACCCATTATTCGGCCCACTGCCTGGTAGCGTTCTAATTATCTCATGAAAAACGAACCATCTGTTCTATCATCCTCTCTTCCTTTCCTCCCCCCCCCCCCCCGCCACCTTCTACTTGTGAAGAAAATGAATCAGTTTCAAAACTGGGTACCATAAATACATGGAGTGGAATAATAGTAATAATAGGAGAATATTCAATAAACGCAAACCTCAATCATGCTAAGTAGGCGATCGAGTTCCTGAAGCTCGTCTGCATACTTCACCTTATCACCACTCGCTTTGCAGAAGTCACTTTGCTTCCAGAAATTAAAATATTTGGCGATGCATCGACAAACGTACTCCGAGTCTGTGCGAACAATAACACGCGGTAAATTTAGCTCATAAATGGCCTGAAATTCGTCCCATATGCTTCTCTTAAAATTTGGATATGGGATAGGGTGAGGGGGGAGAAGGAAGAGAGTGAATGGGGTATAAAAAATGAATGCGATAAGGCGAAAATACAATGACATGAGACCAAATCGTTCGGACTATAAACACAATAGCCAATCATTCCATTAAAAACATCATTCATAGATCCTAAGACTGACTGCAGAGGGACAATTTCAAGAACCACCAGATAGTTATAGTTCCAGAAAAATAATCCTCAATCACATAATGTTTAATGTGCGCGACTCAGCAGTTAAAGCATCCTCCTTATTGTATTCATATTAAAAGTTTTAAGTCTGGTAGCAGAAGTGTGCTTCGGTCGAAGGTGTCTTCGATCGGCCGGCCGTTCGTCACGTTCATGTTCAGCCCAAACCACACGGGCGAATTTAGACCGTAAACGGCACGTTTTCGAATCACATCTAAGAAAAGAAACTAACACTCATCAGCATATAACACACGTAAATACCCTTCTTCTTACCTTTTCGTAGTTTTGATTATTCACCTGCTGATGCTTCAGTGTTCTGATTTGAACAATACCATCTGCTGCAAAGCTTCAATCTTTGACCCTTACTTAACATAATAAGGCAGATAGAGGGCTCACAAGAGATAATGGAGGTGACCGACCACACTTGTGCTTATCAAGAATACAACAAACTAACATATTAAACGAACCTGTTTAAGTGCCAGAGTGACCGCCTCAATCTCGGCAAGAATGGTGGAACCCTCTCCAAGAACCTGCAACAGGTAACATCTACTTTCAGCTCAAAAAAATGAGACCAAACGAATCAAGCCGCAGAAACACTGTTAGTTTGGCGGCAAGCCTCCCTTGATCATCGACATCTATTTCTACCGTAATATTATCTTTGCGTTAAAAAAAAACTTTTAGGGTAACGAATCATTATGTCATCTCGCTCATACATTAATCACCTTTCACGCATGGAAAATCCGGTAAAACACATTGCGAAATGCACTGTAAAGTAAACCCTTTGTACCCAGAAATTACGGTTTTTCCTGAAAGGATGAAAGGTGAGCGCTTTCGCTGAGTAAAGGGAGCGGAAGGAGGGACAAGCGGGATTAGGCGGAGAAATCGCAACACGGTCGTCGTGAACCAGTCTACTGGGATGCGCAAATGGAAACAGCACGTCTACAGACTTGCAACCCTTGTGCTCACCGACGAGAGCAATTCGTAAAGCCGAAGCACCGGTGTCCTTATAAGTGTGGAGCTATACTGATGGTAATATGGCACAAAACCGGTGCCCTTATAAGTGAGGAGCAGTACTGATCAGCATCATTTGCAGGAGCAGAAACGACCTAAGCCAAGGATATCCAACGGAAGGTTCCACATTCGAATAGAAAGAACCCACTTAATTATGCAGGCACCAATTAGCGATGCATGCATCGAGCCAATATGGCAAAGATTTTAGCATCTATACAAGTTCCGATACAACATTCACCAGATGATTTTTCTTTCTTGCATATAGAAATTTCAGTGGTGTCGCCATCTCCTTGGAAACAACATTTTGCACCAAATTCGGTCTCGGACACCAGCGCTACACCTTCGTCCTTGATCGTTTCCATTCTTTTATATACTAACAGATTTCTTCGGGTTATAAAGCTCTACTTCTAAACCTAGCCAGAAACACTATGGAAAGAAACGTTATAGACCAGTCGTCTCGGCTGCAAACTCGTTTTCACTGGGTACAGACGAGGAAGAATTTACTGTCAGATACAGCACGTTACGACGCGTGTCTCTGACCCGCTCGTGCTTGAGATGCGAGCAGGAGCACACGTAAGGAATGGCATATGCAGCTTGAACCATCATTGAACACCTCCCTCCCCCTCCTCCGACTCACAAGTGTCACCTGAACAACCGTCTAATGGTAGGATTATATAAATAAAATGGTAGGATCAAAATTAAGTTGGATTCCTGAAGATAAGCTGGCGATAATGTACTCTGTTGACAATCAAATAAATAAAATGGAGCAAAAACTCATCATCACTACGGCTGAAATTTACGCCAATATAATGGCACCATCAATGAATACTCAACTGTCGAAAAGGATTCTGAACTGCTGATAGCAATAAAAAGCTAGATGCGAAACGCGTTGCCAAACAACCTTAGAACGATTCAACACATCGTCGTCGCCCCAATAAACACCAATGCTTGCGGTTGAACTGACACCGTCATTATCTTTATACGAAATGCCGGTTGTATAGACAATAGGTACACTGAAACTATAAAAGTTTAGGAGAGGGCAATTCAAAAATATGCTAGTATCGAAGTATGATACTTTGTACATTTACCTCTGAGCTCTCTTTGAACTTCCTCTAAAAGAGCTCTCATATTAAATAAACGAATGATCTGATAGCTTTTATCAGTGATAACAGAGTTGCCTCTATTCGAGCTCTCATTAGTTTCTGAAATGCTTTAATGACTTTTAAATCATTTAGAACGTTGTATACTGCTTAGGCAATGGTTTTACGCGATGCCTGTTTAAGGTGCAGGTGCCTGACGTATCGGACAATCCGCCAGTATCAGGGATTGTAAAACAATCCCATCAGGTCGAAAGGTATTCCAAACGAGTGAGGGAAGGGCAAACAAGGAAAAGGCGGTGGGATGAAAACAGTAAATAGGATAGATTAGATAGAAGGGGAAGAATGCTTAATAAACATGATCAAGGAAGTGCGAGGATGAGGTAAAGTAATCAACCGCTCTATTTATACCAAACATCTCGAGGCAACCATCTGCATACTGATAAGAAACCATTGTGTCCGACTGGTGGTCTTATTATCACACCTCTGTGTTTAATAATTTCATTCGATCAAATGCCCAACGATATGCATACATAGGTGATTACACCTCATCTCTCACAGAAATCTAGATTTGGCTGCGGTCTCATGAGAACGTAAGTCCTTAGGTGAGACCTTAAACGCTGACTAGAAGAAAGACTCTTCATCTCACAACACTGAGTTGGCAATCGGTTTGTGGCTTCAATACTCAAAAGATTTCTCGCATCCTGAAACGACATTAGATTCTCCCTCAATTTTCAACTGCAAATAGGTTTCGGGGACTATTTACGCTGAGCTTTGGTAGTCGGATGTCCTTTCCTTTTCTTTTTTCCTCAGATATTTTTGCAGGACTGCCGCAAAATCGAAAGCAGGCTGATGTTAACAAAAAGAGATGTGATGTTGGGATATTTGAATGCACCTGCATTGTGTGAATCTCTAGAGGTCAAACAGTGAGTACGAAATACTACACAATAGAAATGTTGGTGCACAAACAGCACACTGCTGTCCACAAACAGGATTAGACTAGAAAGAAAAGCTGGAAAACGTTTCCGTTGTCCGCGTCCGGAAAATCCGATCCGGCATACCAAGCCTAACCTCTACAGTACGGCACAGTCACGGCCGAATACGACAAAGCATATGCGTAAGGGACAGCGAGGGCGTGCCTTGCAAGTGTGAGTATTGACCGGTGTTTTGCTTACCTATTTGCGTGATCGAGCCTAACTCGGCCCTCTACATCTAGTTAAGCTTAACTAAGTCCATTTATCATTCTATTAATCGCAATAAGCTGTCGAAGGCAGAAACGCATGTGGACTCTCTCTCTCTCTCTCTTTCTCTCTTCTCTCTCTAAATATCCGGATTGCAACTTCAGCCAACTACCAAGGTCGATGAGGTTGTCATACGAAAAATTCCTCTTTCATATTAGTTGCTTTCTGTTTATTTTCCTCTCCCATTTTCATATTATCTCCTCTACGGTTGGCAAGTATCGCATCACTTTTAGAAATGAAATAAAAAACAAACTTTTGCCAAATGGATGAGACGGCGGATGCAGTGGGTGCTCGATGATGAGGTGAAATATGCGCAGCATTGTTGGCTTCAGACGGAACAAGATGGACATCAGGATCGAAAGGAGATTGCGACGATGTAGAAACGTTTGAGCACTTTTCAAAAGAGAGCCGTCGACAACGAAGCGTACGTGTGGTGATGCCAAGAGAATGCGATAAATATAATCGTTCACATGCAACTGACACACTTGTTGCCATACGTCTTATGCCAACTAAACGTTTCACTGAACAGACACACGACATCGTTGAAGTGGGAGCTGCAATTAATTGATAACGCAAGACGATACAACTGCAATGCAAACGTTAATGAACATACCTTTAATATACCTTCTTTATTTAATACACCTTTAACATTTAACGAGCATTGCCTCTAAGAATAAATATTGATTGTGCCTTAAGCTATAAACGGCGACCACAGATCGATGGAAGCAGTGATTTACAATAAATGAGGTGAAAAGAAATTCAACAAGCTATATCATAAATCCTCGGCAATATGTTACCTGCAAAACTTCCGCTCCAGCACTCTTGTATTTAACGACGGCAGCCCACTTGCGTACCGCCAACGGAGCTGAGCTCGTGCACAACACTGCGTACGCACGACTACCGTTCTCCGCACTCCGCGTGCCAATAATGACGCCTATCACGTCAACTCCAAAATTTATAGTAGTAATATGCATTTTCTTTGTCCTAGAATGTTGTGCACGAGCTCAGCTCCGTTCGCGGTACCCAAGTGGGCTGCCACAGTTAAATGCAAGAGTGCCCACTTTGGCTTCTGCCCAATTTTTGCGATAGCATTGGAGAATTTGGCAGTGGGAGGGCTTTTTTTCAAGGAATGACAGGAAGGATTGCTTTAACTGCTTAAGTGCGTAACTATCATTCAACGATAGGGAAGAGGTTAATATTACTCTAGCATAAACGTACTAAAGGAAGTGCTCTGGCCGCAGAATCAAGTTCCCGAAAATGGTGTTTTCAAATGTCTCGTAACGGGATACCGCAGAGAACCATGAGTTGATTGCACTACAGCAAACTTGACTTCGGGGTTTTACCCTCAGAAGGTTTGTACCTCACGGAGTGGTTTGACTTGAGGGAAGAGGAGAATTGGATAGGCTGCGTTATAAATTATGAAGGCTGAAACACTTCTGGCTTGAGCTAAGTAAGGCAAAAACTGTTCATTTGGGCACTCTTGGAAATGCTACTCATAACTGCTTTAGAACCAATCTGTCACATATATATGTGGCCAGTTACTTGGTCGTTTTGTGGTCAGTTATTTCACGCCGAAATAGAACAATTTTGGTGACTTTTGTTAAACCGTTAAACTTCCAATCTTTTTTATCCGCAGTGATAGAAAATGCTGCTTTTATATCGTTGCTTTTGTTGAGGCACAATGGGGACGCTCATGAAAGCACTTCGGACACGGTGACCGAAACAGTCAGGGAGAAGGTTAATTGCTTGCGAGTCGATCGACATAACATTGAAACAGAATCAACGAGCACCGGTGATTTGGCAGTTTTGGCTGATTCGGGTGTCGCTGTTTATAACTCGACTACCCTCGAACAGGGTATTCTAGCTCAGGTTCCTTTTAGTTTTTTTTCGGGATAGCATGCTTATTTGAACCTGTTGCACCACTTGAATGGCAAATGAAATTCCCTTAGTGGTTATAAAACTGTTTTCGATATCGGAGAAAGTTGTGGAGAAAATTCGTGATTTTCGCGTGTTGAAAATTTTCTCTGCCTTAAGCAGGTACCACCTTTGTCTCATCAAGTTCATGCAATGAGGACCCATCGTACGTGTGGAGTTCGAGTCTTCGGATGCAAAATTGCGTTGCAAAAAAAGAGATCATCGGGAAGGCGAAAAAATTATCCAGCACTTATGTTTAAAACTGATGTTTTGGAAGTGCTGCTAAATCGTGTTGCATAAATTGAATATTTTATTGCTCAGAGTTTTGCAGAACACTTTCTACCGTTCAGTTTTTGTGCACTTAATTGGGCAGAAATTTCGCAAATTCCGCCTTACGTTTATCGATTAAACGAGGAAAGGTAGAGATGTTGATTTTTCCGATATTGATTTAGGCTAGTCGCAGTCTCGATGAAGTTGAATCGGCGCTAGGCAACGAGTATCCGAGCTCAGAGCAGTCCTCAACAAGCCGAATTAATCTCCAGAACGTAGTTGTCGATGCCAAATCGTCAGTTAAATATGGCGATTTCACACCCTTTGAAGCAGTCGAACGTGGTCGAGAAAATGACATCAGACTTAACGAGGAAGGGATAATATCAACAGGAAATGTGGTAATTATCTTCATATTTGCTGCATTCTTCATGAAAGGTTTGATTTAAAAAACATGCAAAATTCCATCGCCTAAGGAGGAAGTAGAATTGATGGAGTGCCGATGAAAAAGGTTCTAGCTCAAGTTTAAGAAAGTTTGGTGCTTGTTCCTCTTTCTGTTGTCCACTTCTGCAAAAGTTTGTTGTTAAGGATTGAGATTTGTATATATGGAGGGTAGGTGTTTATTGCACAATTCAAGAGCAGGTGATTGTTGCACGTTTGTTGGGCAAAAGAGTGATGAGAACAACGTTGAAGGAATGTTGTTAAGGCGATTCATTCTGGTGCAGTGGAAGCGAAGAACGATGAAGAAGAAGAGGAAGCGTTCTGTTCCGACAAAGATTCAGATGTCACCTCCGACTACAAACCTGGATCAGATGCAGATGACGTGGTGACTAGTGATGAAGAAGAGCGAAGAGTGGATGCGAATAGAGAGAGGAAAAAATCACGTGGAACGAGGAAAAGCAAAACAGACAAGGCGATCCCAACTATTCGACGTCTACGCGATGATGCTAATGATGATGACTTCGAGCGAAGGATGAAGTGAGCTTGCCCTATAATTCTAAGTATAAAAGCTTCCTAGAACTACTTACACTTTACGAACGGTATAAGGCTTCTGAATCAAAATATCTCCTTGAGTTCCTCTTGTTGTAGCAAATCTTGTCTGTACTAATTTAAAGCTGGATTTAGGTTAGGTTCGATCGCTTCCGGTATCGGACCAATTACCTCTGACCAAAGAAGGCCAAGATGGGTTATTGCCAGTCTCGGCTGGTCAAAGACGACTGACAGTTATGGCCGGGTGTAGCCCGTAGTTGTGAATTCATTCGTTAAACGCCGTCGGAATCATAACCAAGCTTGATTGAACCTCGCGACGACTAGATAACTCAAAAATTTAATAATTTTGAGTTTCCAATGACGATTATTCAAGTGATTCATTGTTGTCATTGAACTCTTTGAAAACGAGGATTGCCACTATCCCTTATCTTCACTTCAACTGTTGAAGTACATCGTTTCGGAATCGCAAGCTCACCACGGAGTTTCGCTTTTACTTGAAGCCGTAACATGGTCTGTTTCCAGCTGTCATAGGAAGTTTTTTTCGCCAAATTCCGTCACCCAAATTCTTCATCGTCTTTTTTCATTTCGTTTGATTGCTTGAATTGCTGAGATTTCTGCGGCCTTCGTAGTGTACCCTTAAGAAATTCTTGTGCCGCGTCCGTTTGATATAAGCGATGGTCGTCGAATTTCTCAAAATTCCATCGAATTAACAAGGATGTCTTTTATTTCCTTCGTTTTCAAATAAAGATATCTGTTCAGAGGGGTTTCTGCGCTGTTGGAAAAGGATATTCCTTTCAGAAAATGTTTGTAGAAAAGGGCATTCTAGTTGCGTGAATTCCGAAAGGTGTTTTCTATCGAAACATATGCATTATCTGCATTCGTTGTTTTTCTCTTAATGTCGTATTAAAAGTTATTTGGTGACAGAAAAGGAGTAATGAAAACAAGAAATACAATGCCCCTTTTCAGTCAGTAGTGCCAGCCGTTTCTAATTATGCGCTTTACCTATTAATATGTACCGCGGAGCGTTTTTTTCAGTAAGAGAGATGGCATCCGAAGCAGTTTGTCCTAAACTGTCCATATTGCGGGGTATTGTAATGACACCTGTGATGCATAGAGCATTTTACCTCTAACTTGAGGATTAACTACAAATAGTGTGATTTGGTTGTTGGCTGTATCTGTTTTGGAAGCACCAAACGACCAGCGCGCAGTTTTGGCGATGGTGGGCTTCCCCGACTCGCTGCTTCAAGTTCGACTTAAGGACAAAGAGCCAGCGGGCGGCAAAGCACCAAACAACCAGATGGCCATTAGGTCAAGTTTTTACTAGTTAAATGGTTCCTTTCTCAGGTTACTGCAAGCCAAGAAAGAGCTTGAGCAGCTAGAAACGGGTGTAGAGCTGGAGGACAACGAGTATCATGAAATGAAGAGCGGCCTTCGCGTTCCTAACGTATGCTGGAATAAACTCTTCAAGTAAGCGATATTCAACCTTCTCCATTAAGCTGTGTTATAAATATTTAGGTTATTTCGCTGCGGGAGCTGCATAAAGTAGCAATACGTCAATGATGGCGCTCTTTTTGTCGAATGTTTTTGCACATTTTTGGTTAATTTGTAGAGTTTTATGTTTTGAGCGATGTGATTTGGTCGAGAATCCATTGAAGAAGTAAGTTGATCGAACTTGTTAGCCATAAGTTGCGGTATTCACTGTACAGTTTCACTATTACGCGTCCTTTAGTCCAAAAATTGGATTCCATTCAATTAGTTCCTATTAGTGAAAAGTCGATGTCTTCACTCGATGGTTCGCAGTTAATTGCATATCTAGAAAATTTGCATATTCAACGAACATTCATGTTCACAAACTAAATGATGCTGTAAAAGAAACGTTTTGGTGAATGTTTCTTCCAAAAGTTGCCGATGTATATTTATAGTCTTCTCTTCATTATTGTAATACTATGGCTTCTAACTTAAAACTATAATCGGTTGTTTGGCTGAAATGACCCATTTAGACTGTATGCCTTGAGTTAATAATAAGAAAGAGGTGTAGTCCTCATGCCCGCTGACGTTCTTTCCTAATTCTCGAGTGAGATGTAAATTTAACCTTTCTCTTTAAGATATCAAAAGACAGGAGTACGATGGTTGAGCGAGCTTCACGAGCAATGCGTTGGTGGGATACTCGCTGATGAAATGGGTCTCGGTAAAACTATACAAGTGATTTGTTTCTTGAGGGCATTGGCATTCTCTCAGGCCGAAACGAGAGGATTCGGGTGAGTCTTCTTACTCTCTCTCCCTCTCCCTTTATATTGTCTTTGAGTTTTTAGTTTTCCTTTTTTTTATTTTTAGTGTACAAAAGATTGACATTTTCTCTTCATGTGCACTACATGCAAAACGTGCGCCTCGCATTCTGCACCAGTCACGCAGTCCATACCGCGGAACTACGCTTGCAGATCGAAGGACCACGGCCTGTGCTTTTGACTCCCTCACATTAATGTAGTCTAACAAATTTGAGCAGGTGAAGAGCGAACGGGGAAAAAGAGCTCTTTCAGGTTTATGAATCAGCTTTGATTGTAAAGCAGGTATAAAATTTGTAAATTTTCCTAACTTCAATACTTCTGACAACAGGACCTATAGTTTCGTTTAGCTGTTGTGAAGGGTTCACGGAAGTTGAAATGTGGATTATTAGCCTAATCTTAAGACCCATTTATCCAGTCTGTTTAATTTGATCTAATTGCAAGTCGGCCTTACCGAGGTAACGTTTAGATTTTCAGGCTGTTTAATCGGGTGAGTTACATAGGGCTGCTGAATTAAAGTAAGCTGACATCTGTTATTGCAGCTTCCGTGGACTTGGCCCCGTGTTGCTGATATGCCCTACGACGCTGATGCATCAGTGGCTCAAGGAATTCCATAATTGGTTTCCACTGTGTCGGATCGCGGTCTTGCACTCTAGTGGCTGTTTTCGTGGACCACAGTCTCATCTTCTCAGCAAATTTTCCACCTATCGGAAGTGAGTCCTTCGGACGCTTCTATCGTCCTTCTGCTTCTACTGTTTCTCTTATCCATTGCAGTCGTTCGCTTCCAAAATTTAGGGCTACCATATTCTGCAGGCCGTAGATCTTTGTGTCACTGCTTGAGGTGTTGTCTCGAAAACTTGTAATAGCAAAAACGTGTTGGCAGTGTTGCGCGAAAAGCAGCATTTTCACTGCTGTCGTTCCCATTCTGTATATGTTTCTTTTTTCAAAGCTTTCACGAAGGATTCATGTTTGGACAAGCAGTGATAAAAGTAGCAGGTATGGGACAAAGGTAGTTGGTTAAGTTCAAGTGTGAATGTATTATCTGTTACTTCAAAGAATAGGATAAAGGATATGAGTACTTCTCACTGCACTGACTTCTAGTTAATAAGCTTCTTTGTTGTCATGATGTTTTGACTTGTTTAAGCAACCAGGAAGTCTTTAAAGAGCTTTGTTATTTATGGTCGTATGTGTCATTCAGTGGATAGTTTTTTTGCAGAGATGGTTGCACTTTGCTGACGTCCTATTCGACGTTCACAAAAAAGCGGAAAGCGTTGGCAAATGCTAACTGGCATTATGTGATACTGGATGAAGGGCATAAGATAAGAAACCCGGGAGCTCAGGCATGTACTTCAGACGTTTTTTTTGTCTTGTAAGGTAGCTGTAATTGCAGTTTTTTTACCTAAGCGGTTAACCTGTTGACCATTTGCTGACCGTTAACCTCCAAATAGGCTGTATTACCGTTTTTGGACACAGTGATGTATAATTGAAAGAACCCTTAGCGCATTGTTCTCTGTCTAGTTTCTTAGACTCCAAGCACGTCTCTGGAGGCCATCTTATGACTTTTGCATTTTTTCGCTGGAAGCCTTATGCTTGTTTTATATTTCCTGCAGCAAGTAGGAAACGTGCCATCGTGTTGAATTTTTCTCTCAGAATTTGAGATGAATCGTAGTTCTATTCGGCTGCACTTAAAGTGTGCTGGTTTGATGATCATTCACCTTAATATTCTTTCATTAGACTTATTCCCATTATTGCTGGTTAGTACTGGAACATTCCCGGTCCGATACGGTGATCTCGACAGAACAAATTGTTTTTGAACTATGGGGTTCATAAAGCGAGGTGTTCAGACTTAGTAATAAGTGATAAGAGCCTATCTGTTAAGATGACAAGAGCAGTCAAGGAGGTTCGAACGCCGCATCGACTTATTCTTACTGGATCACCGTTGCAGAACTCTTTAAAAGAACTTTGGTAGGCATTTTGCAGCAGTTAATGTTCCTATAATTTCAGGTCTTTCCGTTCAATGAGTCGAAATTTTGGCTATGGGTAGGGAAGAATTATTAAGGTATTTAGCTATTTCGCTTCTTAAAGTGGTCGCCATTGCAAAGTTTATTTGGCTTTTGCGTCCTATTTCCGATATGACTAAAGGAGTTATTCATCTCTTAAGTTTAAAGATAACGTTTCCGTAGTTTGTCTCTTCCATTATTTAGAAGCGCAGGTATTGGCTTTGTGATCTTTGCAGGTCTTTGATGGATTTTGTCTATCCGGGTCGATTGGGTGCGCTACAGACTTTCACTGAAAAATTCGCAATACCAATAACGCAAGGAGGATATGCAAATGCTAGTGCTATTCAAGTTCGCACTGCCTATAAATGTGCTTGTGTGCTAAGGTTTGTTTACTATTATTTTCATCTCTCTCGTTCATTTTTTCGTTGTGTTATTCTATTGCTATTGCAATCACAACAGCTGAATGGAAGAACTTGCTGTTTTGAGGTGTGACACCATCATCGATTATCGTTCAGCTGCTCATCTGGTCACTTTTCCGCTTCTTGCTTTAGTTAATGAATATCTCTGTCTGGTCACTTTGCTTTAATGCTGGATAAACGCATCTCTGTGGTTGGGCCATGGCTGGATTCGATCACGATGTAAAATTTTAGCTGTGCCTCATTCCTTGTAATATGTGGATAATTTAATTGCGATGCAATCTACTATGGTATAATCTGAATTCTGTGCCCAAAAGAGCTGTTGTGGTTGGGCTTAGGGAGATCGGAACTTGCTTCGTCACTGACCTTGTTGATAATGTAGTTGAAAATGAAAGGAATTCTAGAAGTCGTTGGTGATAAGGAATTAACCGCGTGTTTTGGTTTTAATCGACAGTTCCTTTTTAACCTGCTATCGCTTTCATGTTCTCAGTGAGTTGTTCTGACACCACTTTTTTCGCGCTCGCATAATGTGCTTTATCGGGACCGAATAATCCGGTGAGAAAAGGATTAAATACGCGGGAGGGAGGAGAACCTCACAAGAACTGGAATTTTCAAGTCGTCGAGTTGGGTCCGTTCTTTTCATAAATACATATCGTGTTGGCATCTTCCTCCAGTAAAGTTAATTACGAGAGGCGTTTCTTATAAGACTTACGGTGTTAGAATTGTTTTTTACAGGGACGCGATAAATCCGTATATACTGAGGAGAATGAAAAAAGATGTTGAAATGACTGTACAATTACCCTCGAAAACGGAACAGGTTAGCTATTATCAAGCAATCCTTTGAACGTATTGATGATCTAAGAATCTGACAACACGAGGATTTTCAGTTTTCGAAAGCACATTTCTAAGGCAGCCGCCTACAGTTGCGATTGGATGCAACGTGAGTTAATACATGTCTTGTACGCCAGCAGGGGGATGGGAGGAGGATTGTAGTGAATTTGCCAGGCATGTGAAGGATATTTGTTTAGTGGAAGTTTAAATGGTTGTGTGTCGAGAACGTACCCGATAAAGGTACTTCAACTTCACTGCAAACCTTATTTGCTCACATCATAAAACCATATGCAGCAATAGATGCTTAGGGACCCTTCACAGTTGAATGCGTTGATGAATATTAGTTAACATATTTGGCGAATTTCGTATACGGAGGCTTAATGTGCTTGGAGAGGAGAACCCTCGCATAGAAAGGTCCCGCAGATGCTTGGAGATGCATCGTGTACAAGGTGCTTCCTGCGTTGTTTAAGCTGCTTTGCCGAGTTTCCCTTCTTTGAAATTTATTCGTTTTTCTTGGACCATTCAAGCGAAGGGAGTACAATGTTTTCCTTTGAATCCTCTCATTGTGTGTTGTCCTTGGTCATGTCATTGCTACATTATGTCTGATTCGGTTATAAATGAAAATCTCGAAGCTGTGTCCCTTCATCATCTGTCTCAGAGTTCAACATTATATTTTATTTCTGCAGACTTTTTTATTTTCAGTTTTTATTTCTGTGCAATCAGCTAAAAGTCCTTACGAAATGAGCTTTTTTATGTGCTTTAAGCCGTGGCAGTTTTGTTTTTCAAACTTGTAGTTACTGTTATTCCTAAACAATTCTCGTATTTGCAGCTTCTTCTTAAACGAGTAAACTTGCAGTCTTTCCTGTTCTCTTCTTTTCTTCCCTTCCTCTCCCATCTCTCGCTGTTAAAGTTCTTCCCGTGGTTAACGGTTTGCAGCGATTACCAAAAATGAAGTAAAGAATGGAGAGGCATTGAAGAATGACGCGTGAGACCAAACTTCGGAAACATTTTTGAATGAAATAGTTTCAGGTTAATTGAGAGTAATATGTTATAATCAGTTAACGTTTAAAGTCTTATTGGTAAGGATATATGCGTCGAATTTGTTGAAGGATGTAGAAGGAGGTTGAGTGAAAAGGGAGGATTCCTAAGAACTTCATCGTTTCTCGAAGGTTCATTAATACTTATTTTTGGTATTTTTTTCTATTATGGTGCTGCACTTTCAGGTTTTGTTTTGTAATATAACGCCTTGTCAGCGCACATTCTACAAGGATTATATTTCGTCACGGGAGTGCGCACGAATACTCGCTGGTGGAATGGACGCTTTTGTTGGATTAATCACATTGAGAAAATTGTGCAATCATCCTGATTTGGTCACCGGAGGACCGAACAAGCACAGTAGATCCAGCTTCATATCCTTATGCCTTTTTAAGAGTCTTTATATGCAGTCAAGAAATCATGCTTTTTGCTTTTGGACCTTTAGTCAGGATGCACTTTTGCGATGAAGGATGATATTTTTAAGTAATCCTGGTTCGGAATCAAGCACCTTATATAGGGATTTATGCTTGAGCATCTGAAATATTTAACTTCTAGGCTTTCAACTTTCTATGTAAAGAATCTCTGTTCCGTTCGTTTCCCGTTGTTAGCCATTCATGGTTACGAGACCGGCTATGGCACAAGACTTACATCATGGGTGTTTTTGGTTGTAGGTGCTGTTATCAAGATGGAGTTTCAAGGAAGACATGAATAGGAGTAGTGGAAGTGAGGAAGGATTGGGGGATGGGATGAAGATGTCACGCTAACAGCAGAGATCTCTGCTTAAACGAGTGGAAACGAGATACTTTCATCTTCGTAAATCGAGTGGCATCATGATTCTAAAGGCTGCGTTGTTAACGCGGTGGCTGCTTAACGTTGGTGACTTCGAATTACACTTTTACTGTAGTTGCTTTGAAAAGATGAATATACTCGAAAATTTGTTCAGTGGGATGTTCTGCTAAAAAAAATGACGCGAAAGTCATCGTTTCATTTTAAGATTTTTTTACAGATGAATACAACGTAACATTGGACGAAGAGATGGATTTTGGTGCTGCATCAAGAAGTGGGAAGATGATTGTGTGTGTTTATCAATTTTTAATTCCGAGTTTTCATATAGGAGCACATTTGCCATCACCTAGACGTCATTTATTGTAAAGGAAAGGAGTATTGGAATTTTGCAGAGATTTTTTTTTAAATATCTGTAGCATAAGATGCTGGTTGCGATCTTAATTAAATTAGCATCACCAAGTCGTAGTAACAGTGGGCATTTCAAGGACAATTTTAGGTTGAATTCTGTTTTTACTTTAATGAAGGTTGTTCCACAAATGAACTTCATCTAGCATCCTGCAGCATTATGGCTTTCTTTTCGCTTGTTCCAATCCTTAATAAAACATCACCGGTTAGATTGGTCACTTTATTATCACCATGATTTCGTGCCATGAAGCTTTTATTGGTTGAGTTCTATTTTCGCCACATATAGGTTTTACATTAGTTGCTGTTGTTTTCATTTGAGAGTTCCAATTCGTCTCGTAGGTTAATTAAAGTCCAGCTCATGCAGTTATCATCTCTCTTGACTCTGTCTTATCTACAAATTTCCTCATCCCCTCGCATGCGCCCTGAAAAACATCCGAGGAAGCAATTATGCTATCTTTGTTCAGAAGTGATATGCACTAGTAGATTCGTAAACAAAGTTTTCCACTTTTTACCATCATATTCGTCTATTCCTTATATAGGAACCGTATTGTGAGTCATTTGAATAGGTCTTAAATTGTTGAAGTTTGAGGTGCTGAAGGCGTTATTGAAACTATGGAAGGATCAAAATCAGAAGGTGTTGTTGTTTTCACAGAGTCGTCAGATGCTCACCCTTCTTGAGAAATTCGTCATCAAAGAAGGGTTTGTTATTCGTTCTTGAAAGTGATATAGTCGATATTGTGTGGTAAATGGAAAATTTGCGAACTCATGCTATTTTCGTTGCATTATAGATCAGAATCATTCGAAATTGCCCACTCCAAAAGATTCGGAATTCCCACTTTTTTTCGTTCTCCTCTTCCCCCCCCCCCCCCCTCCTCCAAAAAAAGAGAACTTTGTGCTTAATCTGTTGTCCACCTCAGCTTTTTCTCTCTGCTTAATCTTTCTGGACATCCTGATTGTTCACCGTAATCCCTCCCTATCCCAGCTACCACTGAGCTTAGGGTACAATACAGCATGTTGGCCCTTGTCTTACAAGAGCTCAAAATTGCACGGTATAAACTCGAGGCAGGTACAATTTTTTTAATGAAGAAGACGCATGTCCATGTAATTGTGTCTCGTTAAGAAGCTTGGATGCCTGTAAATATCAACGATAATGACACTCGATATGTTTATCTTGCCTTATTTCTCTCTTGATGATCTATTATAGCGGTGAAGGTATGGGACGTTATTTTAAGGTAAACTAAGATCTGTTGTAGCAAACATACACTACTGGTGCAAGCAGGCTTTAGCTTGATGGAGAGCCACAATAGGTAATACGGCGTCTTTTCTCGATGCGCACTCAGGTATTCGTTTGCTTTCAACTTTGTAAGTGATCGATCGGTTAATTGCAGGTATGAATATTTGCGTATGGACGGCTCGACGCCGATCGGAAGTCGACAGCCACTAGTCGAGAAATTCAACACTGTAAATTTTTGTCGCTTTCTTATGCATTTATGAAATCATCTAAAACGAGTTGCGGGAAAATCGGTTAAGGTGATCAATAAGCACGGCTAGTGCACTTCGGAAAATGGGATAGCTAAAAGCGGATCATAGCAATGTGGTTATTTGTTAAGTTGCAGCTTGCCAGCCAGGTGCGAATATGCGCGCTAATGCTTCGCGTCGGTTGTTGGAACTCATTAACTGCTGTGTTAACATCATCACCCTTTTTGATGTTTCGCGTAAAGCTTCAGAGCATATTTGTTGCATTGCTCATCTTTGATCGAGTTTAATCTCTCTCATATGCCTGGAATTGGATTTTATTGATTCTTTATTAGCTTCTATTGTGTGATATAGAATGTAATATTTTTAGCGGCAGTTGAACCGTGCAAAAATTTATTTTTAATTGTTTGGATGTTTGTATATTTCCTACTTGTGTTTATGTTTTCTATTTTTGAAATTGTACAAAATGTATAATGGAACCTTCACATTAGTTTATGATCAATTTTTTTAAACAAATGGGGGATGGAAAGAAGAAAGACGCGTCGTTTTGCAGAATTATGAGCTAATTGGTTTGTGTTGCACTGCTTAAATGAAAAGATTGGAAAGTGTGTTGATACAGTTCTTTTACACCCTCAATGGGTTTATTTGTCATTTATATAGGATTCTTTTTAGTCTTAGCCAGCAAAATTATGCCTGAATGTTGATGATGAATTTTTCTTTCAGAATGAGGATATTTTCTTATTCCTGTTGACAACGAAAGTTGGTGGTTTAGGCGTCAACTTAACAGGCGCGAATCGTGTTGTAATTTTCGATCCTGATTGGAATCCATCTACCGATGTGCAGGTTGGCTTGCATTTCTTATATGCGCATTATATTCGTTGTACCAGTTACTTAGCAGCTGGAGGTTTTCTAGGAATTTCATATTTTGGGAAATCCTCGATTCGCGAAATTTGGAGAACCCCAAATAAAACCTTGCGTCCGTGTTCGGCTAATTTTGAAACTTTGGAATTCGCGAGTTTCGAAATTTCATGAACAATTTTTTTTGAACGGGCTCTTTCGTGTTGTTTGAAATTGTCCTCTTTTGCACATTTGGCATTGCCATCTTTCTTCGCTTATTTTTTCCTTGACAGTCATTATGTCGCATCCTGGAAACTATTTGTTTAGGAGTGTTAGAACTGCTCACGAATCGAAGCATTTTTTTAACTAGAGAACTTTGAAGTTATGGGAGTGTCGCTTGAAAACATACGTTCCGTAAGCAGAACGAGAGCATAACGTACTCCAGACAATATCAGAGAGTTTGTAACTTCACAGAGGATCATAGATGATCACCTGATCATGTTGCCCTGGTGTAATTGCATATATTGAGCGTTGTGTATATAGGCTCGTGAAAGAGCATGGCGTATAGGGCAAGAACGTGCGGTAACAGTTTATCGACTGCTTACAAGTGGGACGATAGAAGAGAAAATCTATCAGAGGCGAGTGTTTTTTAAATCATTTCTTTATGAGCCTATCAATCACTTTTCATTGTGAATTGAAAATATTAACGATTATGCTGTTTGGAGCGTAACAAATTTGTGAGTAGACCGCTTTAAGGACAAATAGGGACCACTTTCATATGTTCCGTTCTGTGGATGTTGTGTGGGTGTCTGCTTCACCGTTTTTTAACGATATCGCTTCATCTGCGATCACTATTGTGCCGTCACTATTCTTTTTGTACGATTATATCATTACTCATTGTATTATTAGGATTATATCATTTATTTACGATTATAGTGCTGATTGATTTAGGGCTCTATTATTATTTTTGCTAAGGAACTGAGGTTAATGCTCCAATGTATTGTTCCTACGTAATTCCGAAATGTTCTTCAGGCAAATATTTAAACAGTTTCTCGCAAATCGCGTCCTTGTTGATCCGAAACAAAGGAGGTTTTTTAAAACGAACGACCTTCATGAACTCTTCACATTAGGTGCGTTTGCTTCCTTTTTTATTTTATATATATATATATATATATATATATATATATATATATATATATATATATATATATATATATATATATATATATATATATATATATATATATATATATGGGAACATGTGTAAAAAGAAGCGCAATTTTTTGTTTTGTTCTGATGATTCCTTTACTTCACTAACGACATAAGGAGGGAAATTTTGTTCGAATGTAATAGAATTGCTTAATCATTAATGGGCTACTTGCATATATTATCGTAATTAGCGCACAATGAATAACAAATTTAGGAGACGAGAAAACGATAAAGTCGAAGGGCACTGAGACGGCGTCAATTTTTAGCGGAACGGCTGAAGAAATTAGTGGAAGAAATTATTTCGATAAAAGCGAAGAAGAGTAAGTTGCTGCTTATTTTCATTTATAGAAAACCTTATCTTGTCTTTTAAATATAGGAAGCATAGTATTTGCTAATCTTCAGAACCTGAGCCGTTTTCATTGAAGTAGAATGTTTTGGCTTCGGAACGGCACAGCGCCACGGACAGTCTGGCTCAGCGGCCCTGACGTTATGAAAAAAAGTAACAACGCAAAAACCTTGACTTGTAGAATTCTGATGTGGATCAGTGAGATGTTTCACGATTGCCGGGCCCGTTCTTTCAATTTCTTATGCGTAAAGGATAAAGTGTGCACTTTGCAACAAGAATTTGAAGAAAGATTGGGTTGTTTGCTCTATTGTTCTTCGTATTTCACTTTCAACTTTTATCGAATCTTTGTCACTGATTAATTCCCTCATCTGTCGCTTATTTTGCTTTTTTTGCAATTCAGACGTCGTAAGAAGGCGACGGAACGCAGAAGAAAGCTAAAGAAGAAGCATACAGCGGAGACTGATTCAGATAGTGACGAAGAAGTGAAGGAAATTGTTGAAGAATCGCTATCAGCCGAGAAGATTGCAGAACTGAGGGCCTTAGCGAAAAGAATAAGCAGGTACAGGTGCTATTCGATGAGATTTACAGGCACTCTATTGATGACACCTGCAGGTAACTGAGGATGATGAGGATGAGATGGACACCAGCATTGGACCTGTATTGTTAATTCAAAGCTGATATGTTTGCATGAAATGGAATAGGATTGCTCCGGAAAGGCATTTTTTAGTAGATCCGTCTTCAGGTCCCGAATATATCAGAGCAAATATCATGGGACGCTGTCTGAGAACTTATTTAGTATGTTCACTTCATCCACCTTTGTGTTTGGTTAACTTTTCGGCCGAAGAATCGAGTAGTCGGCATTCTGAATAGACGGAATCTAGGAATTCCGTTTCGATTTCAATGTCGAAGTGTAATAGAGGATGGCCAGGAGTAAAACCGTTTCGTATTTTTTTGTAAGAAGGAATTATGGTGGGATCGTGTCTGTAGGCGTATATTTGTGTCACTTAGCAATTTCACGTCACAAATTCGCAAACCGGAAAAGCGAGAATGATGCGACGTTCCGAATCCAGTTCTGTTAATGTTGTTCGGATCCTTCACCAGTCAAGGTGCAGTGGAACTCGCATATGCAAATTTTCCTTTAAACCGATCACTTTTGAAGCCACTTAGCAGTATCTGTTTATTATGTTGGTAAAGTTGATTGGTCTTGCGAGGGAGCTGAAATGCGGTAAGTGGAAAGTCACACTGAGGAGAACGGTACGAAATGCGATTCTTCCAAAGGGGCTTGTCAGGGTGATTTGTTGTGTAGGTATTGGAAGGGAACCACAGAACAATGCCTAAGAGGCAGTTTTCTGTGCAGCGGTACGGCCTTATACGAAACACCAACAAATACGAGTGGAAAAGCTTGCTAAAGGAGCTGGCATGAGCTTCGTTTTTACTTCTCACTCGCTTTACCAATCGCCTCGCCAGCAAAACATGGAAGGAAATGCGGGACAGTGCATTGATGTTGAAAATTTATGAATCATTCGCACGAATTTCCAACAAAACTATGCGTTCTTCTGTGATCGGATCGTGTGAACTGAATATACAACCGGCACAAAATGGATGCAAATTTCGCAATCCTTAAATGTTTGTCCATGGCTTACATTACATCTGCCAAATTCCGTTCCTGTACCTTGAGCGATTTCCGAATTGAAAATACCGGGCAGACAAACAGATAGGCCACACGCGTGTGCACATACAAGTGCATCCGATCTTGCCGCAGTGCAGTTGTACAAATTTGCAATAGGCAACAAAGAAAATCATGATTTGTCCGAATTGACGTCGGGTTTCGACAGACATCATGTGCTCTAGTTATATCAGTCAATTTTTTCGACGTGGAAAGGTGAATTGGCTTGATGCTACCATATAATACGTTTCGCAAAAAAAAAAATTCCAAGGAGCGCATATCATGCGGACATCTTCTCCCGCCTGTTTTAAACTGTGGATGTCTTATCGGAATAGCCACGCTGTGTGCCAATGTGGGGGAATAATTTCTTGGCTTTTTATGTCATAATCTGCTCTTAGCAATCGAGCAATCGCTAGTTGACTCCAGGTATGCAATCTTGCGCGGATGATACCTTCCTAGTGAGTTGCCTCAGTTTTTGCGGATTGGCTAAATTTCGGTTCCTCGCACAGAATCGATTTGTCACATCACAGTAAGCGAAGACCTTCTGCCGGTTTCAAAACGTATTTCCCGTTGCCTTTCTTTTCCGCCGCTTAATGAATTCTCCTTTGCTTTGGTGCTGCCCATAGCACGTAACGATGAAGGTGGTAGTTACAGGTCTTTTTCGAAAGGCAACATGCAACAGAAAGAGAAAGGGAATCATACGACTTCTTCTTCGAAGGACGGTAAACAGCAGGAGGAGGAACAAAAGCATATAATCTCAAAAAGGGATAGGAAAAAAAGAAAAAAGAAGGAGCTGTTGGACGGATGTTATGAGATTCCTTATTTGAAACGACAGAGTCGCTTCAAGGATCACAGCGACAGCAGTGAAAGTGCGAACGCCAAGGCACAGGTAAAGTACTAATGTATGCGTGATTTCTGTATGAAGAGAATTGAAATCCAGTTAGTGGATAGTGATTATCAGATATGGCTAACAGCAAGCGGGGTTTCTGCAACGACAGGAGTGGTCCTAATGACCCAAAATTGATGCCTACGAAAGCAGTTTGAAGGTTTGATTGAAGTGGAGTAATTCTGCACAATAAGAATGTCTGCGTCCATAAACTAATTATCTAACTGTTTAATTAGGAATAAGCTAATCTAGCTGCTGTTGTCAGCATAAGCAATCAAATCTGCAAATTTAATAGAACACCCAGTGATCTTTAATAATTTATGACTAAAGATTCGTGCAGCAAAAGAGAGTACTTCTTGAAATATTCTCAGAAAAGTTTTTTCTAATGTGCCCAGTAGTTTTGTAATAGCGGGAGAGAAATTATATCACCTATTTTTTGCGTTTTAGCAAATTGGCTTCACAGAAGCGTATTGTGGCGGTATCTTTCGGACATGTTTGTGTTTCTGTCTGTCCGATACATTGAACTCGGGAAACACTGAAACGAAGTGCCACAATTCACGTTGGATTATGAGCTTTAAAAGAAATTTAAATACATTTAAAGTTGAGAAAAGTTGCATTTAGTACTGCTTAGTTTTTCACTTATACCAGTCGTATCATTCAAATTAAGATCTTTTTTCGGAGGGATTTTGCATGATTGACTACATTATTTAACGCTTTACGCTATTGTTGGTTAGGTGAGAGGAATGCCAAAAGCACATATCACGGCAATTGAAAGGTACTTCCTCCACACAATGTATCTAGAAACGCTTCTCACGGTATTTTTGTTCTTTTTAAAGCGTGGAAAGATGTTGCTCTTTCTTTTTTACGTATAGGAGATGCTGTATTTTTACATGGTCAGAAGGGTGGCCGCTTATCTTTTCTGTTCACAGAAAAACATCTTTTGTGCGACTGTGAAGGTGCAAAGCAATCCTTTAACAATCCCTCGCCTACTTATCCGACTTCATATCGTTTTCGTATATTTTTCCAGCAGCGTGTGCTTTTCTTTGTAAATGATCCCTCCATTCTCGACTTGAAGTGCTAGGAGGAGCGTGTGCTCATCGGTGTTTTTTATGCACATGCGGGAGGGGCAATTAATCTTTTTATGCAATGGTAACACCATGTCAAGGATTGATGGTGCATCATCCTGTTTCGAGCCATGAAGCCTGTTGATGAATGTTGCATACTCTGATGCTCCGGAAGTACTTCTAATTCCTTGGGGAGCAGATTGGGAAGCCTCTATATAGATGTCCGAAATAAATTCATACAAGTCCAATGTTTGGAATAAAATACCTTTCAAAAAGCATTCATCATTTGGCAGTCGATTTATTTCGCATGCTGACACATATGGCGATAAAGGCGCGATTTTCCGATCAAGTGAGGATGAAGGAGACTACTTGCAAGTTTGAAAGCTCTATGCTTGGAGGTAGCATCTTCGTCCTTGCGCGGCGTTCTACAGTAGTGCAAGATAAAACAGCGGAAACAGTATGAAAGATCCTCATCAAAAAACATTCTCTTTTTTCTTCCTAGCCCCTCTTATAGAAGTTATTGCTTTTGCACCACACGCCTTTCACATGCTTGACCTGTATCACTTGTACTATGTGTGCTTAATTTGCACCTCGGTGCTCCACGTGCACAAACTTTAGAGATTTTTGCGCAGATGGAAGGCGAGAGAAAGGATACGAGTTGATGAAACGCGAGAACTAATGAAAGGGTGTTGTTACTGTGATAGAAATATAAAGAGGAAGTTTATTGCAGCAAGACCATCCTGTTAGACTTTGAGGAATGGATTTAGGATGATTACGTACTGAAAAAATTGCTGTCGAGTGCTGGAGTGAATTCCGCTTTACGCCACGATCAGATCGTCGCCGAGAGCGGTGCTGATTACCAGCTGATTGAAGATGAAGCGGACGCGGTTGCTAGAAGGGCGGCTGCTTCACTGCGCAAATCAAGAAGGTAGACATGTGATTGCTACTCGTTTTTGCAATAATTCACATCGGTATTATGCACATTGGAGATTTAGGCGATCTGCAATGATACTCTGAGGGGATCGGGGAATTCTGAAGCATCCTCCCCCGTTTTCTACGCAGCTGTAACATCGTCGAGAACCTCCTTTCTCCACACCAAACCCGCGTAGCTTTTTCAAGTTGAAGAATTGAAATGTCAATTGCTTTGGAGTTATGGCGTATCGAAACCCGTACACCGAACGTAATTTGCAGTTCGCTTTCTGTCCCGGAAGGGAGGCATTATTTCAAAAATCTCTGTCCTAAGTTACTTCGTAACATTTTTGACTGCATGTACGGTTTTGAAGGGGTTTCGTACAGAGGGGAAACTTCAATTCGGATGTATTAGAAGGAGTCTGTTATGTTTAAAAAATCCTCTCATATGTAAAAATGGCAAAGCAGTTTGGTGCCGTGGTTATATGTGATAAAGTAATATGTGCATCGGAAGGCTGCAGATGCTTTGCACCTTGATTTTAGTGGTATTTGGACGGCGGGAGGTACCATATGAGGCGTTTTTGGCTTACGTACATATTGGTCTGTTGGTTTACACATTGGCTTGCGCTTGACATAACGTTAAGTGGTACTTAGTTATACTTGGAACTTTGAAATTAATCAACACTTTCTGTGAAATGTTGAATTGAATTGATGCCGGAAAGCGCTGCGCTGGCTTCATACAAGTGAAAAGTTTTCGCGATCAAAATTCTCCATTTTTCGGAAGTAGCTTTTTTGGAATAAGATCTTAGAGCATGCTCCTGTGAAGTTTGGCACCGATGTGACAGCTCTGAAACGGAGAGGCACCGTAATACGCAATAAGGCCACCTCTTGGTATGCGATCTTTTTTTCATACAGCTGTGCCCTCTGCAGGAAATGTGTATCGAATAGTCAGCTTTGCAGGTGGGGAATCGATAAGTCATGTGTAGATCCAGCAAAGAGGCCACGATTTGGAACAAAGAAGGCAGCTGGCTTCGCCTCGAGTGTATGCGCGACTAAAGGAAGTGATGATGAAGTTGCTAGTAGTTCGACTTTCAGCGGTTCTGCAATTTCGATGTTTGTTTTTTCTTAAAGTAAATAGTAATATTCTAGGGTCTTATAGGGCTATAGCCGTTCGCTATGCTATTCTCTTTCTCATCTTCTGAGAAAAGCACGTACACTTGTCGATGAGGAAACGTTTGCTAGCCACTTGTGGAAGTTGAACGTCAGTAGCGGTTATCTCGTTTAAGAATAAGAAAAGAGAATGACGCGATAAAGGCTTCTGTATTTCAACTCACCAATCTGACTGGTTGGTTGCTTATATATAAAAAAACAGTGATAAATCCTTTCGATTCAAGAGACGACCTGTTGCACAAATTTTGAACCAAAAGAATCCATTCTAGACTTCAATTCAGTCGAATCTTAGCATTGAAGTTAGATTTTGTAGCATTTCCACGTTTGAGTTATGCGCAAAGAACAAGCTTCTGAATTGCGACAGTTTTGGAGATAGCATATTAGTTTATCCTAAGGGTTTTCTCCGCCGAATTTCGTCACCATGGCCTTTATGATTCGTGAGTTGTGGCTGCTGAACACATAAGTCGACAGAACATATACACGCCCACAGTCTTGGTCCGGTAACCACTTTTTGGAAATTGGCATTTTCTACTTCTCCCCATTAATCGACTGTTCATCTCAACGTCGAGCTCATTTTTTCTTTATATGTGTATCCTGAGGAGCGCAAGTTTAAGACGATGTGCGTGCTGCCTCAGCATTGAAAATGCCTCACATTTTCATGAACCATCGGGCCATGAACCATGAAAATGTATTGAAAGTCATAAAGAACCCATCGCATCACAACCAAGCTGGTGGTACAGGAGGTCAATAGTGTTGCTTATCAAGATCTCCAATCCAGGATGAGCAATGAACCATCGGACGGAGGAAGTTTGCTCGATGCGATAAGAGCTCGTAAAGCACGAACTCTAGATGATGAATGCAGAACTACGAATCAAGAAGATCAGGTATCATTCAGCACCTCGCTTGTATTTCGTACATAGTCCCGCTTGGCATAAAGAGAAGGTTCGTAGTCCCTCGTTTTTTCAATTTTCAATCACATAACAGATGCCAGATGCATATGCAGGTGTCACCTTGGAAAACGTAGGTTTCACGAAGAAACAGATGGCATCAGGGGATACGCATTTGTTGAGCTAATGTGGAGCTTGGAGAGGGGATAAAAGACCTTTTTTCATCTGTTAAGTACGTCAATCACGAATCACCCAATTTACCGGTGAACTTTGAAGTTCGAGTTCATCAGAGCAGACGATCTAGATTTCAGCTTTGATGTATGAAACTGTTTACAAACTATCACTACGTCTTTAAGGAACAATAATTTTGTTCAAATATTGGACATCAGCTTTAAGTCTTCTCTTCTTTTGTATTTTTGATAACCTTTCTTATTAATAAATCGTGGTTTCCGATATCCTGTAAATGTGTTTCTCCACCTCATTCATTACGAAAAAAGGTCATTTAAGCAGAACACTGATTGTCCTTCCGCATATTACCGAAAAACAGTCGCGGCGCCGTTTTGACAAGGCCTTCCATGACCTCCATAAAATCCTCAAATAGTCAAGGCCGAGATATTTTATTGCACCTTCTATTACCGCTCATCGTGAACGTCCGTCTCATATGTCTTCTTCTCGAAGTATTCCCTATACCTCCATTCGTGGGCAATCAGTTGGTCTTACATGTCGCATCAGCTGATTTTATGATTATTCTTCCGCATTTTCCGTGTTTGCCTCTCGGCATATGGAGCAGTTGTGCATCAAAATCCGCCTATGGAAGGTTCGTCAGGATTTATTTTCATGTTGCGTGGCCACCTTTTTCCCTCAAGACGGTGTACGTCATGAAGGTGGTTCTCGTACCACAGCTTATAGAAGCAATTTGTGATAGGGAAGAAGTGATAGGAATTTGGCGAATTTGTTTTTTCAACCTGAGTACACGTTAATGAGAATTAAAAGTTCAATGACGAGCAAGTGATGTCAGGTCAATTTGCTCGCTCCTCTACCTGTAGTCGTCGGTTAGATCAAAGAATAAATTTCCTTAGGATCAAAGAATAATTCTTGTTCACACTTCACAGGATTATCCGTCTCTGATGGCGCTGGAGGAGGGTCCCTCGGACGGCAAATGCGACCGATTCGATCAGTTAGCGGAAGATGTTCGTACCTTTCTTGCTGTTCGAGATGGTAGGGCAAACACTGACGAAATTGTGCACCGCTTTCAGGTTGGTCCGTCCGCTATTTGGCAACAGAAAATTTTCACCGGAGCAAGTCTTAGGAAACAGTGTGACGCAGGGAAAGAGAAGCGCTGCGGAGAACGATGTGGCAGCGAGATTTTTCGGATTGATAAGAAGCCTCTGAATTACCCATACAGAATTGCTTTCGTTTGGCATTTGTGACGGGAAAGTATCTTTGGCAAGAGGTTCGAATGTAGCCGTGTCTCTAGTTCTTCACCAAGTTGCAGATTTCTCGAAAAAACATGAAATACCTAGCCTATTTCCCCTGTTGCTACAAAGGCTGAATGATGGCCCAAGGGAATAGGTGAGCGTGGAAATGCGCTCGCCCGTTGCAATTTCTAGACAGTTTGTAGAGAAGAGATTGTGCGAGTGATTAGGGAATTAAAAGGGGAGAAGATGGAAATAGTGGAAGTCTGTCCATCTCCTCCCCTGTTTTTCTCGCTCATCTCCTTCCCTCTCTTCCTGATGTTTTTTCGGCGGTGCTGCTGTTTAGGTCTACTTTCCATGGTAGGTGTTTTCCTCATTCTTCGCGATAACTAGATGTAATAAATTCAGATGAAAGTAATTGCAACGTAAGAAAATGAATAAGCTATTTCCCATGAGGGAAGTCATAGGTGAGGGGAAAGAGGGAGATTGCATGAACAGCATGTGCCATAGCTTGTGTATCCTCTATATCCTCCCTTCCCCTATGTCGCTGTCTCACAGGTCCAGCAACAGACACTGTGTGCGACTGAGTCTGACGTGTGAAGGTGTATCGGCAGCAAAAAAAAAAAAAAACTACTGCGAGTAGGAGAACCATGCATCAATGAGTAACGAACATATACGCTGATTAGCAGGCAGGGCCGCAGCCTATTTATCTTCGGCTGCGGCCCGAAGGTATGGGGAGGTCATATTCCACACGAGGGAGGTACCACATCAAGATCAAACAGGTGTGAGCAATAACCTGTTACGCAAACGAAGATCACCGTGATCACTGCGACCGCAAAACTCGTTTGATCGCAACAGATCACTCATTAACGTAGATCATTCGTTAACACCATGAAAGCCCAATTTATGGATATACGGGTAGGTGGCACAACGTGTCGCATGGTTGTCTTCCCTAAGGCGAACCGTCGAGAATTCTAGCAGTTGTATCGCTCAACGTTGAGATGCTAAACATTGCTGACGGTGTGAGAAAGCTGGTCCACAAGTGCTGTCGCAAGCATTACCCCTGTATAGTTGCACATATGAATCCCAGTACAATTGCGCATATTAATTTGCTTGATGCTACTAATTGCCATAATTAACTGATAATGCATTATATTTGATCGAGTCGATTCACTTATTGCTTGATGTATTTGCAGAATCGAGTGGCTGTACAAGACTCAAACGCCTTTCGTTCAATATTAAAACGGCTATGCACGTTTCGTAGCGACATACGCTTGTGGATCCTCCGTGATGAGTACCGATGATGACAGCAGTTCAGTACCTTCCATGTTACGCAGTATCCAAAATGCGGGTTGCAAAAGAAGCCCTTCCCCTATCGAAGCAAAGTGCGCTGTCCGTGCTGGAAGCAGGGACCTTTGGCAGCAATCGTCGAGGTATTCCACAGAAAATGCGACAATGCTACATAGTCGACCCGATTTCGCTGCACAAAACTCGAGATGAGCATGACGCTTTGCGAGAGTCGGCAGCGACTAAAGCCGGGGACTGAGCTAAGCCGATTTTCCTTTAAGGGGGGGGGGGGTGTTTGGGCATCTTTGATCATTGTTGCTTAATTTTTCGCGGTTATTGTTGCTTGTAAACTGCTGGTGCTGGCGCACCCGCACAGAATGATGTGCAAGGCGAAACCGAAGTAGGGCTCCGGCTTTGATTCCCCTTGCGATGATATGTTGGCAGTTTAACTGGCTGCCCCCAACTATATGTAGCAATAAACTGTGTGGCTCATCTTTCGGCGGAATGACTGAGATGGTGCTGCGATTCAAGGTTTTATTTTCTGAGCCGGAGATCCGCAAGGTGAATTCCATTTTGTTTGGATACTCATAGCGCCCCTGTCAGCTAGAATGTTGTTCAGCTTGGTTGTCCTTGTACGATTTCTTGTTAAGTAAAGGATTGCTCGTCCAACTGACGTCGCACAGACGAACTTCCTTACTGATCCGAGCGTGCCTATCGGTCCATCACCGATTTGCCAGTTGTTCACAGTATATGGTGAATGCTTGTAATAGAGTGCCCAATGGAAAAATTGTTTCTCTTCCCTATAATTCCCACAATGAGACGAGAATATAGTAGACAAATGCAGGTCTCATTTCATTAGGTTTACTTCCTTTAAAAGTTATCGATGAGTATTTCACCCGGTTTATAAGACTTTCAACAATTATTTTTATCATTCTCGAGCCTTTTCCTATGCTGCGCTTGGAAACTTCCTATTTTTGCTCACTGTGCATGAACATAAGCTACAGTTAGAACTGCCATTTATAGCGCAGCGGTGCTCGCATTTCGATTTTCTCCGGAAAAACTGTTTCGTTCACTGTCTGTTTCTTTCAAATACAAGCCAATGCAACTGTTCCACTTAACCGTCTTTCTTGAAATGTTGTGCACAATACTTTGTCCCAAGTGGAATCTTAGAATTGTATTTTTGTTCTTCCCGTTAAAGATGCTTTACAGATGAATGACGAGCTTTTGATCCACAGCGATAAGCGGCAATAAAACCTCTTCAAATTTTTGTCTTTTACCACTTCTTCACTAAAACTTCCACTTGTATCCATTCAGACACCGGCAATGAAACGCAAACTTACCTACCTCTTTCTCAACCACTGAAAACGGAAGTGCATCTTTTGTGCACCGTAAATCTAGTCTGCATTCCAATTTCACCTGAAGTACCAATGCAAGTGACTGTGGTGATAAAAGGTCCAACGATTTAGGAAGTCAGCTTATGATCTTCGCACCGCTCGGCCCTCGTCCAAAACAGTGGAGCTGTACAAACAATTAGGCGATTTCTCCCGAGGAATGCGTGAGACGCTGACTTACTCCCATGTTCAATGCCTCTAACTCGCAGCTTTTTACAAGACAAAAAGTTCTTTTTGATGACTGGCGCGTGCTACACTTGTCCACGTACCACACGTTTCCACATCTTAAGCGAAGTCTTAGGCAAAGAACCGGATCAAAATTCGTCCATTGCGGTTGAAATGTGACACAGGAGAAATCATGGGTGCCCACCACAACGGGCGCGGGGCGCCGCCACTAGCGCGCATCTTTTCTCATAGAACACATCTCTCAGAAGATCACGCAGAGACAGCAGGCGAAGTCAAACACAACAGACTCGCATCTTCGGCGCTCAGTGAGACAGCAAACGAAAATAATGGATAGCAATGTCGCGCCTTCGGCGCTCGGAAAGACAGCAGGCAAAGAAAGTCCATCACATCACATTTGAATTACATTAGACTTTATACTAGAACTTACAGAACTTCTCCATTATATTAGAATAGCAATTTTTATTGTAATTTTTTGTGAACCCCTCGCGCACATGCAGGGCCTAGGTAGTCATTTTCGGGACGAAAATGCTGGAAAAATAATTTGGAAACGAAAAATCGTAATACTGAGACCACAACCGCCATTGAACCCCGATAGCCAGCCTCGATAGCCCACTGCACTGCCCACTCAGCCGCTTGGCTGCAGGCGGGCTCTGCCTCTCAGTCCGGCTGACAAACTCAGGCGAGTCGTCTGCCTCTCCCCTTAACCACGAACTATTTTCGCCCACAAACTTTTAGCACTCATATTTCCGTAAGAGCACGAATAACGGGGTGGAAGTACATATATTTGTGATCAACTCCTTCAGCTGCATCGTTTCATACGAAAGTGGTCGAAATCGGAGATTTAAAGAAATTTTTTTTGGACTCCTCCCCCTACCCCCCCCCTATGATCCAAAAATTGCGATTTTTCCGAGTTTTTTTCTCGGCTCGTGTTTGGCCTCGGGCGGCAATCCGTGTATCATTCGAGAGGTCTCGCCGAGTAGCCCACAACTGAAAAGGCCGCTTACAGAAATGTGAAATGCCGGCTGCGTACAAAAACCATCAAAATTGCAAACATAGAAGTTTCAGAAATTCACGCCTGTGGAGTCGGTTCTCAACTTTTATTCCCAAACGAACCAATTTATATACTACATGGTAGATTTCAAAGTTGTGTTCCCAGAAGCAAATCGGAACTCCATCGGCATAACCATACTGGAGAAAAAAATTCCGAATTATCTATTATACTGCATTTACATAGAAAATTCCTACAAATAAATTCTTATTGTGAAAGTTGACCTGGAAAAATTAAATGATACATGTCATAAAACAGCAGTGTATAGAGTAATGAGGATAAAAAAGTCAGGAAGATAGAAACCGAAATTATGATAATGGCGGGTAGAACTGAGGATAGGAACCTACTGGGCAGGCATTTTTTTATTTCAGTAGTTATACTAGACATAACCCTTTCGCAAGAGGGCTACACCCATTTAACCCCCTGCTTTCATCCGCGTGCGATCGTTTTCATAGAAAAACCCC
The DNA here is from genome assembly GCA_013433145.1 of Ascaris suum. Classification (NCBI taxonomy): domain Eukaryota; kingdom Metazoa; phylum Nematoda; class Chromadorea; order Rhabditida; family Ascarididae; genus Ascaris; species Ascaris suum. Next base: position 12,702,947 of record CM024174.1, read on the forward strand.
CTTTGTAGAGAAAAATGTTGAAAAGAACTAACCCTCCCCCCACAAGCGAAAGTGCTCTGCTTGCACAAATGTGCAGGTGTAGCTCTGACATCGTTGACGGAAATCACTATTTTTACTTCCTTTTCACCCATATTCACGGCATAGTTTTACCGCTTCGTTAGAGGTCTGAATGCTGACTGCAACAAAAAAGCGTCATCTAGATTCCTCCGGAAGTGAGTAGTTATGAAGCCATAATGTGATTTGTCTGTCCCTCTCACTTTTGCGTACATTTCGCCACCGAATGCAATTTTCAGGATTTGCGTAAGAGATAGGCCAAGCATGTTATAGACTGTTAGGAAGGGAATTGCCTGGGGCCTCAAACGGCGCGATGCATGCGCGTCTCCGGTTACGGAAAAATGTTGTGAACGAAAATGTAAAGAATTCGGGGTGTCCTGAAAATGCAGGATCGGAGCAGAACGGGATATTTTTTTTGGACTACTCTTGAGGAGATGTGGAAAAGTGTAACTGATGAGGAAACGGTGAGATGAAGGAGAAAGTCACAATTTGACGAGCAAGTTGGCAGCTTGCCAGATTTTTTCATCGAATCCGAAAACTTTTCAAGGAATCCAGCACCCACGGAGGCCATCCATAATAAAAAAGTTCCAGCTCAACCCACCCAGTGGGAACCGAGCTATGGCGAAGAAACCATTCTCAGGATCCCCAACGGATATCTCACCAGGATCATTAAATATCCACAACTTTTCTTCACTGACACCTACAGCCCCCCATTCTCAAGAGGTTCTAAAAAACCCACAAAAAAAATTCAAAATTCACAAAGATATAAAAGTTTTCGGTTTGCTTTCCATGCTTTTCCAACATTTTTCTGGAAAAATCTCCATATTCAGGATTCTTTCCCCCACTTCACATACGGCTCATAACATGCCCCACATGATTCCACACGTAATGGAAAAAACATGAACACGCGACAAACACAAATAAGATACCAGCAAAAATGCTTAACTATGGGAAAAGGATTTCATCCAGAATATCCCCATCAAGAGGCGCATGACGTCTACCAAAAGCTATAGGTCCCGTAAGCACAAAATTCTCAACATTTCAAAGAAAAAATGAGCCGGTGAAAGCCCACATTATCCAGAATATCTCGATCTAGAAACGCACGACATCCACCAAAAACTATGGTTCCCGCAAGCATAAAATTTCCAACGTTTTAAAGAAAAAATGACCCGAATCCAACAACGCGTTCTTGAGATAACGTGAACGAAAGGGTAAAATAGCTTACGATCTTCTGTATTACATAGAAAATTTTTAAAAAAAAGAACAGAATAGATAAACTAGTGATGTTCCGTACAGAACAGGACAGATTAGAGCAGAAATAGAAATAGGAATAGAGATAGACAAATCTAATCTACGCTGTCTCTCCGCGCAGCTACACAATGAAAACTTTCAAGTTTCTCTGGAGAATGAAGAGAAGACACTGTTGCGAGCAAAAGGTATCTTAGGCATCAAATTGAACGATCGCATAATCACCCGTCACCATCCATTCCTTCTTGCCACCAAATTTATGCTCGAGCATTTTGATCGTATCCACGCTAAGGCCAACTTGTGTTTCCGCTTTCAGAATCCGAAGCGCGAGTAGTGGTGCAGGGGCGAATCCTCGCAACGCCACCTGAAGATCATAGCGGCAAGCCATAAACTCGTCATGAACAGAGTGAGCGCGAAGTAACAACATTCTTAGACTCATAAAGAAGTCTCACGTGAGAGACGTAGAAATGGAAGAAGCAAAGGTCTATATTTTTTGAAATACCTCTCCCCTCCCTCGTCTATTCAGCAATAAGTCAAAGCAGGTCTGAGAAAATGTCTTAAAATAACCTTGAATGGAGTGTCAAGAGGCCACTCTCTATCGCCGACGAGCTTCCTATAGTTAAGGTCGCCTTTAAAAATAATTAATGCCGCTTCCGAGAGATCTTTGTAGAGATCGGCCGCATACTTTGGCATATCGCAATATGCAAATGGCAACGTCCAAAACTCATGAGCGCGAAATTCGAATTGACCCTGAACACAACCACGCAAGTGTAGAAAAGCTAGGAAAATGCTGCACTATTTATGGCAAAATTAGTCTTTAGATGTATTTTTCAATCGCTATCGCAGACAGAGGTTCCTAATTTTTCCTTTGCTACGGACCAAATAAATCACTATGCAACAAGTATAGATGTTAAAGATCTTAGAGGTTTAGGGAAGTTTAGTTTCTGGATGCGTTCGGCCCCAAAGTGCCCCAGAACTTCTAGAAACGCTTAACACTGTGAAAACTGGATTATTGAAAGAAGCCGTAAAACAAAAACAGACACCCCATACTTTGAAGCATTGCGTGACAAACGACACATAATTTCGACTTTGCATTTCCAAATCATCCAAGCCGGTTACTTCTACAGTCTTCGTTTATGGATCTCTTAACGCTTTTAGGCACACAGCGACCAAAAACCCGAATACCCGAGGTTGCAAGCATTCACAATATATGCGATCAAGTTTTACATGCGGCTAGATCAGACTATTTCAAGTAGCCTTATATGTTCTTAGCATTACCTGCAGGATTTATCGATCATTTTTGAATGCATTATACCAGTTAGCCGGTATTCAGCAAAAGATAATTTCTTCCCCTTTAGTCCACTGCCTCCCCCCCCCCCCCCTCCTTCCGATAACTTTTCCACTCAATCGAAAGTGTCTTCCCTTATCGTTCGACATAAAAAGATCTTATTAAATCTTCCAGAGATGAGATGTTGATTTTTCTTCAGAATTCCTATCTCCACTCCTCGATAAACACTCTGCTGGCATAAAACTGCTTCATGGCACCACCTGTAACGAGTATTCTGATGAAGGCGTCTTTCGTCCTGTCCATTCTATGCGTATGCAAGTTCTGTATGATTTCAGTGCAGCAATTTTAAAATTCAAGGACGCTAAAGGATGATGGAACGAATGGGAAAAGTGTCACAGGACGACATGATATGCGCTTCTGTGTTTCAGCTCACAAGAGCCAATCCACTGCCCAAATACCTAAAACAGTAGGAATGTGGAACAACGCAACTTCAAAGAAACCGACCGATTCTGTTTCCGGTCAGCTTTTCTAACCAAGTTTTTTTCACAGCCAGTTTTTTAACCAAGTTTTTTCACAGCCGGCCTTCGGTAGCTCATACGACGTTTAAAAAATAAGCAGTCAGTGCGATTGTGCATCACCAACTCATTCACGCTTACCCATAATTTTATCCACGGTGTTGATATACCCATGAAATTCCATTACCGCAACTCTACCTTTATGTACGCTTAAGGGTAAGGCTAGGATAAAGGAAGTACCCCATATACAATGACATATGTACACACGCGAATGCACGCACAAGACACATATGAGATTGCCGTAAAGCGCGTTGTGAAAATGCAGGAAAGAAGACGACAGCAAAAGTTACCTACTTCTGTAAGTTTTTGATCCCATCGACATCCGAGTTTACTTAAAGAATCCACGTGGCTGCCGCGAAGCATTTCGTTCATCCAACAAAAGTCATCGTTCGTCGTATCCGAAACAAACCACGGATGCGCCTAAAAACCTTTTCAGCACATCTCCCCTCGCATGCCCTATCATGCACCTCCACTTAACAAGATAAAAACATATTCGAGCAGAAAGTAAAGATTGCCACCTAATAATCCTAAGAGCCCTTTCATGATTGGCTGCTTCCATCGGAAGAGAATTCAATGGCTCTGGCCAGCAGTTCGAGTTTATGTGGCAAAAGCAGATTTCCCCAAATCCAAATATTCCAAATGTATCCCTGCACTATTGCGAACGTTTTGCCAGTTACAAACGTGACGCGTTTATTCTAGCGATACCAACTTGTGGGGCATTCGTTTTGGGAATTTCGCGTTTACGGTGCCAGAAAAAAAAGCCCGTCAGGGTGAATAGAGAATCAGATAAATGGATATAAGTTTTGACTAGAAAGACGCTTTTCACAAGCACACACGTAGACTGCTACACATTAAGATGCAGTCCTCTGATGAAGAATGATCCTTTCAACAGGCAATCGTGAAACAACGAACGTTATTGCTAATAACGCCTCTTTTTTCTATCCAAGCCGATTAACGACCGTCACTGCAACGCAGCCCAGTTACCATGGATTCACCCCCATCGCCGACTCCCTTCATAAAGAAACAAGCATCAGCACTTCCACTCTTCTGTCAGCCGTTTGCAACACCACTTTCCTCTCAGTTTTTACAGTAAAGAACTGGAGAAATTTATTATCTCTGTATCACATCTCTGCCGTTCTCATCCCATCCAAGTGTATGAAAGGAGGAATTGTGAAAATTGGGAAAAGAAGGGTGAAGATGCGGAGTTGCAACTTTCTTACGTGCCTCATTGCAGCGTATCACTGAGAAAGGAACAAACAGTTTCCTAAAAAAGTCTTGACGTAAATATGCCAAAGTATTGAGAGTTGGAAACGATATTCAAATTCAGAAGGCAGACCTTGCCATGGAAAACAACCTTTGCTGCACCACTCTTTGTCACCAGAAAATCGGCTAACACCATATCACTGAATAACTCGAGACCTGCATTGTCCAATACAATATCGATACGCTTCAATTTCGCGTTCCTGTAGCGATCGCAGTTTATGAAGCCACTCGCTCACAACAACTAGGTCAATAACGGCCATATGCGGTAGTTCATGTTTGAGTTTCAGGGTTGAATCAAATATCGGCGCACCTCCTCTCACTCTCGAAAAATCTTGCAGTGCGTCAACTCCTGGGATCCCACAGATCATTCCAAACGCCATTTTGAAACGTACTATTTCACCGCCTCATAAACGGTAGTCCTTGATGACACTCTAGTCGGACTGGAAATACAGTCGAACACATACCTGCCCTCAAAATCCGTGAATTTTTCATTTTCGGGTTCATATTAATCACCTCACTGCACACCACCTCCTGAAAATCGCGATGCTCAGTCTAATCCCTTCGTCCTTGGATCAAATGCTTAACGGTGGCTGTGAAGCGCGCAGTACAAATAATGCACTGAACTAAACGCCAGTACGTCGCACCGCATTACATCCTTGAAAAAACATCTGCAAACCGGGATCGATCTTGCTACGCGCTGCACTTACCACTCGAATTTCCCCTTTATATAAATAATGTACGGGGCACAGCTGGCGAGTCCAGTACATAGTTGCACGTAAGCCAGAACCATTGCTATTCAAAACCAACTTGACGCGCCACCCTTACCAAAATTTTTGGAGTAAAACGGACAATATTTTTTATCTGAATGGAACCTCTCTATTTTCTATCGTGTTTAGCAGTTTCTACTGTTGAGTACAATAAACAGGCTTCCAATTTTCTGATCTACAGTTTGTTTTGCCGTTTATTAAAAGCATTACCTAGATGCGTCTAAAGTAGCAGACCAAGCTGTGTTGAAGAGGCACATTAGTGAGCACATTTCGACGGTGCTTAAAGCAAGTTGGGAAAGTCCCTGCCTATAATCGGTATAAAAGAGAACTGAAGAGGGTTTTGTTCTTATAACACTCAAATAGAGATGTAAACTTCAATCAGCGATCGAAGCAGGCACGTAATCAAGGACTTATGGCGCTGTTGCGGTCACAAAAGGAAGTTGTACGCAGCAGTCACCCCCAAAGCGACGCAAAATTGCCTCGGTATGCAACAATACAGCTTCCTGCGAACAATTTCTATACGAAATGAGAGGAAGATCATTTCACCAAGGCACCTCGTATGCTAATCGCTCATGTTTCAGTAAGCAAGACCATTAAAGACTCAACAGCATAAGCGCAAATGCAACGAGCAACTCCGATGAACTGATGTGAATAACGCATGGAATTGTTCAACCTTGGGCCGCCCGATACGCTATACGACAAATAGTACCTTTCTTTTTTCCTTACCTGGAAGACAACATGTGGATGGGAAAGTCATTAAGGCGCACTTTATTCCAAGCATAAAGTACTCCTCCCCGCATCGCTATTATGAAACGACGAGAGATCAGGCTGAAATTTGAAAGACCGAATAAATACGCTCAAGATGAACAGCATTTACTTCTGAATGGAATCGGAAGATCAAACCTCAAAGTGGCCTTCGCAGCATCAATTTGATTAATAAGAACTTTGTCAGCGAGCTGATCGATCTGATCGACAGGCGAGGATGATACAGCAGCGTTCTCACCGCAAGACAACGATAGATCACACTTATTACCCCACAGACAAATCTGAAATCAAATTCGCTAAGCAACAAACAATTCCGTTTAGCTAGCTAAATAAACCTAGGATAGCAACTTTCTGAGGCTGGGTTCCTTCGAAAATGGACTCATAGGTCTTCTAACGATAGAGCTCGGTCTTTCGAGTTGCAATCACTACTCGATCGTCTCAAGAGTAAGGACAAAGTTGGACGCGCCGGACGGTGCCAAACAGTGATGCCACTGTATCAAAAATTACTGTGCCTTTGGTACTGCACTTGCACTTACACCAAATATAGATGGTACTGTGATAGATCTGAGACAGCCAGTAATACAGGTATAGCACAATCTGATTACTGAAAGGCAGCACAAGCATAATACTGTATCAATTTCTGGATCGAAGTATAAGTGCTTCGCATCATTTTTCGACTGTACTGGCGTCTAAAATCTAATTTTACCAGTATCTTAGGTACTAAATTCTTCTGAATGCAGAATTTGTCGTTATTGCAATTCCCTGTTATTAAATAAAGCTGACTATATTCGGCAAAGTGCGCGAATGTCTTTTACATATAGTTTTTATTTAAGAAACGTGTTTTGCTGTTTCGAGTATTTTAGAGTCCATGCTGCCAGACTTGTACTAAATCCCCAAATCACATAGCAACGCGGTAGAAATCGTAGCCCACTGCATTTGGTACGACTGTTTTACGTGACTCAAATGATAGTATGCGACGGACAGGAACTGGTGGATATGAACACGACCAGTGATGTCAAACGCCTGAATGAGACAATTGTCGGAAACGTCGTAACAAGACAATGCACATGGCCAACAACGCTTGAAAGATTGTGAGGAAGTCGGGTAAGGGAGCTTAGAAATAAATAAAAAGATATGCTGCATAAAGGCTCCTCAAAAGCTGCTAGCGCTGCATCGAAAAGGTCTTGAAAAAGATGAAGGGGATGACTGTGGTATAGCGCCGGCCACTGTTGAGATTTGTAGAGGAAAGTTTATCGAGGATTCATTTACTGCGGCAATGATGCGTTACGTTGGAGATGCGGTGGATGTCTCAGAAATGTGGGCGTCCTCGAATTTGAAAAAACTATTCGGTGATCATGTTGCATAAACAGTTAAACGAACTCATCTAAAAATTTATAACAGTATGGGCATCGACGGGATTACAGAAAAGATTGAGTTGCACGCACTGGAATTGGCACTGACAGACAGTTTGAAGGCAGCCAGATGCCAGGCAGAATTCTACGCGCTCGTGAGAGTCACACAAGTTCAGGAGAACACAGCTAGATGTGGGACGTCTTTATGTAAAGCCTGACGCGAACTTCGTGTTGCCCGACGGCGCTCGCTGATACCCACGGAGTATCACTTTCGAATTAAGGGCGATGTTGCTGAAGTACTTTTTTCTGATGGTTTGAAATTGAAGGAAATGTAGTTTCCTCTGTGGAACGCTCTTAAATTAATAAACTAGTCTCTTCGTCCTGTACAAGGATGCTTTTAAAAACTCTAAGGCATGAGAAGTAAGCATATGTGACCTACTTTTTCGGGTGAGAACACTTGGTGCAGTGGTGTACCAAGCCAACTTAGAACCAGAATCAAAATAGAACTGCAATTCATCCGGTGTTCGAAAATGTAGTATAGGTGCAGTTATGTACTATCTCTGGGGTAGCAGTACAAGTACTATATTACGCCAAAAAACTCTGGTAGAATGGCGTCATTGTCGAGAAAACTTTAGGTCCTAAGAACGCGCTAACTGTTAATATCGGAGTCAATGACCAATTCGCCTGCCACCTTCAATCCTGCTGCAGTTGCTATTATCTTATGTACTATCTTTGCAAGAGATTTCCATCTAGGAATCTGAATGTTTCGAGATGCAACCTGCCTTAAACGATTTGAAATTATGAAAAAAGAAAACAACAGAAATACAGTTTCAAACGGAATTACGGTTAATACTGAAGATGGGTCATGAAGATAACTTGCCACATACGAGGTAACGAAATGAGAAAAGGCCCTATCCTTTCAATACGTACAGCGTTTGAAAGCCTCGCTTTAAAAACCCTTTTTGAGCCCTAAAACGTTTGACACCCATAAATGATATAATCTGCGTAAGCTAAAGCAGAACTCCTTAAGCAATTCCTCAGTAAAAAACTAACGCTGCTCCGAACACAACTACTGAGCTCAAACGAAGCCCTATCTTGCTTTGGAGTCAGATGAGGTTTGAGCCTTTCTCTCTTCATTGCAAGCGAGGGGGTGGACGAGTGGGAATATGAAGCTTTATGATACTGCCCTTTACCCCCTTTCCCTTTTGAGCTTGAAATTCGTCTATAAAAAAAGACTATCATATGCTAATGCTGCTTGGAAGCCTAAATGCTCAGGGCAACCTTGCCTCAAAACCCGTGAGCTCCTGAGAGTGGCCTCCCAACTCTTACCTTCACTTCATTCCCGACCTTGCAAGTGCTGCTTTTCCTTGACCTATCTTACTCATTATTAATACATTAAAGTGAGAAAATAATCAGACGATTAAAAAATTTGATTTTTCGACTTTCATAATGCTGCGAAAGACAACCTGAAGAAGTCGAGAAATAACATTGTCATCGGTTCCACTGCACATTTGGCGCTGTTCAACATCCGTTAAATAGTTCGCAATTTGTTCCATTGCGAGAAGCCTAAAAGAAGAACTTCAATGCGTTACCGCACATGCCCCCCCGCTTACAAATATTCAGATGTTCGGTTCTCTTTTTATATAGGCGATCCAATATGAAATTCATTAGCATGTCATTTCACGTAAATAAATTTGAGTGCTTATAACAAAAGCATCAAGGTATCGAAATTGTTATTCCTACATCACCAATACCCAAAACAGCTACAATCAGGCTAATAAACTGGATAGTGTAAAATCATGTTAACTGCAATCATATAACATTTGTCCAATGCGGTATAAAACATAGCAATATAAATCCATTAATCTATGCTGAGAGTGAGGTTACATTTAAGGTTACACAACAAAAGATAAACGCTGGTCATAAGAAACTTCCACAAGCTCTAATAACATTCTTTCTCCGATGCAATCTTCGCGCCTCCAGATAAACCACCCAATATTTTCTGTAAAAAGCCCCCTTAGTCCAGTAGGCTTTTCTTCTCTCCCTAATCATCTCTACTTTCACCACTACATTCCAAACAATGACGTGTTTCCATATAACATACCACAAACGCCGTATGGTACTATCAAGGAGCGCCCAATCATTGCAAAAAAAGAAATATCTGTTCCTTTTTCAAAAACTGGGGAATCTAGCAGATCGAAAGTAAGACTTCATTAAAGGTTACATGTTAAGAAGCAAAAAAAAAACTCACCCATCTACATATGCGTTGTGTTTCTGTGCAGCAAAGGGATCGAACTGTTTCAGAGTTGTTGTTTTCCGCAACGCACCAACAATACGTCGATAGAGATAGCACTCGACAAACAGCCAATCTGTTCGGTACCAACTCACTTCGGCCTCTGTTTTCTGGAATAGAATGCTATGAGATGGCGGTCAGATACTGCGAACGATGTCAGCAAATTACAAATTCCCTTGTAGGATAACAAATTCCCATTTCACAATTTTACTGGAAAAAATCTTAAGGAAACTGAGAATGTTCTCGATTATTTCTATCAAAATTCGCCTCTCCTAACTCCTAACCTATCATTGCTTTTAGACTGAACTCAGAAACAATGGGTTTGAATAATAATTACATTAATAAATAACTTTAAAAGTAAATCTCGAAGCTTCCGATACACAGGAAATGTACCAAAGATTGAAGTCATATTGTTGCAGATGAACGGCTCGGTTGCTTCTTTGAAGATTTAAGAATTAAAAACCTAGTAGCCTTTTCTCGGATCATCATAGCCATAAAGCAACTCTCGTTTCTTTCTTTTTCGGGAAAGCTTATCGCTGTTCCCAAAGCTCTTTAGTATTTCTTCCGCATCAACTCAACTCTTTTCTTCATCATTTTTTCCAACAACTTACAAAACGGAATTCCATGTTTCACAAGTTACGTAGGAATATTTGAAAAGAATTCAGATTTGCTTGCTTAAGCGACGCTAAACCTCAAGAAGCCTTATTACGCCCCATCATTTCGACATCAAAATCAAGCATGCACAACTATCAACCAAAGAATACAAAAAAGGGAGCTAAATAACACAACCGACATCACTAATACCAAAACATTTTGTGATCGAGTTTTTTGATTTCTGCTGCCGACTTCCCCACGACTGTATAAATTCAACTGCTATACAGCTTTGCAAGCTTGTGTTGTAAAAGGTGCATTATAGCTGCGCTGCGACCATAAAAGCAAATGTATAATCTCACCGGAACGATTCCCAATATAAGATACTATTCTACTAGTACACTATATTTCACGTTGACAGATCCGTTTTAAAAGAAGCACGCAGGGCGAGGCCTAAAAAATGAAACACATTTTACACCACTCGGATTTTCATTTCCACACACCTGTCCACATGGAAATGAATTTTTTGTTGACAACTTGTGCAGGCTATCGGATCTGTTAAATGTATGCACGCATTATTCGGCACATTCTAATGTTTGACGGTCAAGTGAGAGGAAGCAAGACAGCATACAGCACCAATGCCTATCTTTTGATATGCTGAATTTGTTTCTATCCCATTTGTTGCCAATCCATTTTTAGCAGCAGCTGAGATGACCCCTCATCACGGGTATAACGTTCTGCTTTTAAAAAAATAGTGGAGGAGAAGGCCAAGAACTGGTACACACTTTTGCACTCCGCTCGTCAGACTATTCAGATGCATGAACTGTAAGTAAGCAATGAAATATGAATAATGCACATATGTCTTAAGCAGTCCGACGACTCGTACAAATCTTCAATAATCACTTTTTTGCCGTCTAACCGATGCTGAACAACAATCAGGTTGTCCACAAATACGCAAATTTTCGGGCATATTCAGGTATTCATGTGTTCTTTGAAATTGATGGACCAACATGAAAATCGGTGCAAATGAACGCCGTATACCTCAACAACAACAATATTCAATCAAGCACAAGCAATATTTCATGAAGGGTAACAGGAGCTAACCATTTTGCGTAGAAATTCCAACTGTTCGTTCCATATCGAAACGTCGTCGAGATCATCGTCGAAATTTCGTAACGGTTTATCAGTGGCCATATGATAACGCATTTCTGCTAACTCTCCTATAACTGCTTTGATATCACGGTCGCCATCCTGCAACATTCTCAGCTGACAGCATCTTTTAAATAAGCCATACCGTGCACTTTATAACACACTACTGCCTAATTAAATAAACGGTCAGTTTAAGAAGGCGTCATAGCGGTGCAGCAAAAAGTTGGTCACGATGCTACTTCATAGATCGACGATGAAAGGACTCTGATGTCCATAGAAAATATCACTTATTACTTCCACAGTATAAAAACCAAGCCAATGCAATGTTGTTCCTAAATATTTGGCTTTGTTTCGTAACTACATCGATGGTCTAAGGAATCACTGAGGAGTGATCGATGAAACAAACAGTTTCACAGCAGTGAGTGCTTTTGTGACAAGGCGAATGACCAAAACTATTTGAAGTGCAAACCTTTGGATGAACAGCGATATGGGTGTGGCGGTAGCGATGCACCTGATCGATTACCTTTGTCAATATTGTGGGCCATCGGTCCTTTATCGTTTTATAAACAAATGTGCTGCAACAAACATACCACGGTTGCCTATCATGTTTCACTTCCCTGGAAAAGATTCCTATCTTCTCTTCTATTGTCCTACTCCTGGACTCACCTCTTGGAATGCTTCCATGATAGAAAGGGCAAGACGCTAATGCCCCCCATCTCAAAAACTTTGGTTAGATCTAATGCTTTTCGTGAGGGAGTAGTATAACAGAAAAATATCCTTGCCCAACAGCGATAGGCTAGGGTCAAGCCGCAGCTGCATCTTTTTAACTTCATCTTTCATCAAAACAGTGATGTCTAAACTGCCATAAGCCACACCAAAAAATGGCTAGGGCTCAAAGTGGATGTGGCCATACCGCTATATCCGGTATTCACATGTATATATAAATATCCCCGTGTGAAAGCAAATTATATACACTATATTCAGTGGGTAAACTATACATGTGCATAAATACAAACTATAAAATCTATATGTACCGTTGCCACAACGTGTCAAAATCAGTCGAAAAAATAACCTCTCTCAAACGTCCCTATCCCCGTAAATTCCAGCGAAATTTTTTACGCTGGAGACACAGCTTGGGCAATGTGGTGTAAACATAAACATGCTGACCGGTCATTAACAAGCCTTCTACGTCTACAGGCATGTGTCGGATACAGGCGTATGCAGCGTAAGGGAGGAGGCTAACCAGCTTGCATAATTTCACTCTTTAGTTGTTTTATCTCGGGAAACTTGTTTTATAATGTTAATCTGCCAGAAAGGTCAAATTTTAAGGCAAAGAAAGTCGCAATTCGCCAAAATTATGAAGTCTGAAAATCAGGATGTCAAACCTATGAAAGCCAGCATGAGTGATGGATCAATAAAGCATTTGTCGACACAGTGGAACCTTTCAAACGCCTGATACCTTTTTATGCGCACAGGCTAGCTAATTCTCACCTCTCCCGTGACTACGGTCACCCAATAGGGATAATGCAAACATATGATCTCCGTTTGTTGCCGTACGCTCGTTCATATACGCCTAACAAGCAGTGATCGATATTTAAATTTGTATTTAAATCATACATACCCCTCTTTTATGCCATTTAGAGCAGGTGCTAAACTCGGGACAGGCGGCATCTGCCCGACCCGAAGAACCCGACGATCCTGCAACAATAGGTCAGGTTATGAAAAAAAAAAACAAGTTGAGTATGATGACGCGCATTCAAATATATCGCTAAAACGCAGTAAAGAATGACACTCGTGCAGTCCAACAACAAGATGGAAGAGACGAAAATAGTCGAACTTAAAGAAACGATGGCATTTGCAACAGCGAAAACAGCACTTCCGACTCTTTCGTTATAATTCGCCTCTTAAATCACATAGGTCGCGGTGCATAAGTTATCGCACATGAAGGCTAAGGGAATTTTAATGGACTCGCTCCCAGCATGTGGCCCACGGTGCTTTGCTTACACCTGGCCAAAGCCTAATCCTACAATTACCCAAGGCTTCCTGCAATATCCTGAAGTGATGTCATAAGAACGGAACTGCAAAAGTGCCAACCTGTTGTGACCGGAAGACGTTGTAAAAAAAGCACGAGTTTGCAACGATGCTGAGTTCAAAACCGAAACCTGGCCTTACTCTACGTGAGTTCACATTAACCCTCGCATTTTTACTGCTCGCAAATGGACGAAACTTCTGGGATCAGCAAGTGAACGACTCCACCAACAGAATCCCAACCTGTCCTCCCCTCCTTTCCTTCGATGAAGACAGTTCCCTTTCAGAAGAAACCACTCCTCCACTCTCATTCAGCAAATCAAGCTACACACCACGATCAACGCATCTCACTCACCCACTTTCCGCCAAAGCCAACGCCACGAATAGCGGTGTGGGCATACTTAGACACAAGCGCAGGCGCACGAGAAAGACGGAGAGAGACCGCCCGCGTCACCACTCGGTGATAAAAGCGTCGCAATAAATGCAGAAATATACAGGAAAGAAGCAAGATTTGAAAAACAACTTTCAACACATTTTAAAGAGCATTAAAGATTCTATCAGAATCATTCATAATCTGAGACTCATTCATAATCATTCATAACCGATAATCGATCTGGACTGTATACTTGTTAGTAGGTTGTCTTTATTGTAGTTTGAGCTATTTCGTGTGCCGATCTCCTCTTTGTAAAACTCGTTAGTGGAAACTCTTTTAATATGGCTTATAGACAATTGCCGGAAAGTTTTGTAATTACCTAAACTGATATGCTCGGTTCGAGCAATCTGCAAAACTAACTTGCAAAAATAGAGCACAACTACTTTTTAGTGCGTTGCATTTTCTCTCTTTACTGTATTAATGGGTGAAACACATAGAAGTATGCTATCATATTGACATTGTTGATGACAATTTTGTGCTATTTTCAGCTATCGTTAAGTAAACTTCAGGTACTGGTAGAAAGAAATTAAATCGACAAATCCAAGGCTTTTTTTTCATATTGCGACTGCCGTAGTAGCAACATTTCTGTGCAAAGAAAAGTTCGAAGAAGAAAAATCCCCTGAGAGGAAATAAGGAGGGTTGTGTTACATTAACAGGCAAGTTGGCTAGAAGGCTTTATAGAGTTGAAGGATCTTCGTCGAAGATGCGGTCGCTCGAATGTTGCGAGAAAAAAAGTGATTCATAGAAACGTTTTTGCTTTCACCGAAAGCGTATATGCGGTTTGTTTGACACATTCGTATATGCTTATCGCTTTCACCATTCACGGTCTGCGAATATTTACTCCTCTCTCTCAAGGCTAAAGCCATTCGCTGACTTGCATTCATTTTATGCATCAGGTAGCATTATCCAAATTGTTAAATGCAAGTATGCGCCAGTTGCACAATTCGAACGGTTACGAGCGATGTCCCACAGAATACGCCCTCTATTCTTAGCAAGGAAACAAGCATTTGGGAAGGACGTTGGAAATCCTCCACCGCTAATCATTGTCCTTATTGTCTAAACCTTTTTATGTGATGCTCTTCGTCATAACCTCATTGATCTTCGGTTTGCTCATCTTTGTTTTCCGCTTTATTCTTCGAATTTTTGCTTCATACATTATTGGCTTCGTTATGTCATCTTCTTGAAGAAATGCTCTCAACAGATGTGAGGCGTGGCGCAACAAGTGCAGAGCAGATAGAATAAATCTTCACTTGATCATTGAAAAATAGCGTGAAACCTCAATTACAAACAAGTTTACCTCAGCATAAAAATGATATGAAATTAAATATTACCATAAGGGTGTGAAACATATTTTCGTTTAGAATCTGCAATGGAAATATGATTTCGCAGTTTGCCACAGCAATGCGTTTGGTCAATTTCAATTTATTCATCTGATAAACAATTTCATATACAAAATCGTTCATCAAATTAAAAAAAAGCTTAAATTGGTGAAATGCGTTGCGCAGTAAACGCGCAACTCCGATTTCATTGAGCGCTTTCAGCACAGAAATATTTACCGTCTTTTGCCACCTATATTTAAATCTTCTCGATTACACGCTGCTCCATCTTAAAGATTTCTTTCCGTTCTCGTCTACCTATGCTTCACTCAACCGTCTTAGGTATATATCCTGCTAGAAGAAAGGAAAGGAATAAGTTGTTTGTGTGTGTAGGGTGGCTTTCTGTTGACGTTCAACTGGAACAGGACATATAAAAGCAATATTAAGAGAACCAACGAAGGCTGTTCAGATCTTACAGAAAAAAGTTTAATTTGTAAACGGACTTTACTAAAAAACTAGAACAAAAATTTCAGAATATTTTTGGCGGAACCGGTGAGGAAACGGTTCCCAACTATAAATTGGCTCCTTCCGTTTTTGTAAATTCTGAATCCATTAATCACGAAACCTGTGGTCGATTTCTTTCATCGCATTTATGATGTACATTCACGGGCGTGCTTGTGCACGTAGCTTATGAGTGTGCACGCAGGTGTGTGTATATGCGAGCATTTGCGTGCGCATGTGTGTACGTATGTAGATATATATGAGCACACACTTGTGCACGTGTATGCTCTTATGCGTGTATGCATATAAACATGCGGGGACGCGTGGGCGTAGGTGGATTCCATCGAATGAATAAAAATTTTTCGCAGGGAAACGTTTCGAGAAATCACTTGCAGGTGCAATCAACGAATGTCGCCGGACAATCCTTTACTAAGCACTGCACCACCATTATTCTCGGCGATATTTACAAGCAACGTATGATTGCGTTATTGATTGCCAACACGGTAACATTGAGGCACTTTTTAGGAAGGCACATATGGACGAATTTAGAGCAACATGAATCCCTTGATAAGTAAATGTTTTATTTCAATCCAGGGTTTTATTTATTTTAAGCAGTAAAGAGCGTACTTTGCCACAATAAAGATTAAAGGTGACCTTAAGACGGACTGCTGATTAAATGTTTGAGCACCACTGTTCATGATCCCATGTGAGATTAGGAAGTAAGACTGTGAAAAAGTGATTGTGAAGTGATGAAATTAGGAAGTGGAACTAATTTATTCCCCTAAAGCGCAGAGGTAGTTCCTATCCGAGAAGGGTTCCGACAATGACAATATCTTGTGTTTAGCAGCGAAACGACTGAACATTTTGAAAAGAGCCACGATCGACGAGGATGCAACTTTAACAAGCTGCCTCAAGAAAGGCAGCCAAAAAATATCCACTAAACTTAAAAGAGGAAATCAATAGGTCTCTATGGAAAAATATTTATTTATTTAGTTAAATGAAAATTTGTTTGCAGAAAAATACTTTGAATATTTTTGTCAGGAGACGCAAGTACTTTTCGAGTGTATATCAGAGGGTGCACGAGTATGGGAAGGAAACAACTGTGAATGGATGCTCGGCTTCGTTGGCGGTGTTTTCACTAGTTTCGTACTACTGTTGTGCATGTTTTCGTGTTTCTGCTGTTGCTCGCATCTTTTCCGTGCACAACACAACAAAACAGAGTGAGTCGCCACTCTTAATCCGGCAATACGTTGCCCAAAAACCTTGAAAGTACCACTTTACTCAAAATAAATAAAATTTAAGGGCATTTCATAGGTCTCCGAAGAAATTTTTGCGATGGATGTTCTAAAGGCTTTATAAAATCTGGGTGAAAGTTATTTATCGCTGCCATCACTTGGCCTGAATGAGATCTATCTAATAAGCAACACAGCAATAGGCGGATTGCAATACAAATTTTGAAGAGACTAGGTATGAAGAGTGAGTGATTCAAGCCTATCACAGTCTTTGCATCGACAACAAACCTTCTTTCCCAATCGAAATGCAAAGCAGAAGCATTTAGTTTCTTACGCACTTTTGCATATTTGCTTTTGTAAAGCGCGTTACGAAGACATCTCTTTTATGCATATTAATCCGTAAAAACTTATGTCGATCTCGTCGTCGTTTTCTTTTGCGATTCACTGGAACATTAGAGTTATGAAATTTGACGGGTTTTAGTTAGACGATGCCCTATCCCATGTGGCACATTGATCCATCAATCGCAAAAAATTTACAAACGTTTTAAAGTGCTCAAAAAACCTGCAGGCATTTTACGCTGACCGGATTTTCATTTGATACCGATCAAATCACATAGAGTTACAAATCCCCTATGAAAAAAAATTATGCGGCTTGTTAGCTCAACAAAAATATATGGCGTTATTTTAGCTATCATACTGTATTTTGTTGGTATCTTGGGGAAACCAACTGATCAGCTCAGCGCGATGGGAAAATGTATATTGCTCCCCGCTGCAGTCGAGCGATCTTCCATCATTGCAACTTCCTCGAGATAAGCTGCATATTGCGAAAATTCTATGGAATTCACCCAATACACACACTGAACAAAGTTATAATCTCTCAAAATAAATAAAGTGGTGCAAATTAGACAGCAATTAGATGTATACGTTTAAATGTCAAACATATCGTCACGTAGGAAAATCACTGAAATGATAAATACCTAATAGAAATGCTTATAGTGAAAACTGCATTCGCTCTTATTCAATGATGGATATGCAACCGAATCGGATAGCAATTTCGGCACCGCTCATGGGTCATCACCTCTTCAATGCATCATCCCCAACAAATCACTTTTGCATCCCTCATGCATATCAATATGTAAGAACAACAACTTTATGATCTCGAATTTCATAACTTAGTAAAAAACAAACCTATCGATGGGATATTTCACCAGAAATAAAGTTTAATAGAGGACAATAGTTTTAGATACGATATAATATTAGGACCCCAGATGGCAATAGATGCGGTGCTTTTGAAGAAACAACAATGATAAAATTTCTACCGGTTTTCTCGATATGTGTTTTTTGGAGAATTCCTGGTTTAAAGGGCACAGATATCTGTATAATTTTTGAGTCAGAGTCAACCCTATGAGTGCAGGAAAAATATTATCAAAGTCCTAACGAGCGTCGTTCATGCGGAAATTTGTACGAAAGATTAGCTATCAAGTCGTAAGTCAATATCATCAATATTTCTTAAATATAAGTCCGTAAAAATTAAAGCTTCATCTGCGCACTGTCTATCTACATATTGGTATACGCTCAAAAATAAAAACCTTTTAAAAACGCTAACTGAATTATTTCAAAGCAATCGCAAGCAATAAAAGCAGGAAGCGATTGGCGGCAACCTCACTTTTCCACATTTTCCTCCGATTACGAACGAGACGAGATACCCGTTTGTCAGAATACGGTAGTGAACGAATCTTATGCAGCACGCTCACGACCTCGTCAAGTTGACTGCAATCGAACGATCACTGTTGCACAGTTGGTTTCAATAGTACTTTTGACTGCCTTCTGAGCACCTTGTTGGCGTGAACTGTGACCGATTTACGGCACCACTATTGCTTCATTAAAGTTATGGAAGACTTTTGAAAATAAGAAAAGATGTTTGCCGTTTCTGCGCAAGCGAATCATGTCACAAGCTCAATCATTTGAATCCACCGAATGCAAACCTTCGCTCGAAAGAGTTTAACTCTAAGTTGGAGTTCTAACATCGAAGTGGTCTTGAGACGATATACAGCGAGTAAAGTTTTGCTTGAAAATTCGTTCATCGACGCAAATCAAAAACTGAGTATGACGTTTATGAACCTACCAGCTTCTGTCTCTCTCTCCCTCCTGCCTCTTCTATGATTCAAAAGCATCTGAACCATCGCTTGTACCCTCCTCACCCCAAAAATTTTGATGTCGAAATTTGCTGAACACTATTCTTCGAAAATCAGCATCGTATCCTGAAGGTTCACTGCTCCACCCCGCGAACTGATGGCCTCCGAGGAAGCCAAAAGCGGTAGTGGCATCACAAGATCGATTTCGTAGAAGGTGCGTTATGATGCCACCCAGCTACAACATGAAGAGTCGCTCAAACCTATCGAAAATGCTGCCTTGTTACAGAGAGCAAGATAGATGGTGCCCGACCGATGGAAGGGCTTTTCAAGGTGTTATGCATCCCTCAACGCGCTTCGGCTCGCTCAACAATGACTACGCGAACATAGTGATGACCATGCCTCCGACCAGTCCGAACGACTGTAATGTAAGCGATATCTCAGTTTATGCTACCACACTGTTCTGCCCTCACCGTAGACGCAAGACGAGTTATGCTGAATTTTCATAGCTATAATTCTTCGTCGATTCCCTTCACTTCTCGGCCACTTTCACATCGGTTCTCGCAATGTGCGTGGCTCTACTTTTTATTGGCTCCTATGCACACTTTTTTGCGGTTATTAAGTTGAGTACGGAAATGAGGGTCGTGACATACTTCTGAGCTAGGCGAGCGCTTTGGGAATTAAAACTCTTAGCGACAAAAAAAAGAAGCTTGGGTCTCTTTGTGATTTTCCTTCATACTGCTTTCATAATCTCCCATCTTCAAACTCAATTGCCTTCGGACCTTCCATATTCTGCCTCACTGCATTCCATATGTTCATGAGCACAATTACCTTTGAATGCGTGGAACTTAACATTTAAGAATAGATAAGGCCAAAATGAATTCGGTGTCTCCTAAATTCCTGGAAATCACCGTAAAAAGAGTATCAGACACACGTTCACTGAATATGCTTTAGTGGGCAGTCAATAAAATTCAACCAACGAGTGCTCAGATGTTTTAATTGAATCACGCATCATTTCTTTAGAATGACGACTTCCGTTCGGAGGAGATGATAACACTGGATTTTATTGGTGAGCAAACCGCTTCAGAAGGCAATGGCAACAACGGCGACTACGAAGACACACAGGAAGTGGGGACTGAAGCATGTGGATACATGGACGGCAATGTAGAATTCCGTCGGGAGAAACAGCAGTACAGTCTGCATTCAGTTGATCAGTTTCGAGTTTAGAGTATTTTGTGAAAACAAGTTGATGCCAATTCAGATGCATTAGTATAACGACATTACGTCTTTGACTCACTGCCTGTTCAAAACGCTGGATGTCTTATACGACCTTCAGATTGCACCGACATACGGATATCAAATGACTCAGGGGGAAACTGAGAAAGATGTTAAAAAATGAAGCGAAAGAATCAAGCGACTAAAAGCGCATCAAGTCATCGCTGCACTGCTTTGAATAGTTATCAGTTCCAGATCATTAGTTGAAGTACATCAACCCCATGACTTTTCTGAAGGCTTTTGTTAGAATAACGACGACATTGTTACAGCAGTAAAACATCCGATTTCGGTCCTTCTTTGATACTGCGGACCTTTGGCGAGCAACCGTTTTTGTCTGTGAGCCAAGTTTGTGGAAAATGTTGCGGGTACTCTTGCAGGCCATAATTTTCATCCAAATACACATTCGCGCATTCGCAAGCGAATCTTCATTGCGCTTTTCAATTGCAGGCACCTAAAGTTACTATTTTTGCGCAGATATGTGGAGCAATATGCGGCTAAGGGTGGAAATCTGCATTAAAAGCTCTCATATATATATATATATATATATATATATATATATATATATATATATATATATATATATATATATATATATATATATATATATATATATATATATATATATATATATATATATATATATATATATATATATTTGAACGTGGACTCCACAAAGGAAGGCGACAGAAGCGAAAGCCTGTTCACCAAGGAAGTGTATTATAAAAGGACAAACTTGCTAACCGATCAAAGATGAGAGAAGTTAGAAGTGGAAGGCACTGAAGAGGAAAATATGCCGACTGCCATCAACCAGAAATGCACAGTTGGAGTGGGCGCGCAATTCATACGTTGTAAAGTATCTTTGCCAGACGACTTGGACATAGACTCTAAATTTGCCCTCGAAATTTGAATAATTTATATTGGTTTCCTTCACTGAAAAGCTCCCTCATTAACAAGTTTAGTAGCTCATAACATTCGTTCTGTCGAACATATTCGAGCCTTATATCCGAACTTGATACCTTGAGGAAGGCCTTGAGAAAGATGGTCTAAATTCCTCACCTCTTCCACTCAACCTGCGAACATGAAGCACAACCTCCAAGTTTTGCATATTGAGGTCGTAAATTTGAAAAACGCTGACTCTCTTGTTAACCGCGCTAAATTTAATGTCGAAGGCGCAAGTTTTCGCCGGATGGAAATGCCGTTGATAAATTTGACACTACCGCCCACAGAGCACATTGTTCAAAGTGAAAGATTTGCAACTCATCCCCTTGCTGTACTGCTTCTTGCACCAGCCTTGCTCATCCATTTGCAGAACACCCCAATCTCACTTAACTTTATTTGAATTGGGGAGAAGAGACCCGAAAAAATTTTTTTAACAGCTGGCACGTTCACTAATAAAGAAAATATTCATTTTTCGACTGATCGAACACATTCGACCTCTATATATCGAGCGACCTCTTGCTGTGAATAAACGCTCACGTTCCCTTTTTCTCTACATTCCAACCAATAAAACACCTCAGCCATATCCAAAATTTACATATTGGGGCTGAAACTGGCAACATTCACATCGTTTCGTTTAGTACGTTAAACTCAAACATGAAGATCGAACTGTCCAAACGCTTGAACGGCATTAGTTTAATTAAGCAAGCATTATTCACGCATAAAAGATAGCTCAACACATCCCTATGGGTTGCTTCCCTAGCGTTGTTAAAGCAGCACTGAGGCTCGAATCTGTCTTATCCATGTCGGTTGAAGTGAAATTCGTGAAGGTTTAAGGCTATCATACTTTGAACATTGGTAACCACATGGATACAGTAGCCATGAAGTAGTCTCATCGTTCCTTTCCACTGTATAGCGGACCCCCAGCCAAACTCGTAGAAGGCGTACAAACTGGTAATTTTCGGATTCAGAATGCGTCGGGAGATTTTGTCCACCTTACTTCAACTTTTTATATTTCGCTTTTATTCTCAAAAAAAGTTTGTGTGACGAATAAACCGAAGGCGCCTTATGAGCGTCAAGCAAAAGAATACTTGAGGTTCAATTTCACTGTCAGGTCCATCGCAATGGATTATCGGTTTGTCTACAGGCTGATGGCAGGGAGCGTATCAGTTCTATTGCAAAGACAGGACTGATACGCGAGAACAAAAAGGATCAACACTGCACTCAAACAATGAATCCAATAAGGCCGCCACTATGTATGCGGAATACAGCACGGAAAAGCTTTGTATTTTGGCGATATTTGTTCAGCCCATAATGCAGCCACCTCGGAAGCTGTCCTTCCAAAGTTCACGAACTCTCCACAAAGCCTCCAACCTCCTGCATCGGAACGTGCTTCCAACGTCCATATCCGCATAGTCATTTTGCCTGGCAGTTATTTCCAACGATACTTGAGTGGCAAATCCTTTTACAAGGTTTCGCTTGAATTCTTTACTTCTATGGGGTTTTGACTGAAGTCAACACTAATATTTCAGTCGAAAACTCTCCTGGCTTTATTCTGAATGCACAACGAAAGGGCTCGAGAATTCATGACGGTAGAAACCATACGGCCGAAAATAACAGACAAACTTAACCATATTGAAGTGTACACACTTATACTTCCCACATTCAAAAAAGGGTACATGGAGTCGGGTTTGTGCAATAAAACTTGAAGATTAGTTGATCACATCAAACCATAACGTGGTAAAAACCATGCTAATAAACTAAGATAACATGTACATGCTTTGTTTTCTATTTTTGCATGAAAAGCCTATCACCACGGAACGCACTGTTTCGATCCCTCACTCAAATCCGCCTAATCAACGTCATTACCTATGCGGAAATTAAAGAAAATCATTTGGAGAGCGCAGATTAGAGGAATCTGCAACAACAAACACACAGCTTCCGCCACCTTCTCCAGTCACGCAAGAGATAAGCCGGCAGGTAAGCATGCAACCAACTGTCACAAAGATTTTGTCATGGAAACGCAACAGACTCGTTAAGGTGGAAAACTTGATAAAGATGAAATCATCAAAAAGTAAGAATCAAGCTATGAAAAGTATTGGAAATGAAAAAATGGTCCTTAGCAGTTGCATTATGCTTTTGATAACATGAGGATCTTTCAACTTCTTCGCGTCAACATAACAAAGGATAGGCAACAAATGCATAGGCGAACATAGTTAACTTAACAATGCAAGCCAGTTCTGGAAAAATGTTACTGCAAAAAATGATAACATTGATCCGAGCTTACATATGCAATACAACTGGAGCAAAAAGCGGAAACCTGCTGGAAGGTGTGAGATAATATGCGCAATAAATATAAAATAAACCGCTCACATTTTTAAGCGTCCATAGAAATTCTTCGCAAAGCATTCTTTTTTGTGACTCAAGCAGCATTAAATCATAAGTACAAAGCGGTACGACAACAAAGTATAGAAAGGGGGCCTAACTCACGCTTCTAAATCTCTGACAGCATGAAAACAGTTCGGCGACGACTCGTTGCATAATAAACACTGTCTGCTTTCTTCACTTCACGGCTGTTTCAGACTTGCTGGGAAAATTTAATGCCGAAATTCCATTCACAACCCAAGCTTCCAACAATCAAAAAGGCCAAAAACTTATGCTCATACTTCAACGCCACTACGGGCTATCATCGGCGGAAGAAACATGCAAAACACTACAAGAGGGATTCAGTGATCGGTAAAAACAAACAACCCTGCACATACAAATATATGGACAGCAAGAAGAGACGTTTGCGGACCAACAGCGCGAGCGCTTAGACTCTCTCACGATAGGCCCTGCGACTGCCATATGAATGATGCCTCTCGTTGCTTCGCGACCTCTTTTGCGCGGCCGATCTAAACCGAGCATACTTTTATCTACTTTCGTTCGTAATGCACATCAATGCCATAAATGCAACTTATTGAAGACATTTCACCAAACATCTTTTCTTGTATTTCGTCATAACACCTCAGCCATTTTATGAACGCATCGCACTCATTCTGGTAAGAAATTGTGAGATTTACCCCGCATACAGCACGGCGCATATCTGATCTCTTCCATTATCTCCTGCAGCTTTTCCAACAATGAATTTGGCATTAATTGCGGTTCTGCATGGACAAAGCACTGGCCTATTTAATGCATCAAAGGTATGCTCCAACAACAATAGCTTGAACATATATACATCAACACATAAGTCCCCAGGCAGTAGCTGAAGTTAACTGCAGTCCGCACTAACATAAAACCTCTTAAAATCTTGGTGACTGCAAGTAAACGTAGTCCCATGTGAACTTAGCGTTCACAGAAGGCTGCTTCCCAGTGACTTTCATCAGCATTAAGGAGGTGTTCTAGAGCGTTCAAGAATTTCGACCCCTCAGGTGACAAGACGCGTGCAAAATCTTCAGACATACTAGAAAAGGTAACCACAGGACCTTTGTGAGGAGTGTGCGCGTAAGTGCGACAAACTTCTGCTAGAGCTGCGATCACTCTTCCTTTGGTGACTTTCGCTTTCGCCGCCACTCTTCCAGCCCCCGTGGTAACGGGCAAGTGTTCGAGAACTGGTTGTGTAGCTACCGCTTTCATCGCTGCAATAAGAAAAACCGTTCATAAATAGGAAATAAACGGGAAACTCCCAGCGAAGTTCAGCTCCAATGCATGTTACATGGCTCACATACCAACTGCCACTGTTCTTCGCAGTGAAGAGATAAAACTGTATGTCGAGGCTGATTGCTATTCGACTTTTTTGCCAGTACGATAAGACCAAATTTTCAGCGAAAAATGTAACAAGTTTCCTATTAGTTGCAACTCTTTAATGTGTACTATAATTAATCTAGTTCAAGCACTAAGGGAACATGAGCTTCTGCAGGTGAACAGTAACCTAATTTCTGGGACATATAACCAGAGAGGAGGTGAACCTCCAAAAATAAATAAACTTCAGGGTTCTCACATTGCTTATTGTCCACTCATATAAACAACTATTAATTCAGCAGTAGTTTGTAGACAACAGGAGTATAGGTGGAAGGATGTCTGATGTACAGGTAGTACGAGCAGATGGCTGCGCTCTGCAAAGGTGATTACTGCACACCTGAAGGGCAAAAAGGGAAAAGAATCAAGATTTTTTTAAGCTGCGGCACATAACGATTCCTTTGTGAAAAGATTCAGCAGCATATGAACAGAAAGCAATACCAGCCTTGACTGGGCTTAGCTGCCCCCGTTCATGAAATATTGATGGCCTGGATATCACAGAGGTTGCTAAGCACAGGAACGACATACCTGCTTTCACCCGAATTGGACTTTAACGAAGAGCTAGAAGAGCTGCCTGACCTTGGCCTTGACCGCTGCCTTCGCTTGAAACTTCGCGATCGAGCTTTTCTGAACCTCGGCAAGTGCAACTTTCGAAAAAGATCATACTTCTAGTAAAGCGAATCCAGAAAAGCGCCTTCGGAAACTGGTCTAGATTTCTATTTGCTGCCGAAACATTGACGAACGAAACAGCACCTGCTAATATGAATATCACTAAATTAAGCACAAGGTCCCTAGCAAAGTTGCGTCAAAAACCTAATAAACTTGATGGCTCATTTAATGAGCTTGTTTTATAATTAAGAAGAATAAACACAGAAGCCACAATACGATCTTGGACGAGTAATGAAACGATTTTTTTAAAATCGCTGCAAGAAAACTGGCCAGAGATGCTTATCGTCGGCGACAACAGCTATCACCTTATACCCCTTTCCAAAACTCTACACACTTTAGGGATTAGGTAGTAAACGAAGCTTAGGCGAACGCTCACCACTACAGTCAAAATATGACACGTAAAACAATCCCCTCGCGAGCTCTTCTAAGCAATGTTTCTTAGAATAGTGGAAATTCGAAAAAGATTTTTAAACGCTGGTAACCGAACACATCGGTAATGACGAGCAGGAAAAACGCATACGCGTACCTTTTATTATGGGATCGCTTTCTATTTTTGCTTCGAGATCTTTATCACGGCTAGCGTCAGGTGGCGAACACTTTCCGTTCAAGTCGCTTCCTGGAGTCTTCCGTTTTCGATTTACTGAAACTTTATCAGCTAACGAGTGACCTGAAGGTCCCTCAAAGACACATCTCGTAACCAGTGACGTTTCTGTGATACATTCTCAACTATATTATCCCATTAGATGCCACTCCCAATATGCCGTCGATTATCACCTACTGTCCTACTTTTCACACCGTGTCGCTTAAACTATACCGTCCTGTTCAATTTTCGAAGTTTAAAATCAACACGAACCATGCCACTAAGTACCAATCCATCAGCCCAATAGTCTGCATTGTTTTACAATGTTTCATACCATAATATTTCATACATCTTCCCATGTTTTGTTCATTTGCGACAACAGGAAGTGCAGCGTGCGGTAATAGATCCAGAAAATAACAATCAAACATTTGTAAGAAAAAATTGCTCAATAGTCGATAATTAAGGAAACGCGACGGCAGACTAAAATGCTCTTTTTAAAAACGAATACTCGAAAAAGAAACAATAAATCTCCACAAAACGTCTTAGAATAGTGGAAGTCCTGTTGAAGACTTAGTCAGCTAATCAAAAATAACTATGCATCCCATCTGTGCTAGTGCTGCATTGTGCTCCTCCACCGGAATGCGTCGAAATTTGATCACAATGGAGAGATTAAAAACACGCTGCACAATAGGCACCGCGCAATTCACCAATAATAAAGCGAAGAAAATTGTTGAACGTCGCAGAATAAAATAAAATAAAACAATAGAACAAACCAAATCGCAAATGAATTAGCAGCAATCTTCTATTTTCGTTCTATATATGTATCATACTATAATATAATTACCGTGTCACCGACAAATTATTCTTTATAACTACGTACCATAAAGAAAATATTATTACACTTTGTTCTACCTTCACGTCGAAACTTTCTGGAACTCAGTCATACTATTCATTAGTATATAATAGTGGGGTAGGTATTGTAGAACAGTAAAAGTTCGCAGGACACAGAAAATACGAGGATCCGAGAATGCAAATAGGATGCCACCACTTCTGAGTCTGCATTCTATTCGCCGAAATAAAAAGTCCACAACTTGACATCGAAATGGAAACTGCCCAGCCTAGGACACGGCACAATCTGTTCGTTTTTAAGGAAGATTCGAAATACATAAAAAGACCCCTGAATATAGACAAATCAAAGACCAGTTTCTCCATCACATGAGCTGCCTATCTACAACGAAACTTCCCATTCCTTGCAGTATTCCAAAAAAGGAGGCCTTTTAAACCATTAAGGAAAGCCTACTGTACCCTATCTCTTAACGGAGAGTTCCAAATTCCTACCATATACCGAAAGCAGGTCTCACGGGCACTCCTAATCACAAGAACATGTATGAGTCATTGAAATTTGGCAATATTCCAAAAATTGGGATGTTACTCGAATACATGAACAAAAACATACCCCAAATTACTTCCCAATATGAATTTTCGTGGCTGATGCCTCATTACAACAAACGAGTAAGCCCCCAAGCCTTCAAGTCGCTACCAAAGTCCCGAGGGAGGTAGATGACTTTGATACATTACCATTAGGTCAACAACGTCACGTCAATTCACTGAACCCAGATTCAAAATCAACGGCGAATTTCCAGCCAGCAATTTCTACTATATTTATCAATGCTTTTCACAAAAAACCTAAGTCACTGACCATCGGTGCGAAAAAAATTTGTTGGAGATTCACGATCACAGCTGAAAGCACTCGAATAATCCCCGGGGCGGTCCCGAATTTCGAAAAGGGGATAGTGCTGCTGTTGTAACTGCTGCCAACCGCAGCATTAACCCAAATTCAAAAAAAAAAAAAGATGTAGAAGTTATAATTTCAAACTACATAAAGGATCTCGAACAAGCGTATACAGAAAATATGCTCAATATAAACAGGATCATATGAATACATAGTATGGCAAATGGATGAACTTTTCCACTCCCGACTTTAGACAGGATAGCGTGAATGAGACAATGATATTTCCAGTAGGCACGAACGAATGTTCAATGTTTTCAACAGATAATGGAATCTGCATTTGTTTACGCACAATAAGGTTAGTATTTGTTGACAATTACATGATTACATCTTAGCCAACTATATCCCTTCCGATACCTTCAGCGTTTCCGAATAACGCAAGCGAAGAAATGGAAGAAAATCCAGCGCGCTTTGGCGCTCGAGCTGGAAACCAACTCATAAATTTCAGATGCACAATGGTCCACTCAACATTTCGAACTTTCCAGAAATACCATTTTCGCCTTCATAGCTTACAAGTGAGATCAATGAAGGGAAACAGTATGACGATTTGAATGAGGGTGATCGTTATATCAAACTGTAGCTTGCTCAACGCAATACGGCCGCTTTGTTTCTCCATGACTGAAGCGCAAATGCCCTTAGATATGCCTATCAGAATAAGGACATGAGAGGGAGTATACAGAGGATCTGAAAGTGAGCACGGGCACCCCTCATGCATCAGCTAGAAACGGTAAGAACACAATAAAGCAACCAATCATCACTTAATATGGCAAACCTGAACGCTCAGAACATCCTGTTTCCTTTCAAGTGGTAGTCAGTGAATCAGCTATAGTTTCCAGAAATCCAAAACATCAATCATTCTACGAAAGGATGAGCAGTACGAAAAAAGAGCAATGAATTCATTAGCTTGATGTAAACATGCATTCATTTTGAGCAGCCTACGATCGCTCACCAAAGATGCCGGGAAACCAACGAATGTTGTTCACCTTCGAACGGACTGACTTTTGCGAAGAAAACACCGATTTCAACGACTGTTTCAAAAAATACACGGTGGCTAAATAGACTAGGTCCTTTCTGCAGCCCTCCTTTGGTTGACCGCCTCCTTTCTTTGGCCCTCGCAGAGAGCTACATGCGAATGAAACGGTAGCGCAAAGTGAAGCACAGAAACACCTTTAAGGAAGAAGTTATTGTGATTACCCGCTGGGGAAGATCGCCGTGAGGACTCTCGCTCATTATGCCTACTCAACGTAACCGCATTCGCTGTGCCAATTTCATCTTCCGGTTGCTTGAACTGGCGCTTTGACAGTTCTTCGCTTCCATTTTCCATGGTGCGCTTCGCTTCTTCACCACCACTCTCTTCCGAGTCACTTTCCGCTCCTATACAACTCATCAGAACATTAGCTGGCAAATGCATCAAGATAATAAGCAAGCACTAAAAATGTACACTACAATTTATTCGATCCCTCTCATCAGTGGAAAAATGAGGCGATGAATTCACCTATTAACTTCCACTCCTCATATCGATGTCTCACCTTCTCAGTGCTTGTTCGACTTCCGAACGCAAGCCGCCTCTACATAATTTATAGCTTGGCAATGGCAATAATGGCAATAGCATCGCAAAATGGCAATAGTACTACCAGTTTTCAATCCAAAGCGTAAAGAACTGCTCGATGGCAAATTTACCTGCTTAAGGTGCTTTTTTACCCTTCGCTTTTCCATTTGCGCTGCAGCCAACGTTTCTCTGAAGTCTTTTATGCTCATGTTTCCAAACACATGCTCTGCTTGCAATAAGTATAGCCACTAAGAGTGCGACTATAGAGTGAAACAGGATAGACGAATATAAACGTCTGTGCGAAAACATGACAAGAATCAAGCTATATTCGATGCATAAATAACTAACAGCAATCCCGATTAGCCTTAGCAATTTCTACTTGACTTTCGGGCATCCTTGGGAGGTCACGGCGACGAGAAAGAAACGACTGACGTCTGCCAAAGACAGAATTCAACAACATTCACAACGGTTAGGAACGCGAGTTTTCTCACAGTTAGAGAAACGAATAAGAAAAATCCATGCTTACCGAGAGCGGATAAAGCTGCTAGCGCCTTGCTTCTGACCAGTACTTTTGGCTGCGCTAAATATATCACCCGTGTGTAATAAGCAAATCAAAATGTCGACTAAAATTTAATAAAAATGCCACCACAAAAGTCTGTTTCAGCATTCTTGATGGCTTACGCAAGAAGGATAGTAGCAATTAATAGGCATTTCGGGCACCTTGGATTTGAATTAGGAATATGATACTGTAGTTTCAAATTATTTCTAAAGTTGCATGTGCCATTTTCTCATATGAGAAGCTATGATGACTACTTCTGCAAAATTTCTGGAACTAATAAGAAAGAAAAAGTCACAAAACAGCGAATAAAAAACGAGAGGTAAACAGAGCTGTACAGCACTTTCAACAGTTGCAACAGTTCATGAGGGTTATTGAATTTACTCTCTAATCATCTATGCATGGATCCACTTTCATTAATCGTAAGCGTCGAAGATTCCAAACTCGTTGAATTCAGCTTCGCATCTACCTTCCTGTGGTATTAGTTGGAATTTTATTGTGGACGAAAAAATTATTTGAATGAAGATAGAAGATGGGAACTGCCATGTTAGCAACCAATAGCTTGAACAAAACTGAGCACTTTAAAAGCCACATATACTAAAGTAGGAAAACACCTGTACCCGCTTTGCGCATCGCAATGTTGAATTGCTCGCGGCATATAAGCTCCAGCTGAGCATCAGTTGTCACCATTAGTGCCTCAGTCATAAAATGTCGCAGCAAGGCTAACTGCAAAAAGCGATCTATTTTGAGTGAGTCAATGTGCACAAAGATGAAAGCAGATTGAATGGCTGGTCGAAACGCAACGATCGCTTCAACACTTCCCTGGTTTCCGCGCTTGCCAGCAGCTACCCAGCATTCACATTCACATACAGCAATTGCGCCTCTTCGATAAAATATGGTAATAAACTGATACCGCGTCTTAACTGATAAACTGATACAAGGAACTGACTGCACGACCGACAGCAGGCGGAACGAAAACGTTGAACATACCGCGTCTTCTCGTCTTTCTTCCTCACTACGGTAGTCCATCTGGAAATGTTCTCCGGAGTCACTGCGCATATCAGCTCCTCCTTGCTCAACTTTCAAAAAGGTCAGCTGACCAAACTGCATAAATGAAATATCAGCACTTCCGTCACCCCCATCGTCGTCACCATCGTCCGAATCCTTCAACCATTCACAGGAAATAAAATTATTTCAATGTCTGCTTACAACAACAACCAACGTGAATAAGTGATCCTGCCATAAAGAAAATAAATGCCGCGTCTCGAAAAGCAATCGACCTGAAGAGTCGGAGGTGTGGCTACACTCCAGAAAGCGGCTATATTCGGGGGAATCATAAACTGCAAGCGAAAGGTGTAGCTCCACGAACGCTGATACATAAGAAAAAAGATGATGAAAGTTTTAACGCAAATAATTTGTCCGTATGTCAGAAGCAATCATTAGAATGACGTCGTTTCGGAATGGAGACTTGCTAATTGCAACAAATGAAACGATATTTTTTTCAGGCCTCTTTGGCCTTCAAGTCAAATGAAGGTTAAAATTAAACCAACAAGTTTTTCAGGCCCTTTTGTTGCACCTTGGGCTTTGCATGCTTCTTCAGTACCGTGTAGCTTCGCCTTCTTCAATAACTTCTTCTGTTTATCGCGTTCCGCTCTTTTCAGACCTTCCCGAAGCCACGCTGGTAATGGTTTCGGTGTCTGTTGACCTAAAACTATCCCATCTTCCGGTGGTAAGGAATGGCAGGCGTTGCTTCGGATCACTAGGACCCTGGCCTTCATCTAAAGATCAAGTGATAACTCTGTAGGGATCCAAAGTCCTCTATATCACATTAAATTGAGTCTCCACACTTTGGAAAAAGTGTCGCAAAATTCTTTGAAAAAGTACTGTCGTTTGTATTACGCTCCAACTAGGTGATGCAATTTCAGCAAATATAAGGAGAAAGCAAAATTCTTGTACCGACGTGTAGCACGTGCACGGTGTTGGCATAGCCACTGTCCACAGCACTCCGCGATATCGGTGACTGGTTCCACTGAGCACTCATTGAGTCGGCCGTCATATGTTGCGGCATGCCGCTCTTTTTCTCTTTCTCTGCAAGCCTTCCTGCCATCTCCGCCTTCTGATCCTCGTTCCATTTTTCATGGTAATGTGAATACTGAAATTTAACCTCACCTTCCAAAACCATCGCAGAATGAATGAAAGATCGCTTTGAAAATCATTGTCACAAGTAGATAAATTAAAAAGACGCATCTTCTTTAGTTTGCGAACAGATGGCAAATACCACTCCTCTAAACATAAATTCAAAGAAAAAGTTTATACAACCAAAGCATGCCCGCTACGTGGTATTCATTAGCCAGCATGGTACGTTTGAAAGAAAAAGACGAAAGAAAGAATCGAAGCGCAAAAGCGAATCTTCTCACCTTCCTCTTCTGCTATCCTCAATGCGTACAAATACGTATTTCAATCCCTTCCTTTAGACCTCGTTGCAACTCCATACTCCTCCTCTAATGCAAAAACCTCAACTAAGCGACTGGATGTGACCCTTTAGAAAACACAATATTCTTCATAAGCATCATACAATTAAGAGAAATCATCGGATCATTGAGCTGATTTTCAAACTACGACTGCAAACACACCACTTTTTCCGTTTTCATTGGCATGCATGACATAGCAGGCTTTTCTAGAACAGAAATAATTCATGCACTTATGAAGGACGAAACTTCGAGTACCGTTGTTTCAGTATCACCATCAAAGAGATTTAAAGTGTCGCATAATTCTAGCGTGATCCTTGTTCCTATATCGTCGAAATTGTGATTATTGCCTAGTCTCATCGAGGCAACGACATTTTGAGGTTTTTGTGCTTGTGAAGAAGTTGCATCCTTTTCAGAACAAGGCAACTTCTGCGAAATAAAAATGAGCGCTTTGAAAATCAACAAGCTTTTAAGAAAATAAGAAGGCGATGCTCGGCTTTATGTGTAGTCTTACGTTGCATTGCATATATTGCATAGCAGAATCGTTGCCTTAAAAAACTAAGGAGGGAATACAAAATTATGTTGGAAATTCAAAAAAAAAAAGCAAAATGAGAGAATCTTTGTTTAAAACTTTTAGAGCATGGTTAACGGGCAGGCAATAATCAATCTAGCTTCAGCCATAACGCCCCAAAATATCCATCTCAAATTGCTAAGTTGTGATTGAAACATTTCACGTAAAGGAAAATGCCGAATCGTGAAAGAGGACAAAATGCATTCTCCACTAGAAAACAACGTCTCAATCAAATAATAAACGAAACAAAAAGCAACGCTTACTTCGTCATCTTTCTCTTTTATATGTTTCTTTTCATCAGCACGGGACGAATAAGGAGGGATGGACATCACGAGTGGAAGTTGCAGAACCATAGGCATAGCATAACCTTCATTTGTCCGTGGATAAAAGGCAGACATGAAAGTAGAAAATGGTCCCATAAATGAACCGAGGTTATCCGGCGGTAATGGCATCCATCCAGGGGGAGGATTAGTCTCAGGAAATATTGTTCCATCTGAAACAAGGTCTTCACTAAAATCACACTCGAAAACATGAAAATGACTAGACAAAAGTTGAATCGATTCTTTGTCATACTCGGAGATATACTCAATCGAAAATCTCGCACTAATGCCATCAACCTCCTCCCTCCTTCGTTCATTCATAGTGAAAGCATACAGATCCGCTTTTTGCGAAATGAACCTTTTCTGAAAACAGACCTCAACCAGTGCGGACTACTACAATCTGAAAATCAAAATACCCCGATCTACAAAATGACGACAAAATATCTCTAAATTCTTCGCAACCTTGCTTCAGGAAGGTATTTTCTCGCTAAGCCCTGCTGTTGGATGCTCTTTGACTTCGGGCTCAATTCATCTTTGATCCACCCCACATCTCTTTCTCCTCCACCAGTAATTTCTCTGGAAAACAGGTAACGGAACGTTGCAGCAACTTCATCTGCTGAATGCATCAAGAGCTGAAATAATCCCACGAATCGAGGATGCTAATGGATACGAAGTGCAAAAGAAAAAGGATTTTAAACATAGCTGTAGCAAACAATCCCAGCCACGTTTGCACTGCTGCCAAACTAAGGATTCGTTATTCTTTTCTTCAATGAAAGCCAAAAAGGTCTTTTTGTGATTAATACCTTTAGTATTTCTTGGTTGATTCAACCTCCCTTGTTGAAGGCTTTCTTCAAAAAACTTCAGAAACGAGGTGGGATAAGAGGGTTCGGTTCAAAGTGCTGAATTCTTCACTGAAAAAAAAAAAAATGCGACAAGCAGATGAAAACATGACCGGAAGACAGTAAGTTCTTCCTCATACAAGTGATACGCAAAAGTGCCCTTCCAAAGGGTTGTGACGAAGTTCCGCTGCATAAACATTAGCTCCCTCATCGTTAATGAATTTACTACCGACCAAATTACCGGTGATCGAAACATCTGCAAGCATTCAAGGCCGAATCCGACTCAACTCAGATAATGCGTCATTAGCCTGTGAGGAAAACAAGCATTTAAGCCCACCCCAACTGACACCAAAGCATTGTCGTATATATCGAAGCCATACAACTATTATGGGCACGAAAATTCAGTCTTTTCAAGTTTTATCTAGGAGACAAAACGACACAGTGTAAAGTTTCTCAACCTCATCTTAGCACCAACTTTGCAATGAAAGGTTCGTGACAAGCTTTTTCATGGATGAATCCAATCAGGAGCCATAAATCGACGTTCCGTGAAAAAATCCATGAACAGATGCTAAGCGCGCAAAACATGAAATCACCAAACGTGATTGCATGCTCCAAATGTTTTTCCCTTCTACCACTGTAAGGCGCATCCACAATTTGGAATCTCCTAATCCAGATCAGGCGATGACGCCAACCCTCATGGCAGGCTAAAACACATCAAATTCAACGCCTTCAAATTCGACAACCTCGGAGAGGCAGAAGTCGCAGAAATTTCAGCAATTCTGAAAATGATTTGGAACCAGAGTAAAAAACGCTTCCAAAGAAGCCTATCTGAGTTTACAGAAACATCATGTAGCACACCTCTGTTCTCAGAAACAACCCAGTAAAGTCTGGCGGCGATCGCAACAGTTCTAAGGAATCTCGCATCTGAGTGAACAAATTCTGTCCCAATGTATTTATAAGAACACCAAATTTGTCTTTATGAACTTTCGGACAATCTACCGTTAGTTTTGCTAGTAAATCTGTTTTGAGCGAAGCAACAGCCGTGAACGGGCACTAAAGGTAGGACCGAAGCCTCTTTAATCAGGTGAGAATTTATCAATAGTTGCAAGTTGACCAATCATTCCCAGATTACTTGACGATGACTAGTCATGACATTTCGGTGAGTGTACGTCGCCCATCACCGGCAGTAGCGATACCTCAGTGAACCACTGCGATATTCCCATGTGGGACTTGATTACGCACCCAGTTTCATTATTTTTATTCAACTAGTTTTTCTAACTGGAGTTTGAAAACCACGCAATCTTAACCAGACTTAAGACAGTCTTGTGAATGCCTTTAGAGAACGTTTATCCACAAACAGTAAAAATAAAAGAGGAGATGTGTGACTTGAAATTTTCTTCATTGCAATTCACTAGCTGGATTGCGAGATTTCGAAAAATCACAGAAGAAAGTGAAGGATCATTTGCGCTTTAATCGAAATATGAAAGGAAGGAAAAAAAACGGAAATGTGACACAGCCGTCACGGAAATATTTCTCTTCCTCATCGAAACCGGTGGCCAACCTTTCATTTGAAGCGAGCATGTGATTATCTTACGGAAAGATTTAAATTAGAAACCGGAAGCTTACATAACTGGTTATGGAGACATCACTGCAAACTTTAATACCCCACTCTGCTGAGAGAAATATGCTTTGGAATGGCAGGTACATTCGACATACCCGCTTTTCATGTTTGCAGAGAAAAGCGTAAAAATTGTGTTTCTGTTGCAGGATTAGAAGCTAGTGCTCGTCTGCATACGTTGAATCATCCTTGGTGACCATCTTTTTCCAAGATCTAATTTGCTTGGCGCATCTCAACGAATAGGGCAGTCAAAATAATTTCAGGGCAGGTCATCAAGAAGACGTGCAGCGGCATCCTGCCACAGACAAACTTTAATAATAAATAACCTCAAACTTATACCAAGAAGCTTAACGCTATGCACTTCATGTCAGGACTGGCTGGAAAATGACGGCTGACAGGAAAAAGTTGTAAGCAAGGAAATGTATTGTTTCTTACCATACTCTGCAAGGATTTTAGAAAAGAATAAAGTTTTCTCGGTCGTTCTAACCCTCAAGAAAAGCACGAAGTTCGAAGGGGGCAATAATTTGAAACGATTCTTTTCGAAGGACGGTTCACCTGAAAATGCCTTTTGCCTATGCAGTGGTGAATACTGACGTTTTATAAAAGGTTGTGAAGCGCTGGTGATTTTCCAAACCCAGTGAAGATTGTGCAGCTGAACGTTTCCATTTGTTGCAAA
Source organism: Ascaris suum (assembly GCA_013433145.1). Lineage (NCBI taxonomy): Eukaryota > Metazoa > Nematoda > Chromadorea > Rhabditida > Ascarididae > Ascaris > Ascaris suum. Next base: position 12,739,560 of record CM024174.1, read on the forward strand.
AGGGGGGGGGGGGGGGGATGGAGGAAGAAGAAGATAACGCATTGGTGAGCGGAGAGAGCTTTCTAGCAAGGGAAAGAGAATTCAATGAACAAGAAAACGAAAACTAGCTTCCCAACACGTGAGACCAGAGGGAACATAGCTCCAGCTCAAGTTCACGAGGTTGCGCAGAATCGGGAAGGAGAGAAAAGCGCAGAAAACGACCTCAAAAACTGTTCTTCTCATCTTTACGTAGTAAGCATGGCAGAAAGACGCCAAATCGAGACAGGCCTCGCACAGAACATACCTGCCGAGAGAGGAGAGAAGAGCAGCGCTGAACGTGCGAAGTGAGCAAGGCCTCCGCCGTCAGGAGGCATACAGCCTCCATCATCAACCTTTGTAGAAGCTGACGGGGAAAGTGGCAAAGAACCGTCACTGGGTGCTCTCTCCGCTTCCCTCATTTGCATCCACTTCTTTGCCAGCTGCGCCCAATTAACTCAACATATTAAGATCACATTATACATCAACCAGCAAACGCAAAGCTATCGAGAAACAAAGGGCCGATCCAGAAAGAAGTAACAGAGTGCACCAATGAGATTTCCACATGAATGGCGTGAAAGTAAAAAACGCCGACACCCGACTCCTTACAAACACAGATCAAGATCCTGCACCTCCCGACCTCTACACAATGAAATCCTCTGCAACTCTTCAAAGCTCCGTACGCAACAATAAAGAACACAGCAGCAACGACGAAAGGTCATGTCAGGAACAAAATTCTTTTAAAAACTGCAACTGCGACAGTCAAAACATGTGCTTCTCATACTGATTTGTAAACTGAGCAAGGATTCCATTACCTCCGGACTTCGGCATCGGCTGACTGCACGTCTCAGCGATCCACTCCGCACTGCTTATGGTAACCGCCGGGTGCCCCACGTCACCGAAAACAACGACGAAAATTTTCAAAAACTTGTGACAGAAACAGAACAGAAAAAGACCTGAAATGATCCTGTTATTTGAGATATATTTACGGAAAGAAGGCGTAGAACATAACGCCATCCGACGTACGCAAAGTAAGGCACAACTAGATAAAACCCAAACACATGGTACTGGTCTTATGCAACAATTTAGAATTGATTGTGGAAAGGCAATGTACTCACCAACAACACGACAACCATTACGTCTAAAAGGGATGTGAGGAACACGTCACGAACTTTGAATTTAAATGACAAAGCGTTTATTTTTTTCGGCCGTTTGAAAAAGAGCTTCCAATAATATGGCCACTGCTTTTTGATTTCACCGCTTGTCTGTACAAGCGCCCACGCCTATGCCGCGCAAGAGTACGCAACACTACTCTAACAAACACTGAGTTCGTGGTTCTTCCAATCATGCAACGGTGCACTACAGAAACCCAGAAATATGCTAATTTTTTTCAATCACTCACCTCGAGTTATGCTAGTACGCATTATTCCGGACAAATGGTAGCACCGGAAGTGGCTTCACCCGATGTGCCAGCTTCTCTGCGATCACGTGGCTGGAAAAAGGTCGAAAAAACAGCATTTTTTAGAGGAAAGCTAAGTGCACCAACAAAACGATGTTACGCTGGGCGAAAATTTTGCACAGCTTGTATTCTGAGACAGATGTTGAAAAAAAAAATGCCGCGTCTACGTGAGCAGCTCCACGGTCTTTGTGGTGCGCCATTACATCATTGGTAAGACCTAGAACTCAGTACCTGGTGCTTCGTACTCTCCCACGGGGATGATCACAGCTTGGTTCATTGCTCGCAGTCAGCGTTCCAGCTTCGCTGCAGTTGTATCGGTTTCATTCTTATGTGTTCTGAAAGCAAATCTAATTTTAATGACTCTTTTCAACGGTCTGGTTTGATTAGCGAATATGCCGTCATCTGTGCTCACCTGATGATTAATACTGATGACATCTTATAGAAGTATGACGTTCAAGTGCCCCTCTTTCCATCCACTGGTTGATTCGACACGGAAATGACAGGTGGGCGATGGCGCAAAGCTCTTTCCTTAGTTGACTTGACCACCTGTTGTTCGACGGCTAAAATACTGTGATCTAGAAGTACATCAGGAAACCCGCCCATGTCGACAGTCAGAGTGGACAAAGCTAGAGAAATCACATAGGCCGCTTTTTGCAGACTGCCTGGTTAACATGAACACACGGTGATGAATACGATACTTCAGACACGCAGTCACATGGCCAATTGTTAACTCGATTTCGATTTTTGCAACAGATCTTGTGCGTCTTCGTATCTCGCACACTTCTGATTACTATGTCCTGTCTGGAGGGGATAGTCATATCATGCAGAGATCACGACAACGGTGGGCGACTCTGGGAGCTGGTTGCGAAGATGGACGACTTAGGCAGCCATGGAGTGGAACCTCTCGGAAGCAACTGCATTAGGGGATTGATTTCTGTTTTTCCGGGATCGGAGTGATTAGAAGTCCTACCGAAGTCAGTGTCACGGATTTTTGCCTGTTCGATTATCTGTCACTTTTCTTTCCAGCAGCGAAAACAAGATTACATAAAAGATGTAGCTCAGTAATTTTAGCTCCGATGCACTCGACCCGGCTACCAATAATCAGGACCCGCAACGACTTACTGGCCCAACCCCTCTAACCGTAGGTCTTTCAGTTAATTAAATTACACTAGTTGTAGTATCCCTACAGCCAACAGAGATTTGCACTGACGGTTGCGTGAATGACAGTGTTAATGTTGCTGCAAACGCAGCTCATGCCAGTAAAATAAGAGTAATTAGTTGGTGGTGCTTCTGTTTTTACCAGCCGCACCAGTCGGTATTAATGTTGGCGGTGATGACTGTCATCGGCAATTAGTCAGAAATTGGGCTACTATAATCGTTCGTTCTATCACTGATTAGTACTGGCAATAGACAATGTTAGCAATACCTACTAAAATGGTAACAGTTTTGCGTACTCCATCTATCAGTAGCTACTCGAACAAAGCTCATATCTATCAAGGCAGTAAGCTTCGTGATGGGCAATTTAGGGCCGGAGTGATTAATGAACCGCAACGAAAGGAGACACGGAGCTTTTTGATGATTTTGTAGGGGTTGTATGTTCCCTTTCATATAAAACCTCCCGCGAAGTCTATGCATGAAGCAACAGTTCTCTACAGCTCAGTGACGTGTGCTATGAATAAAAGAGTGATAAATGAATCAAAGTCTCACCAGCAAGAGTGCATATTTTGCTAACAGTGGCAGAGAGGGTGGGAAGAATCGTAAGTAGAACCAGGTTGGTAGACAGGAAAGCCGACGAACAGCTTCGAGAAGTACAAAAAGTCAGGGACTGGGTGGCCGAGATTTGAATGGCTCAAAACTTTGGATGACCGACATAAACATTCGCGAAGAATGATGGTTGTGGAAATGAATTACGGGACGGCTGCTACGGATTGGTAAAAGAATTAGAAGCCGAGCTACAATGAGGCAGAGTAGCCCTCTCAGAAAGACTGCAGGTGGATCTGAGAAGCGATCAACCCGGTCAACTTGAAGGAACATAATCCTAATAAACGCCTTCTTAATGAAAATAGCGCAAGGTTACGGTGATTTTCTTACAATGTCGAATGAAGTGCTGCACCTAAATGATGTTGAAGAACTGCGGAAGAAATATTCCTATTCAGGGTCAATAGCCTGAATCATTGACCTCGTATAGAAATCTCGTGACGACCGACTACTTCCATAACGAATCACTTAGCTAACTGCTTACTGACTACTGTTTTTGAAAAGCAAGTATTTACACAAACCGGGAGTTTTCGTTTAGCTATCAGATTTTGATCAATGCCTATAGCTCAATGAATTTTGAATACTAGAAGGATTGGAGACACTGCTGACAGATTCGGCTTTCATCTTTAATAAATGAACTTTCTGTCTGCATGCATATAGAAAGCAGCACTGATATGAAATAGTGTTCCGTTGGCACACAAGTTGTGGATGGACCTCATACGTATACCTTTTCATAGGTACGCCACATCCGAGCGGAGCTAGCTAGGCGAGTATCATCATATTGCCCCTGGGCACCCTAGGTTAATCCAGCGAAATCCATCTTGATCCCATGACACAGGTAGTGGACAGTTTTAGCTGATCCATGAAGCAATAAGACTGGCGCCTTCTAGCCGACGCCTTTTTGCTTCTTCGAACTCTCCTGCGAAGCAGTATTACACGATTGTCGCGGTGCAAAGTACTACTAAAATAAAATGCATTCCCGCTTTCCACCTGTTGAAGGAAGAAATTGCGGGAAATATGATATCTCGATAAGCATGGGTAAAAGAGAGTGATGTGGTCTTCCTAAGCCAGAAAGAAAAGCAAATGAGTTTGAAATGTTGTTGCTAATTCTTTGTCTGTTTGCCTTCCGCTGTTTAATGGATTGCACTTCGAAAGCAACTCATCGTACTCTTTACATCCTCAGTCGCATAAAACTTTATAGAGCAACTTCGCAAAAATGAATCTAAACATTGCGGAACCGACTCAAACTTTGCAGACCCGCTCACCCATGTCCCTATGAGGGCAGATTTTAATTTGAAACTCCTTTGGGTGCAGATTTTCATGGACACAAGTGCCGGGACTTTTCGTGGGATTTTTGCGAAATTTGATGGATTCGACAGCAATCCGAAAAGTTAGTTCCACCGATTATATCATCAATTTTGGAACGCAAACCAACGCGCCACGAAAACACCACCTTTAATGAAAAGAAGCTTGTAGTTCGAGCAGTACTTATCAAAAGTGCGCTTAGAGTTTCCAACCATGTTGCACCTTCCAGCCAGCCCAGCTAGATTACGGCAAACCTGTGACATCCCCTAAAACGTAATAAAGTAAGCCGTAAAAACATAAGCCAAAAAAGAGCCACTTCACTACTTGCGGCAAAAACAAAGCTCACCGCCTCTGCAAATTCAATACTTCAAGCTTCCATCGCGTTTATCTGACACACAAGTTAACGAGTTTAATGCATGAAATTGCTAAAAGAAGCTTATATTAAGCATGTTGGTGGTGTCCTGGCTCGAACTCCGAGGCTTTAAAGTAGATTGTGTTGCGCGCTTCGGAGATCATCGCTGAAAGACATCGTCGCGAGAATGAACAGCAACGGAAATCATCACGCACACCCTGTCGCGTTGCTTTACCTGTTTCGGCCCGACGTCCACCTCGCCTCTGCAACGAAGATAGTTTCCGACAAGATGAGAAAAACTATACAATTCCGATGAGGCGGAAATACACCAGCTGGCAAGCCATGCAGTTTTTTGAAGCCTTTTACGCACGGTTAGGATCGCATTCCAGTGGTTCTCTAACCCGACCTCAAACCGATGACAAGAGAATAAACGCGCACCCATCACAACTGCTGTCCATTAATTCTCACGATGCAATGAGGATGGAATCCTCTTGCAACCACAAATGGATGTGTGCAAGAGAATGTTGGTCACTTTTTCGCACTATGTTCACTAGTCTGCGCTCTGCGTCGACAGTGCATCAACAGCGCGAACTTCATAACGACAATCGGTCGCTTCTGACCACCAAAAGTTGCCACGCGTCACTTTCAGTTGTTTGGTTTCTCATTCCATCTACGGCTTAGGAAATTCTCGATGGCTCCGCTGCTTCATCAGTTGCGAGTTATATCGATTTTCACAAGAGCAGCTATGCTCTTCAAGAATTTTTTCATCCACGAACCAATCGACCTCAAATAATGCCAATTTTATAAAGCAGTCAAAGCCCACATGCGATTTCACTCATTGCAAAGCAAGTGCAAAAAGTAACCGTCAGGGCAAGTCAGGGCAAAAAAAACTGAGAAGAAAGTAACCGTGGTCTTACACTACAAATGAAGTACCTGAAAATTAAGCAGGGTATGCTAAAGCATAACGCATTATCGAACGGCTTCCACAACCTCCACCTTTCAAAATGGGGCGATTCCTTACAAGCATGCTCTCCGAAAACGAATTATTGGCATAATGGAAAGATCCGTCATCAGCTAACGTTCACGAACAATCACAGATAACATCAAAAAATCGTTCAAAAAATGTTCCCATTCGCAAATAGCTTTGTAGCTTTGTCTCAAAATATTTTCCTTCCCAGTTTTTGGTGGCAGACGTGAATCCTTTTAAATTTGTTTGCCTCTGAATGAACCGTATAAAGCGCGAGTGAATTCTAGTAAACATTCCACCTGTTCAATCGTATATTCGCCACACATTCCACCTCGTACACGACCACACACGCTATGACGTCCACATCTGAAAGCATTTAATAGGGATGCAATATATAAAAATAACTCGCGGAAACTTGCAGCAATTTTTATTCAACGGCCAAATTCAACAAATATATCTGAACTCACATTCGTGTGATGTGACATGGTTCGCAACATATTCCGACTACGGGGACCTGGAAGGAAATCAACGACGAACGGCCAGATGGGATGCTCCTTCTTGGAATTGACCGGCTGTCCCTCAAATCCCCCCTTCCCCCAGTCAAAAACACTTTCTTGGACCGAAATCTTGCAGTTTCGGGTCCTACATGAATCCGGGACTAGAAAAAACGTTGCACCGCCTCAGTGCAACCCGTCCACTCTAGCAGGTCCAGGATGGCACTCCACACGAGCACTGAAGATATAAACGCAACGAATTTATGAATCAAATGTCTCCTTCCCGGAGTCGAAAGGAAATGGCGACCTGTCAGTGCAATTACACGAAGGGGGGCGACCATCATCTACAACGCGCAAGACGGTTACAAACACTGACAATGAAGTGTCCAACGTCCACCCGTTAGCATTTGTAGCCGTTTTCTGTATAATCAGATCAAGTGATAGGCAACAGTCGTGTGCATAATAGCAGCAACTCTTCATATCATCAATAAAAACAATTCAGATGGTGCCACTGGATGATGTAAACTGCAAATACAAAGGAATTAATAAAGAAATCAATAGTTGGAACTAAGATAATAACGACAAGGATCGCAAAGATCATACACCAATAAAATATGATTACTGGGCATGGTGCAAGCCCACACTTGAATAATATAATAATAAATGCAGACAGAATTACCAGGCGTTGCCTTCACTTTCAGGTGATTTTAATAAAGCATTCGCCAACTTATAAGAATTTGAGAAGACTGCTCAAAGCGGAAATGCAGCCAGAAAAACAACTGGAAGACCACTCATTTCTACAGCCAATTGCTCTCTGTCGAGTATAGATGAGTTCGAGAACACATTTGAAGTTGTAATTGTATACGATGCAACAAAAACAGCAATACCTAAAAACATGCGATAGTTGCAACGCTTAGTTAAGTGTGATGAAGTTATCGGCGCTGTAAGAATAAAGGCAGCCAAAAATTTGACTGCGCAAACACTCTTCAGGGAGATGAGAGCTTTGCCCCACGAAGGCAACACAAGATAAACCTTAAAGTAAACGCATCGCGTTACGAACCAAAACGGCATGAGGTGTCATTGAGGGCTGCTGATGAGTAACACACAAAAAGTTAAAGATATGGACACTTGCCCCGCTCAAATCTCCTTGAAAAGCGAAGGTCACAAAGCCATGTTAGTATGATGCGGCCATAATGAAGATGAAATTAAGGATAATAAGCGAGCTCTGCTCACGACGAAGATGAGTCTATTCGAGGGAAGCAAGATTGAGAAAACGCGCTTTCCACATCATCCAAGAGCCTGAAAGCAATCGGCGTATAATCCAAAAGCGTGGTTACACATTTATCCTGACTCTCCCCCTCCCCCCTCCCCCCCCCCGGGTCACAAAACACTGTACACGAAGGAAACTGTACGTTAAGGATGTTACAACCCAGAGAGGCAGCACTAACTCCACGGATCGGAACTCGCACCACTGCATAACTGATTACGGCTTTCGTGTTGGCTCACGTCGGAATGTCCTGCAGTCTGCCGAGAGCGCAATGACCAAGGAATATCTGTACAATGTTCGGGATTCCGAACAAATTGCAATGCAGTAACTCAATTCCAACGCGTGGAGAGGGCAATCTTGTTGAAAGATAAAAGAAAAGAAAACGAAAGCGAACCAGCTGCTAAACATGCTTCCAAGAATGTTCACTGCTGATTGATCATCCCGACATTGACTCTGTTGTACTACCGACGGTTCACAGGGTACTTGTACATCGATCGATTTGCTCATCACCGCCGTTCTCTCTCCTCGTTCCTTTTCAGGTGCCTGTAACCGCCCGTTTTCCTCCTGCCAGTGACAAGTAACACGCCATTGTTTGATGCCAAAATTTGGAAAACGGAAATGCAGGTGAACAGCCTCTTACTTAGAAGAAGACAAACATATGTAAAAGCAGTAAAAGCACACCGTTTTCACTTCATTACGTAATCACAATTCCATCATCCGGCTCAAACGCTCGATGTTGGTTCTCCCCCTCTCAATACATCAGCAGCCTTCTCCATTTTCAAAGGTACAACAAAAATAACGCCATCGAAGACGCATACGAACTGCATGGAACGCAGCGAATGGCAAAATTCTCGTAACAGTTGGTCACATCATACTGAGATTTTTGGAAGTAGTGGGAGGTATTAAGTAAAGGTCTGACCTTTTTTGGACGAAAACCGGCGAGCTGTTTGCTGAGATGCGCACCCTTCTGCCCTTCGCCATACGCTTCATATGATTCCTCATGTGCCATTTGACTGCTTGATACTACGCCGCTGAAGAATCGTATCTCTTATTACTTGGCCTGTCAATAACTTAACAACACAATTCCCATGTACGCCTCATCGAATTAGAATACCCGCAAAACATTCGACTGTAACTTTATTAGCACCAACAGAAACGTCATTTGCGTGTAAATATACCCAATATTTTTATTTCACGGCGATCAGGCTACTTCAAATCCTGCAGGGGCCATCATAGATCGTCGAATAAAGACTCCACCATCCTGAAGCGGGAATTTGCGCAAACTCATCTTCTCGCTTGCCTTCAAATACAGTTCCCTTTTTGAAAACGTCTTTTCACAGAAATTCTCTTCAAATCCTGTATCCCTTGGAAGAGACACATTCTACGTGCCTCCCTTGCAATTCAGCTTTCCTGTCAGAACGAGCCCTTAAAGCCACGTGTTCAATTAGTGGTTTTGGAATACAATGCTTCAAGAATGTCGCGACCGGGATTACCAGAAAGTTTTATCTTGCTTTTGCTTTCTTTCCGCTAGTTACATAAAAAAACCACCGTACGGCAACATACACTGAAAGTGAAGGCAGTTAATCCCTATTTAGATGTGCCAGTTTCCCTGAAGTTCCCAGCGTCTCTAGGCAGCAATAACGGTGAAGAACAAGGAACCTCAGGAGCTTTCATATCCACAAACCATTTTGCTTTAGAAATCACCTCAATGATCGGCTTATTTGATGGCGACGACCAGTCACATCACTAACTGCGCGCATAGCCATCCTTGTCCCGTCGATCTCTGTGGCGGTTTTTGATCGGTTATCTTGTTGCTGAAAAATGTGTAGAGCAAATGGCAGCTACCACCGTGCACGTTCACTAGTTAATTGCAGGTGAACTTTGAAAACAACAAGTCAACAGAATAACGTTGGAAAGCACATACAATTGCAACACACTTCTCGAAAAGCACATACAATTCTCCGACCGCTTGTGAAAGAGAAGCTGGCCTATACAAATGCGTACAAGTTTTACGCGCACCAAAATCTAGAACTCCTTATAAATGCCAATCATTTGAAATTTGATGTGGAACACCAAGCTACGACGCAAATTACATAAACTAATATGAATACTCCTGCCTCATATCTTCTTGAACGCACCGGTTGAACAACCATAAACAGACGATGAAGGATAAGGAACCTCAGGAGGAACATAAATAAAGAGAGGTATGACCGCTTTTTCAAACTCCTGCTCTAAGGCCAAAAACGATGCAATTTTCAACTACCCTATTCGAAGTTCTACCTGTTTTTGTGGCTCGCGAGTCAAGATGACAAATGCAAGTCGAGTAAAGACAAGCAGATGCACAACCTGCTCTTTTCCACATTCTTCGGCCTTTTTCCAAAAGAAAGTCCATGATTGTACGGTTTCAAGAGAAAGCGACATCCGCGCTACACGTTTTCAACCTTATGAGCTACAACGTACAACCGACGGGGGCCAATTTGCGTGGGTTACCGAACAACCAGAGGTAAAAACGAGGACGAGCTGGAGTACAGCATCGAAAAGCCCAAGTAGCTGTTACCATGTCGGAAATCAGCTCGTTAGGTCGTCTGTGTATGAATTGACAACGAGATCCATATGGGCAACGGCCCAGCCAAACGAACTTGTTGCACAGTTGAGTTTTGTACTTCGGATGCGCCTTAAACACATACACACACATTAAACACTGCACTTTGGACGTCAACTGCAAAGCGCCTCATTCAAACACTCCGAAATCTGACGGAACAATAACGACGGTCGTGTGAATGTCCAGCACACGACACGTCGGACAGGAATACCAGAATCCCTTCATGTGTGACACTCCGATCCCTTATATATTAAAAAAGCACACTTTAAATTTGTTCCAGGTTGTAATATGATCAAGGTCTAAGGAAATACACTTGTTTATTGTAAAAGCAACATGTGCGGCCCCCCTCTCCCCTCTGCCTGTGCAGGGACTTACCACCCACTTATCAGTAACTGGAAGTATGACCTGCTTGGGTGCTTACACAATTAATATTTTCGAACTCTACGCGAGGCTGTTGATAACAGGTCCTTACAGTCGCCCATACTGGTGCTGTGTAACCCCGGACGATGTAAAAAGTTTGACATAAAGCTTCGCTGAATCAATCGCTTTTAATGAACTCAAATTCGAATGCAGCACATAAACATCGACTCGTGATAAAGCTTTGGCAAGATTTTGCTATGCTTACGATTCACTGATGAATGCAAACACCATAACATTCCACGCAATCCTCACCTGTGGAGGGAGGCGTAATTCACTCTCGCCATGAGCGAATCGGCATTCTGCACCGTAACCACATCCCCCAGTGTCTCTGAATTCACGGCAAAGAGCTGTCTTGTACGCGTTCGTTTTACGTCGTTCTAAATTGTTTGCCAACAATCATACCCATATGCTAAATCCTATAAACTGGAATAAGAACATGCAAAATTGTCACGCATTGAGTTCAGATGAGGTCGCTGCAGAAAAAAGAAAGAAAGAATTGAATTCACAACGCAAATTTGAGAATCGAATCAACTGAAGTTAACTTGTTTAGTGACCTATCGTTTCATATCTTGTGCGAGCTAAAGCGAGCCGTTTTGAAAACTGCCAATTTTATGAGCCACCTCGATGTTTGTTCGCACATAGCGAGGATTCAGTAACGCGGGAGCAAATGAAATTTCAAGTGAACGTAACTTATGAATCCAACGACACACAAAAGTGAATGTATTCCAGCACTTTGGAATATCCGCTGCATATCACTGATTCGTTAGATGAGTACAAATATTTCATAAATGCATCTTTAGCTAGCAACTCCAACCAATCACACGAAACATCCAGCAATCATCGAGGCGATTCATAAACTTGTAAAATTTTAACGGCTCCCTTCTACAACATTCTTTATATCCCGTGCATCGTCTGGATGATGATTTTTGTGGCAAACGCATTCTCGCTGAAAGCGCACACAATTATTAGTGGGCGCAATATCAGTGTCAAATAACCTCTCTGCACAATTCCGCGTTCGATATCCGACATAGCCTGCCACTCGGGTGGGGATATTTGCAAAGTTTTGCTCCAAGGCAGCATCGCGTTCGCAGTGAACTCCACGGAGGAGAGAGGTGACACTCCTCCATGAGCACCAACCTGCTCAGCTGAGCGAGTCTGGAAATAAGCAAACTGCATTAGCATTTTACAAATCGAAGCGATATAGTCGAAACATCTTTTGACAGCACCTCTTAGCCCATACTGCCTTGCACTGAGAAGTATAATCACCTGAAGTGAAGCTTTTGTAACAGCATGAAAGCGATGACAAGATGCAGGCTAATCCAAACACGCTCAATTGTAAGTTTTCAGGAGGGAAGACGGATACGGAAACCACATAAACGCTATAATCACTGATGCAACAGCACAACTAGGCGGAAGGGTAAAGGTTATGAACAAAGCAAGCCGCTCTGTTACCTGATGAATCTCTCTTTGTATCTCGCTCATCGTATAAAATGTCAAAAAACTGAAATGAGGTAGTTGCACGCAAAACTTACAGATAAAGGAATGATCGCCGGCCCGAACGGTGGGCGAACGCAACATAGGTCGACGTATTGCAGAGAATTGTTCTGCAGCACGTATATTCTAAAATTCAAACAAACAGATCCAATGAAGAATGTATGAAAAACCCTATGCAGGAGGGAAGAAAACAACCATGAAATACCAACGTCTTCCTGCTATCACTGTAGATTTCGAAGTCGTGTGAACAAGTTTTTTGAATGTAGTCCATTTTGGTCGAGAAAACCTTCAAAAGTTTAACTGTTCTCTGCTAACAACCTGCGTCATCGGAAAACATAGGCACATTACCTTGCACACAAAATAAATTCATCAGCGAAGCATCATCAACCCACAGCATAAATTATTATATCAAGGAAGTTTGTTGCCTAGATTTTATGGCTTTCGGCGTGAAATTATCGAATGGATGTGCCGGAAATTACAGACATGCACTTGCACCCAAAGATGCCAATAATGCGCTTTTAATGACCAAGGTTTCAGAATATTGTGAAATGCTGGTTTTCAAATTCAGTAAAAGAAAGTGGAGCTTCAGTTGGGATAGTTGATCAGCGAGTGCCGGCGCTTCATATCCTTGTTCCCTAGTATACGACCCCACAGGCTCTAAAGAAAGAAAAGAGGAATGCTTCGCAACAAAGCACTCCACGTCCCTCTTCGTCGCTCCTGCTCGCAAACGACCTTACACTCAGATAAAGCAACGTAAAAACCTTGGACAACTACAAAACTCTTGAAACTTGTGGCTAGTATCCGAACGAGAATTACATTCGGATGGTGAAAGAGACAACAGAATTTTTCCGAAGCAAAACGCTAATGAAAATGCCAACCGAATTTGACAGTCTTCGCATCGAAGAGAACATGCATTCAGCAAAATCGAAACATTAAAAACCTCTGAAGTGGCTTAGGAAACATCAATTAGCGCTATTATTACCGGCATCTCTTGTGCTTCATTTGCAAAACAGGCCAGTTTTCACGACTGAAAAAACAGCTCGACTTGAGCACTGAAAAGTGAAGACATGAAAAAAGTGATGGGTGAAGGCAACTCTTTATCCTCGCTTGCAAAACAAAGTAAAACTCTTAAGCAATGAAATTTGAACTAAAGCACCATGGTCATTTCCGCGTTGTGGTGAAATATGAAAGAGTTTTGCAAGATTGTGACTTCCACCACAGCCTGCGTGAGATACGTTCATTTTCCCGATGCACCATGGAGAAGAAATAATGTGTTCAACATCATTCAAACGATGCCAACACCAACTCGTCCCATTCAAATAATCATTCATCTTCATTACGGTCACATAATCCACATGCTTCCAGCGATCAAAAAAAGTTTACAAAGGTAACTCGCCGACAATCAAAAATACGACAAGATAGTTGGCGGGCAGCCCCAACGAACACCCTTACAACTCATGAAAGTGTAAAATGTGAAGCAGACTATTAGAAAATGTTCGCCAGTTTGCTCGTGTGTCACCAAATGATGAGCAATATTATGTTGCAATGTGATGAAAAATTAAAATGCTTCTTACCTAGAAAGGAAGAAAACGCTCCATTATAGTAACCTCAAAAGCCCATGGCTATTCCCTTAAGAAGCTTCTCTGAACCTTACTTTTACAAGACTCTTAGAAAATTCCCATAACTGTATGCTCGCTGCACTCGTATCAACTAATCGCTACCGTTAATGTGTACCAGCGCCATGCGCTTCAAGCTTATGCATCAAGAAAACGACAGTTCTGTGGTCGTTTCCTCTTTCATCTCCAAGCCTGTTTCGGCAATAAACTTTCGGCGAAGAGACAATCAACTCAAGATCAGCCTCGTTAACGAAGGAGTGCTGCGAAGATCAAGCCCAGGTCAACTGCTGATGTGGAAAAAACGATGAATTACAATCGATAAATATCTCAATGAGAATTACTATCATCATCAGAAAGTTCAATCAATACCATTTTTCAGGACAACCTTCAACAAATTAGAGTTACCAAAAGACTTGTGGAGCGAAACCTTCTCTCACTTCAGAAACAAGACTTACCGTCAAGAGATAATTTGGCCTATTTGAAAATGTCGAAGATTCTCTTGGTGGGGTTGCAAGCGGTGATGAAATCTTTACTGTTCATTGGGATTCGGGATCAAAAGAAACCAGCGGTGAAAAAGGACAGCTGGTTCTTCAAAAGGGATCAAATGGAGCTCGAAATCCTCAGCCGGATTGCTTGTCGTGGTGATTTTAAGAGTGCTTTGCTTTGGGGATGGCGAGAGGAGGTGATGGGGATGAAGAAGAGTTTCGCTACTCGAATGCCTAGGAAGAAGAAAGTAGCAGCCTGTTGAAAGCAAATCTGCTTTGAAGATTTCGTGACAACGTCAAGGAAAGTGCACAACCTCTCCAGCCTAGACTTCTCAACTTGTGATTGCCGCTTTTTCACCTTTCACCACCCATCTGACATCCGGATCTTGCCTCTAACGATTATTCTATTTGGAAAAATGAAACAGAAAATCGAAGAAAAGTGGCATGAAAGTGAAATCGACTGTTTTCACTCACGCGATAAACTCTTCTTTGAAACGCTGTAGGATAGATAACAGAAGGGTGCCAGTGTGAAGTATGCGGGTATTGTGTTTAAAGGATTTCCGTTCGTGTGATTGGCGTAAACGAGCTAACGTCGAAATTGACTGGCAGCGTCCATGAACTGATTTGAACGTGGCCCTATGTGCACATGAAAAAACCGATTGTTTTCCTACTTTTATCAGGAAACATTCAGAATTAGTATTTCTATGTGAAGAAGATAGGGGAATGAGGCATTTTCCGAATAAAACAAAAGTGCTATGCAGCTATCCCATTCACCAACACTGGCAGGGTGAGCTGATCACTTCAAGAAGGATCAACCATGCAAATGAAATAATGAAATTTTCATGGAAAATAAGCGAAGTTTTACTAATATTGATAAGAGAGCCCCTTTTCATGCGCAGAGAAATTCAAAAAATTCAAATAAAGCTAAATAACTTTCGGTTGAACAGTTGATTTTAGTGCAAAGATCATCATCAAAGATCAAGATGTTTTTCTCCATCTGTCAACAATTCCTTTACACCTTCTAAATAATCGAATTTTTGAAGTAATGTAGTCTTTGAACAAAGTACTTTCGAATAATGCAATTTTCCAAACACTTCTTTAAAAGATTTTTTTGCACATCGTTGTAAAAAAAGAAAGTTTTTTCTTAATTTGCGGCTTTCTTAAGTCTTCCAACCCTTTCTGACATACGTGACATAATTTACACATTTGTCAGCTATTCGCTAACGCTATAAGCAATGTCAGGAGAAAACTGAATGAACGCGCCTATCATGGGATCAACCCACACCCATATTGGCGCAGCTCGTCCGTGACCTATTCATGACCTGCTGCGGAAGACCGCAGCGCGTGTTACCTACACCTTGTGGTGTTATAATCTCTACTTCCTGCCCACAGGCCTCTTGAGTGCTTTCGAAGCACGGCATTTTTTATGCGTGATGACCGTCGCTCACAGCACTAAAAGCATTGAAGATCCTCAATTCAGTGTATGCGTGGAAACCGCCTAAAGTGCGTCTTGCAATAATATGAAGAGGAAAAAACAAAGACACCAGCGAAGCAAAAGAAATTGAAAACATACCTTTGTGGCTCATCCGCACACACGAACATAGCGGAGTTCTGATCGACCGGATAGTTGGAAAGAACGAACTGTCGCACATGGTTTGGCACCGGCAGCGAGACCAAACCCATCGGAATCAAACTGTTGGCGGTGGTGCATGATGACGCAAATGGTGGGTGCGTCCCTTGATTTTGACTTTCTTGGGGAATGCCAACATCTGCCGCAAGATTCGACATCGCCTTTCTCGCTTCTTCGCCTCAGTTAGTAGGTTAGTATTGACCGACCTGTGTCTTAAAAGATACTTGGGAGGAAATAATATTATCTTATTTTCGAGAACACTTCAGTAGCGCTTCTCGTAACAGCAAGTGATAATAACACTTTTTAATACGACAAAATCGGCGCTTCAAGGCTTGCAGGATGAAAATATTTGAAAAGCAATTTACCTTATTTGAATTATTTTCAGCAGATTTGACAAAACCACTTATTTATGCAGAGATGGTCACTTTGAAATTCATATTCTGCAAAGCATCCCACCTTGGGCAGCACTCTTAAGGGCATTAATTCATAAAGAACAACTTAAATATAGTGAACGAGATCCAAGAAAAGAAAAAAATAATCTACCTGCATCTTACGGAGACCAAAAAACCTTGGACGGCAAGTCCCATGGCATTTTCAAATGGACATAATTCAGAAAAACAAAAATAACAGACTGCTTAATTGCAGGCGGCCACCTGCCTGATGCTTTGCAAAATATGCAAATTTATTCGTTGATCGGGCAAATCGATCAGCACTTGCTGAACGAAGTCCACGCAAACGCATAAATTTGTTTGGGAAGTCAGCTTAGAATCCAAGCCACTCAGTGAGAATCTACGATTCTCTCACATAAATAAAGTACATCCGGACATAGAGCTCTAAGGTTTCATTCTCCTTCTGTGCGAACGCAACGTATCAGTGAGTGACACAATCATATGCGCAACATGAAGAAAAACCGCAACCATCTCTCTTCTTCATGATATCTGATATTTGCTTTCCTTAACTACCTTTTCTTTTTAAACGCAAATTACGTGCAATGTTTATTTCACACATCTTTTATTGTGTCCCTTACATTATATATATATATATATATATATATATATATATATATATATATATATATATATATATATATATATATATATATATATATATATATATTGGATGTGCAGTTCCACCCATTCTTTATTGTATAAATAAAGACTTTTATTATTAGAGCCGTTCGGTAGCAAGCGTTTGCATTGACCTATAGATACAAGAAATTTCGAAAATGATGAAGCCTTAAGTGCCGCCATACATCCAAGTAAAGTGAACATGATTGCTCTATCAAACAAGCGCTTCCATGCATGCCAAAACGTTAAATCAGCGACGATAAAGTTAACGAAGAGGTCGTTTCTTCTCATCGGACGAGCTACAAATTCCGCAGCCATATGGAGCAACACAACTTCCTGTTGTCCGTGGTTTGAAATGGGTTTCGATTAAATTCGGTGTTGGTCCTTGCCGCCAGCGGAAGCACGTTTAACTCATAACCATTCCGGTGTGGCTTAAAGTCATTCCTGAGTGAGCCATCTACACTATCATAAACGCGATCGAGCCGAACTATGTCTTCATGACGAGTACCTCTAAACCCTTTTTTTGTCGCAGCTGAGACGAATATCGGATTTTACTGGGTCACGCTGAAAACAACGGTAATCAGCCGAGATTGCAATTGGACTCTGAAGGCTTTCTCCTATGTCGACCAAAAGTATTTCAAATATTTTCTGATTCACTCGTTAGGGGGTGATACAAATTATGGATGTACACTTAAATGTAAACACACAACGTCCCATATAACGCAGTTTCAAAAAAAAGATGCAATAATAAGCAAATGAAACAACGTTGCATTTAATTGCAACAAAATCGACTACGCAGACGAACCACTCTGCGACGATCAATGAGGTTTGTAGAGCCGTTTCTTGGCGTTGCTCGCACACAACGATATACGCACGCACTATACGGTTGCGAAATGCGCATGATGCGTTCACATGAGATGGATGATGGATGGATGGTCGAAACGATCGCAGGGGAAGAGTGGAAGAACGGTATATGTCACCGTAATGTAATTGCACTGGTATCATTTAGTTGGAGATAATCTAGTAGGATCGAGCGTTGCGGGTTTATATTACCCACTGCATTTGTAAGTAAAACCGCGTAACACTGAAGGTCAATCGCAGCCGCAAAAAAACGAGTAAGAAAGGAGACTGTAAACTTCTTTGAGTATTGTCGTTGAGGTAATTTATCGATCACTACAATATGATAGCATATGTAAGATAATGAAATATCTTTCGAGTTCCAACTCACCCCTCCGATTTGAATGAATAGATGAAATTTTATTTCCATAGTGATCAACTTCATTTGCTTGTAAAAACAGCGACAATATCGATCCACAATAAACGTGAAGAACGGATTAAGTGAAATGAAGAAGAGAGAGCTTCGGAAAGTTTTCACTAAGAACGAATCACTTGCCGCGAGCTTCATTTAAAAATTCCTCACCTTATGAGAAAAATCCCGCGGCTGATGGCGCTAGCTCGAATATATCCATCCCCTTTATCTATTCATGAATAATTTAATGCTTCTTCTTTATATTCATGCAATATGTGAAAATATTTTCCTATAGATGAATACATTTATTATTCGTCCACAATAAAGAATACAACAAAATTCATTATTATCGGAACTTTGTAGGCATATATTTTTCGCATTCAATTTCAATTTGTCTCTCCAACACTGCTTTATAGTGCTGTTACTATTTCTTTGCCATTAGAAATATATGATAAACGATGATTACTTCAAGTACAGATTTCTAAAGCGTGCTCACAAATTTAATATCAATTGTATTCTCGTTATTGACGTTATAGGCCACTCATCAGGCGTCACGCATTAACCGTATTATTACAGCCGATGAGCTCTAAGCCAAGAATGATGGCAAGCAAGTGCTATCGCAGTGGCCGAGTGCTTCGGCATTCTTTTAACAAACGGCAGGCCGCAGTGTTGAGCTCATCTGAGCATACGACTTTCATTTTTCAAAAACTAACAACTTAGTGGTTTACCTAACAGATTAAGGAGCATCGAGGAACACGGTTCTCCATAAAGTGAGCAGTTCGGTGGGATATGATAGAACCGAACGGAAATGGTAGGGAACAATATGCAACGAACGAGCACTTTTGGATGCGTTCAGAGCAGTCATTATTGAAACTGCTCAAGTATTACAAATAAAACCGTCAACCCTATTAACAAATCGCACAGAGGTGATGAAAAAGTTGTATGGTTTGACGGTGAGGTATAACGATGGCGGGAAGATGAGTTTCTTGGTAGGGCGGGGTGGACAGGTACAACGCATTCCAGGATTAGGGCATTGTTGGGGGAGATGATGGATGAATTGATAGCGCTGTTGACAGTAATCGATAACGGTATCATTCAGTGATTACTGTATTTGTAGACGATCTGTGAATGAGTTGCAGCACTTGAATGGTTATTCTTGGACACAATTTTTATAGGCCGAAAGGGTGACAACCCCAACACACTTCCTTGAAGAATAATGCTGGTCAATTCATCTCTTCGTGACAACGACTCTCCTACTTTAGCTCTGGACAAACGATCAAGAAGAAGTAATTCTGTCCCCTTCAACAGTGAACCCGACAGGCAATGATCTCCTAATTCCTATACAGATTAACCCCAAATGTTTTTGTTTTGTCTGCATTTACTATATTTGTTTGGATTTTCTGATATACAGCAGCAGCCCAGTCACCTACACTGGAATTACTTCAGAGGGCTGAAATCGGTAAAGCAAAAAACCGTATTGCACACGATTCACCAGCTCGATAACTGGCCGATCACGTAGCGTGGCACTCTTCCTTGAGCTTGTCCAATTTACTGCATAAATCTAGGTGGGTTTTCTTCAGCATGCCACTGACAACGGTAGTTTCCCAAGGCGACGCAATTGAAATGCAGGAAATGCTTCTCTCAGAAATCATACATACAAGGATGCAAACTGTGTCTAGCCAAGTTTAATAGGAGACATGTTAGAAGCACACCCCCCCCCCCCCCCCCCAACTTACGAAACTGCTGACGGATAATATTGATTGACAATAGTGATTATGGATATGTATAGCAGCTATATGCTAAATGATAGCAGCCACAAAAAAAATGTTTCGATGAGGGGGATCTCGGGGAGCAAAAATATGCAAAAATTGAGTGGTAACTCAATTACTGAGTTATAGTCACGAAGTAGTTTCTTGTGAGAATATCTGATAAAATTATAAAGTCCATGAGATTAATAGAAAAGCGTAAGATCCAGAATGAGTTACAACTTTTCTTAGTGATTAACGATAACCGACGAACATCGAACTGCAAACATTGAACATCAATTACACATATTCTTAACAATCCATCGATCACCTTCTGACAACCCCAACGGTCTTAGTTCATTGTAGGAAAGCACACTTCTCTCCAGCATAGATTTGCCCTCATGATCTTGTTTTGCTTTCGACACGTTCATGTTCTCAGCAAACATTCTCCTCGTTAAAGTCTGGATGCAAACATGTGGTTCAACTTCTGACGCCGCCCTCTCTTTCAACATCTTCCTACTTGCTTCCTAAACCGTTGAGGAGCGCAGCATAAGAACTAGCTCTACATAGCTGTAGGATGGAAGCCAAGATATTTACTACGTTCTTTCGAGGACAGTTTGTGATTTCATTAATCTAGGTGACCGCAGCTTGCAAGAAGGACACATGAGGCGAGACCATGCTGTACTTACTAAGGCTGGACAAAGTTTCGTAACAACCAGCGAAAATTGTGGAATAGAGGTGTAACACAGGTAAGCAAATGGCATTCACATGTCACTGCTGGTAATGCTTATACAATGACTGCCAGTGGTTCACACGTGCAGTATTTGCATATCAACGCTTGCCGCATCCTCGTTGCCCTATTCCGTTGCACTGTTGACTGCAATTAGTTCTTTATGTCGGCTATTACTGCATGTTTGTGTCGCTCTCCTTTCACAAGGACAACTCGTTTTAGCGTCGCTTTAGAATTCTTGTATAGGTTTCTATTTGCAACTCTTATACTAAACGAATTATTCCTCACAACACAGGACCCATGTCATAAATTTCAGCTTTTTGGGGTCACACTGACATATGTTCTATTCAAACTGCCCATATACACAACATCTAGGTATAACATTTCCATAATTAAACTAACGTTGTGCAAGCAACAGCGTCCTCGCTAGGATTCTTTAAGCTCCAATGTGCTTGACCTTCACAACTTGCGCTGTTGCAATTTGGACCCAAATGGAAGTTACGAAATATGGGTGTGGGATTGCGAGAAGTCATTTGAAACTCAACTTTTGTTTCAAATATGGTTACTTTGCTTGCAGAGAGAAAACTCCACCTTCAGCGATAAATAAATAAAAACCGGGACCTCACTGATAAAAAATTTGTCTTTCTGCAATCCGTAGCTAGTTTCCAGCCGTCTGGCTAGATTGACTACCTCCTTCCGGCTGCGTGAGGCAAATAGTGCACTCTGAATCCGTTGCGGCTGAAGAACTGAATTTGTAGTTTCTAACATATTCTACGTTGGTGGGTGTTGTAGTATTTCAATGCATTTAGTGCCCGCCCTACCACTAAATTCAGGTCAAATGGCCATCCTTTAACCGTTATTTTGCTTGTACCTCAATAGATAATTTGACAAACTGTATCATATTTGGCCGACAGTCATTTTCACATCCGTTTTCCAACTTTCGATCTGCTAAAAGTGCTTAGTATTTGTATAATCTCAGGAAGCATCAGCCGTTACTTCTCGGCCGGGACGTCATATCACCTTGATCTTATCCCTTACTCTGGTCTTGAATTTCGCACTGTACCTAAACAGGGAATGAGCAGCGTCTGCATTAAACTCGGACTTGGATCGACCACAGCCAGGATCAGGATCCGATGAAGCGTCGGCAAATTTCATTTTAAAGCTAAGCACGTTTCAATCTACTGTAGTCGAAAGCTGTCAAATTTAAAATTTTTTCTGCTGGCAATAGATGCCTTTCGTCCGTTCCAACGCGTTTTCCGAACCCATCTTTAGCGGTTTTTTTGTGGTCACAGGTAATTTGTGCTATCGAGGTAGATGCCATTAATTCTTCCATGGTATAATGTCATGGTACACTGCACTGCCCGCACTAAGCGTCCTTTCTTGCATTACCCTTCATAACAGGCGAATTTATTATTTTCAGCAAAGTGATACGAACACAACAAAAGAACGACAAACAACATATTTGCATAGTCAGAAAACGAGCTCCACCTAAAACACTCGAATTACGACAATCGGAATATTCTGAAGTGAAGTGAAAACAACTACACTTCCACAGAAACTGATTATACCTCTGAGAATGGCGAAGCAAAAGAAAACAGGAAATGGATTATCTACTTCGAGGATCCTTTCTTAGAAGCTTCTTCGGCTTCAGCCTCAGCTCGTTCAGCCTCAACCACTTTCAGCAACTCCTCCACCTCCTCGATCGGTAAAACACGGTGTTGCACGCGACCCTAAACCTTGATGACGATCAGTAGGCTTGGATTACATTCGATGTATGTTAAAGGCGCCCGGTAAGCTAATGAATTCAAAATGCAACACCCAAACATATAAAACAGATCACTAAACTTTCTCTAGGGCAATTTTTGAGGGATTGCAAGCTCATTACATCAAAAAGGATGAATCGACAAATCTGCAGTAACCAAGCGGATTCAATGCTGCACGTTTGCATCCGTTTTGTTCAGTGTTACTAAAAAGTAGTCATCCTGTCAAAATCCATCGACTGCTTTTATTTCCACAGAAAGATGAAACTGCATATAAATGAATAGTACAAGAAGCGCCGATTTTAACATAAGAATTCCTCCACTTTGCGGCATTTTATAAAGGACGTTTGATTGTGGATGAAGAACAATAAAATCAGATAAAAACAAAAGTTTCCTCAATATTTTTCTTGCGCATCGGTGGTCGGTAAAGTTGGCAAACTCTCAAGGAGTTATTTGTACACCAAATAGTTCATCAGGAAATCGCTTTCAGCTAATCACTTATCGGCAGAAATGGAGAATCATTAAAAACTGGCTTACGAGTAGAAACCAAATAACTAATAAGTACGAACCGAATTCAAACTGCAAAAGAGGACAACGGGCTTGCAAGAAAAGCAATTATGAAAAGACCTCTTGCTTTCCTCTTTTTACTACTCTCTTTCCAGCCCTCATCCCTGTCACTCCACATTCGCTGAGGGATCTGCTTTCTATCCCTCCGAATAATCCACGATTCCCTAGGATGACAGAATTAACCTGCTCACAAGGCGTTTAACCGCAAGTGATGAGCGGTTTATCTCATTAGGAGGGTTCAGGACAACGCATTACTGCCGCCAGCGCAACTTGCGCTTCGGCAAGCATTGCTAATTCAGCCACAGTCAGAAATTTTCAAAGAGTGAAGCGCATATGCCTATAACATCTGTGGACCACCAACGAACGGCTCATCAAAGAACCATCCGTTTTGGATGAACTTTTGCCACTTCTCCTTTTGACATAACATAATTGAATTTTTTTTTTTAAACATAATTATGACTAACATAATTGTAATAAATATAACAACACAATCGAGTAGATTTTAAGGCACCAACGTGTTAAAAACCAGTAAAAATTTGGTTTTATTTGATTTTCAGGCACTACAATTCTATTCAGTCTTATTAAAGATGCGACAACAAGATTAAACGATGAAAGACATAGGGAACTTGGAAGAAACCATTTCTCAATAAAAATCGCAGAACGTAAAATCGAAGTATAAACTCAAAAGTTCTGCTCCCAAATTTAAAATGCCTTACTGTCTTTAAATAACGCTCACGGCTTAGAAGAGAGAGAAAGAATCAAGAAACTTGGGAAAAATCTAACTCAAATACACCGAAGAGTAAAGAATGCAAGGATAAACTGTTATGGCTGAAAATGAAACCCCGAAAGTAGAGGAACGCAGCTAGCATCTTGCCAAACGCCGTTACGCCGAAACCGCCTATATATATATAGTGCATATTCACAGTCAAAGTGTTGGGCGAGTCTTCCCCTCAAAACGTACAAACTACTGCGCTGCCGTTTCAAGAGCTGAATTTATCCATACATATTCAACACACAGAAGTCGCCGATCAAAAGAAAGAACTATGATTAATGAGAGGCTCCTTATCACAACCCCAACCACTTCTCAGATTTTCAGCCGAAAATACTTTACCTCATTTCGGCGGAACTTTCCAATGTGGTAGCAGCGCCGAAATGATCTGCAAATGGCCTGGAAATAGTGGAATTTTCGAGGGACGACAATTTCGGGCATGAGATAAAAAGTTTGCTTTTTCGGATCACCAATTTTTTAGCCATAAAAGAACTTCTCGCGAAGAATGATATTCCTAGGGATGTTCGAAGAAAAAAACAAATTGCCCAAGAACGTAAATAATTTATATGAAGATAAAAATGTGCTGCCTTAAATAAGACTTCCCGGCCAAGTCAATGACTTTATTTCACAAAGGTGCTGCTGCGCCGGATGCTCAAAATTGCTGCCTTCCTAATGTTGTCCTCTCTATGTCATAAATGACACATCCACTTAAATTTCTGTAGAAGAAATTGCAACCGAAAAATAACAGTGCCAGGCTAACAAAAAGAAGTAATTCCTTGCCATAATTGCCTCGTTACTGTGTTAATGAAGACTATATAGGGTGTTTTGTAGTTGTTACACTCATTATGAATTAATTAATGATCTCCTTGAGCAGTGCAAGTTCTGGAAATCCCGTATAAAACGATGCGTGGAGCTCATCGGTGACAGCCGCTCATGAAGCTGGAACTTTTCAAACGGTTTCTGCCTTTGCATTGCCACCTTGATGCACCAGCCGTTGGAGATAAAATATTGAAAGCACACCATGACGGAAATCTCAAGGGATTTTCAAATCCTAGAGTTTCTTACATTTGTTCTTGTCAGATTCTGCTATGAAGGAACTTATCAAATTTTGCGCCAAACAACGACTAGACGACGGGGAAAGCCAAGGAGGTATAGCCATTCGAATTGTGCGTTCATTCGAGCCAGAATCCTTACTTGATAATTTGAAAGGATGTCTCGGTTAATGGAATACGAATGATCATTGCAAGAACCGGTTTATAATCTAGCTTAATTTCAAACCCTGTAGTGCTTGCATCTCTCTCATGAACTGCTTCTTAATAATGTACGGACGCAGGATTACTCAAAAGTTCAAATGCAAAGCAAACAGTTCTTACATATCTAGATGAAAGTATGATAAGAGAACGCATTAGGGCAATGAAGAACTCTTGCAATTTCCAGTGTGATTTAGTGAATATCTACAAGGTTGAAGGTGTTTGGTGGTGCTCCTTGTTGTTCTGACTGCGCGAAGTTAATGCAACGACCACGTGCGAAGATTTCAATTTTCTCACACACTTGCCAAGCAGCGCTAAAAGCTTTCACTTTTGCTTAGCATGCCTAAAATTGTCCTTTTAGAAGACTGCCTTGCACCTCTGCTGTTACATGGAGGGGGAGGACGCTGGAGAAGCTCTGGTGGACAGCTGCAATTCAATTTCGGGGCTGAGGTAGCAAACGATAAGCAAAAAAAGAAAGAAAAAAACATGAATGAAACGCGAGCAGAAACGAACGGAAAGATCGAAAAAAATTTTACCCTTTTATCCTCCTGGGAAGAGAACATTTGTGCTTTTTGAGCATAAAACCCTCTCACTTGAGAGCTTTCTGGCGAGATATCTGCGGAAGCCTCTTCCTACAGGCAGTTTTTTCAAGAAATGGGTATCTACATTCTTCGTACAGGACTAGCCACAATCCGAAGTTTGTGAAACATAAATCCTGAAATCAGCCACAACGCGGCTGAAACATTTGACAGGAATTCAACGGAGTGGTCATTAGCATGATTCCAAGGTTAACATGGGAACGTGGGAAGACATCTCATCATTGAGCTGGAAACTCTGCTAGCCAACCTTAGTCTCTACCAAGACTTATTCCTCCCCGGAAATCCATGGATGTTTAAGTATTGCTGAAAACGAAAACCTTTTCATCGGACGGTTTCATAACGGCAATCTCGATGTTCTGTGCACCACTCTGTACTACCTGTGATAGCGACCTTACCACTAATTTCAGTACGCTCGCTTCATCGATAATCGTTTCATCACTGTAGTGTTCTTCCAGGTATTCCCTTACCGGCTTTTCGCCGCGACCCGTTGAGTTCGCCTTAAATCCGCGCTTCATTCATACGAAAATTAAGCAGGCTCCAATCGACTTGCTGTTCAGTTATATTAAGATAACGATGTTAACGCACCCTCCAAATTGCATTTATAATGAGCTCTGATGAAAGCATTCTGCTCACTGCATTTCCTTGCAATGAACTCTGATGCAAGTCAACTGTGATGGATGTTTGCTAAAAAGCAAGCTACCCTGAAATGAAATGTACACTGCAGGGATGGCATCTCTCTCCATCCTTGCAACGCTCTAAAAAGAGCAACTAGGGAGAGCTCACTCTGCAACAGGGACAGGCTGTGAGCGAATAAACAAAGCCCGGGGGAGGGATGGGATGGGTTTTCACAGCGGTCGCGAGTTAGACTTAAATTTGAAACGTTCATCTTGAGACAGGAACTCAAAAGTTATCATTCTCATGAGTAATTGGCGCACCTATATAAACCTCAGTCCATAGCAGTAGTCGAATTTTCGCGACCGCATCGTCCACCTGAGATTCTTTGAAATTGCGCTGTTCAACCTGACTTGATACTTATGAAGAGAAATTCTTTTCTAAAGCGTCAACTCAAAATGTACATAAAATACTAACAAAATATTCATAATAGGCTCCTGAAGGCTCTGTTTTGAAAAGGCGAGGGGTGCCATCGAAATCGAAACCTCCGATTAGCATTGAAATACCAAAAGGCCTTCGTCCAGGACTCTGTGTGAACCTCTGAAATAAGAAATATGCGTTCTTTCTTTTTTTTTTCTTGCCCTTCTTGTTTACAAAAATCGCACCTGCAATCCGCTGACAATTGGAGGACGATGTGTAGCCTATTACTTGTACCGCCCATAAACCGCAGACCTTCAATCTGCTAAAAGCGATGCTGTGAAAGAAGACTAGCAAAGTGGAAAAAAAACAAGGAAATGACCAAAATATAGCGCTCATTATTGTTAGGAAAAGCCATCGCTCTTGGGATATAGGTAGGAGCGCTAAAACCCTCTCCGTCTAAACCAAGTTTTGCCGGAATACAAAAGTAAAAAGCTCTCTCGTCATACAAGCTTCTGCCTTATCGGCCTTTTTATTCAAAACGACTAACAAACAAAAATCATCGGCCATTGGCAATTATCTTTACACCACATTCCCGTGCATGCAAGAATACACGAAGAATCTGGATATTTCAATTTCGGCAATGTTTTCCAGTTATTGAAAACATTTTCAGGAAAACTTGATACCCGGCAGTTGGACCTTCGGCAGGAATCGTGAAGGCAAGGGGCAAATCGAGAAGAGAAAAGAAGAAAGAGAAAGGCAAACAGAGAGCGCGCGCATCCGGACAAGCTTTTAACGCCGATGCGTTTGATTCAATAGTGAACACTACAGGTAATCGGTTCGATTTCATTTCGGCATTGAATATCGGCGTAATACACCACTAAAGCTAGTGTAAAGAACTGCAGAAGCCAACAGGACGTATTGTGACGATACCAGGGCTAGTCTTACCCTCTTTATGTCTCCACCCAATTTCTACTCTCTGTCATCTTGGGCTTTCATGGTATCTACTCTGGAAGTTCACAAATCAGATGACTGTTAAATGCTTCAGATTGCACCAACCTTTCTTTAAACCCATGAAATCCCAGCCAAATCCATTCTCATCCCCTTGGCTGCATAATAATTGATCGCTGCCTTCTTTTCTGCTTCTGCAACAAATAAGTCGGAACCCCCGACCTACTGTAATTAGACCTTTGGTGCATTCACGCCGATCTTCGCCCGCGAGAGTAACCCAGCTGGCCCTGGAAGCTTTCAATGTTCTGGCGAGAATTAAACAGCTGACAAGTGCTGCCATGGACCTTGGTAGTTAGGCAAACAATTTTGGGTAGATGAGCAAGGCAGTAGATCAATGATACAGTCGCAGGGCGTTTGGCGCTGAGGTCGGATGGCTGTCGATCCGATCCATGCTGGGTTAAAAATTTATTCATCCTTAAATAATGAGGATTAAGACACCCATTCCTTCACCTCTCTCAACTATAGAAAATTCCACGGGGCCTGCTTCTTGCTTAAATGTCCTGATTTCTGGGATTTTAGAAAAATATTTTCTTATTTTTTGTAACGTATCTTCTCAGCCCATCTTTTACCGCTTTTCTTGTTTTCACCGTTTGGGCAGCTATTATTAAGCTCATGGCTGACTTGTTTTGTGTTGGCGATAAACCTCGCAATGTAGCCGACGGTGACAGGATCTTCGAGGGTAAGCTTGTAGGACTGGCACTCAACACGCGCTCTATCGACCAGAACACGAGCATCCGCACTCAAACCTAAATTAAACAGTGTGCGAATTTGTGGTTATTACTGATGTGAAACATATACAGAGAGTGAGTAAGTGGTAAAATATAGCAGTCAGTCTTTTCTACGGGGAGAGGGTGAAATGGTGGTTTCCCTTTGAAAAACATGGAATATCCAGATAAAAAATCTCGGCTGTTACATGAGCCTCTGCGAAAGACACTAAAAATAAGAACATTCGACTACACATTTTACGCCACCAGCGCCCCAGAAAAATCGGAACTGCTCTGGGAGCTCTTTTGTGCCTGCAAAGACCAACCGAACTGTCTACTTCGTCCCAAAAAATGGGATGAACCTGGACCTAAGAAATGGATATTCCCAGGTTCACCTGCTAGGACAGTAGGAACCAAAAAGTTCAGCTTTCTTACGCAAGTATCACCCCTATGTGACTTTCACAGCAAATTGTGCAGGCATGTGTATCAGTGTGCCAAAGAACAACATCATTCCAATTTGTTTGGTGACTCTTCATAGCTTCCGAATGTGCATAATCCTTAAAAAACAACAGCTGAGTGGACTGCCCACGGTAGTCATGAGCTGCCAGCATAGATAACACAATGTGAAGACGGACGTAGCCATCGCAAAACTGTCATATCTTCCTCTAAGGCTATGCTTGATATGCAGTAATATACCTGCAAAGGCCAGCATAACGTGCTCGTCGATGCTGTGAATCTTGCGGACAGTACGGTCATCCTGAAGCGTCGGGATGGACTTCTTCTCGACGCCAATTACCACACAGTTCCTGCCACGCACACCTACCTTAATTTATAGCGACTTCAGATGAGCACAAGTACGAGCACTGAGGGTACCAATCCAGCAGTCAGTATCAACAAAGGAGGAAGTGAAGTACACTGTCCAAACATTTCCTTTTAATTCTTTGCAAAAAAAGATAACCCGTCGTTTTCAGGAGAACTAGACGATGAGCGCGGGAATGGCAGGGGTGCGGGGGATCGGAAACTCCTCAAGATAAGGAATTGGTCGGACGGTACTGAAAAAGTCGTGCTTTGGATTAGATAGAATTTTTGGAAGGATCTTTACTTGTTATAGAAACAAAGAAAGCTCTACATGTGAAGTGAAACAAATCAGAACTTGTCGAAAAAAGAAGGCGGCATGTACTGAAAACATTATCTAAGCGTGCGAAGGACAAACTGAGCATAATAGGTCAGATATTATATGGAAACCGGTTCAGAATAAAAGTTCCTGCTTTTTCGCTTCAAACAACGGTAGGACTTTCCTCGAGTTACTGTTGATTGCTCCAGGCTAGTGGAGGACGCTAGGTTCCTGTCCTACTGTGTGACGAATACGACTGGGAGTGCATTGCGGGGGGCATTTAGGGCTGTGCATTCGAACACTTTTATATCCCCTGCGCCTGAACATCGCGTCTCCGTTACAATATGACGGAAATTTGCCCTCCTCCTATACCTCCCTCATCTTTCTTCCTAGCTTAGGCTTAGGCCTTTCTCGCTGCTAGGCTTGCAACCCACTCAACGGCTTCCCCCCCCCCTTCTTCCTCTGCCAAGCATTTTTCTTGTAAGCAGTTGAGGTTTCGCATGCTTCTTTCCTATGTCACATACTTCAGCGATAAAAGTTCTGCATTCCATAAGTGGCGGCATCAGTTGCACTGGAATAACTCCCTTCCACTGCACTCGCTGAACGATACCGTCCTGTTCGATTTACTTGAAACTAAGGAAACGGTGTTTCATGTTCCGGAAAAACGGCTGTTGTTTCACATTGCTTCTGGAGAAAAAAAAAGAAAGCTAAAGAAAAACACGGCGAACACTTAAGTTTCAAGCCCTCAAATTCAGCTCCTCCATGCCTCTATATCTAAGGGGGCAAGAGTTTGCAAAACGCATCCTCAGATTCAGTTTCCCCTCTGTTGCACCACTTCACGCGAAACCCTCTCAAATTCAGTCCCTCTCCTAAATTAACTTCGCCTTTAAAATCCAAGCACATGGTACCATTCTCCAGAGATTTCGCTTCACATAAGCTATCGAACTTAGTTTTCCCTCTCAGAAATACTATTGCTTACAAGCTCCTCTCCTATTCCCCCCCCCCCCCCTACCGTGCAGTTTGTTTTCTTAAGATCCCTTTCGTTGGTATCGTTAACGATGCCCATAGAAATATGATCTGTTTACCAGAGCGTCAATATGGTTGTGCCCGCACCGATAAATGCTGGATCCAAACTGAAGTCCCTCAACCTCTTTTCCACTCGGGACTGAACGCAGCACCAAGCATTTTCGAACTCAGTTCTCCTCCTAGAAACTCCAGCCTGACTCCGCGTCCCTTCCCCTTCCAACAACTAAGCTACGCCATCTGGCGCGCTGAAATATCACTGCTCCTGAGGCACAAGTCGGGTGTTTACGAGTTCTCCACCAAAAGTGGTCGCCGTAGACAAAACGTAACACGTTTAACACCACAACATAAAAATAAAGACATTTGTGCATCGCTTTCTTGTTTGGGCGGTTATCCCTTTCAGGTTTTCAGGAAGCGTTCGTAGGCCTTTAATTTCTGGTTTTATTCACTGAGTTGTTTGATACACCTTTCGTTCGGATATGCGAAACCATTTCGCCTCCTACAAATACGTTACGATTTTGCAGTTCATGAAAAACCCTGTTTGGGAGTTCCAGCTCTTTTTGCACAAAAATATGCTAAGAGGCACAAAAAAAGAGTGGTTTAGCGAGAGGATCGGAGCACTTACAGCAGTGGATCCTTTCTTCACAGCCTCCTGCGCGTATTCCACCTGGAAGAGATGTCCGTCGGGGGAGAAGATTGTTATTGCGCGGTCGTAACGATCCATTTTCGATCCTTTTGACAGGAGCTCCAATTAAATATACAATAGAGGAAGCAGTGCACAAAACAAGCACAGCAAAGATCCTGCTACCAGTTTACGCACTAACAGGGACGCCACATCTACTTACGAGGATTTTGTTCCGCTCCTCTCACGCCGTAAAATTCCTCAACCGCTTCATTCGCTCCAAGAGACTTTCGGCTACTTTCATTTGCCTCTAAAAATCTTTAGAGCTGTTTGCTTCTCCCTCTTGAAAAATCCCCTTCCCCCTTAACGTTCTAAGTTCTTCGCATGGTCGCGATCCAAAAACTA
The DNA here is from genome assembly GCA_013433145.1 of Ascaris suum. NCBI lineage: Eukaryota > Metazoa > Nematoda > Chromadorea > Rhabditida > Ascarididae > Ascaris > Ascaris suum. The sequence continues at coordinate 12,771,068 of CM024174.1, forward strand.
TGTTTAGCTGCTGAAAGTCACTTGTTACTACCTTGTTACCTGAGGATCTCGCGTACAATATCTCCTAAGGAACAATCATCCGTTGTTATTGCGTGAGGTTACAAAACCTTCACACACTCCTTTTTGGAGTTCCAAGTATGAATGGACTTCTGAGCGTGCTTTCGTGCATACTAAGACTGCTTCTACTTTTTTTTTCACAGCTTTTTTTCCAGACAAGTTCGCGGGTTGTGGCGTTTCGGATCTTTCCGCGCACTTCATTATGACATAAAATTGAGGGAAGGTTGTAGATAGGACCTACCTAAATGTGTTAGCAAACTTAAGGAGCAGACTACCGCGACAACACTGCCTCTCTGAGGCACTACTTGCACAACCACCCCCTGCCACGCCAAGAACAAAAGTGAACAGCAAGGTGAACAAAGATCGACGAACAAGATTCAACGGTACCATAAAAACCAATACAGATTGCGCGCTGTACTGTATGCAAAATTGAACGACCTAGCTATAACTCTGGAGTAATCTAGGGAAGACTGCCTTCTCAAGCTCCGCCTGCATCCGCCCTTGTCCTGGAAATCCTGCTGCCTCTGTCGTTTGTCCGGATAGTCCTGGTGGGATTTTTTTTAGCAACGACCGAAGGCAAAAAACACTGAAGTAGCTCGTTACCGCTAAGCTGGTAGCACGTTTGAAAAGAGTTGTCGAAAGTCTTTCTGTGTGCCGAAAACACATCATTAAATCGCATACTGAGTACAGCATTCACAACCAACCAGCGCAAACTTCTGTGATAATGCAATCGGTTCGGCGCACTTAGCCACAAGCTTACGCGCACGGGAGAGATAGATGAAAATCCGCTCATCATCACAAATTCTGACTCCCTCTATCTGCTTCCCGTACACCATGCTCCTAGCAGATTTTCCATGACAACAGAAAAAAAGTTGTCGTAAACGATTCGGGAAAAAATTCGGCAAAACTTATCCCCTCTCTTCCTCCTTCCAAAATATATATATATATATATATATATATATATATATATATATATATATATATATATATATATATATATATATATATATATATATAGAATTCTTTAGCTTGTCCTCGAATGGCGATACCATAATTGGTATATCAGTTCAGCAGTGAATGCGCATCAAACTACACATACTACACCTCTAAAGATTCGCCGTTTCGTGCAATAATTGCAAGTGTCGCAATCAATTTTCCAACATAGGCGAATAATCCTTAATCATTGTTTTCCATTCGCTGTGACTTTCCAATAAACCTGCTTTAGGATTATTCGGATAGGGTTATTCACATTCACGTATGAATATATCTTAGAATGGGAGTTGCAGCTTTGATGTATGCTCACTTAGTGCTGCATCGAGAGTCTGAAATGCTGCAGTTTTGCCTCATTTAATTCGATGAATTTCTAGCACAAGTAATCAGAATCACATTTTCGACAACATGCATTTCGTAATTTTTGCATAACGCATAATAGCTTTAAAGTTAGTATGATTTTTATGTACGCGTAATGTTTTAGATTAGCCATTCAATAGTTCGAATACGGCTCGTTAAGTAGAGTAGTTAAATCAGGCTCACCTATTTATTAAATGCGTGGCAGTCACGGTAAGTGGTCACTTGGTGACCCGAACGGCGACGGGTTTAATGACTGCATTCTTGTATCCGACGGTGGCAAACGGTATGTTGACCTCAATTCTTTTCATAGCCGTAGTGATGCTTAGAAATAGATAGGAAAGTAGGCCTAAGTAGCACCGGCTTAAAAGCCGATCGACCCTAAAAATTGACGTTTCTAGATCATTTATGGACACAGGAGCTCTATGACTGTTACGACCAAGTTATTGAGTGCAGTTGAAAAGGGGGAAGGAGCGTACATTAAAACTTTTTAATGAACTAGGGAAGAGAAATAGCAAGTGAGAAAGCTCGCCAGAGAAGCTGATACGAGGTGCGCCTCCACAAACCTTTCAGCTGATCAGCCTGCCATAATGCACTCTGCAGATGGGAATTTGCGAGCGCTATATGGTCCTGCATGGCTAATGTTAATAAAGAATCACGAAAGGTTTTCTTTTCATCAATTCCGGTAACAGCGGTGAAGCTATTTAAGCTGAAGTCGGCCGAGATGTCTAAGCTGAAGGACATTTGCACTCTGATTCGACTTTGTGCTCCACATGGAGCGTGAAAGCATTATGAAATGAATGACTGTAGCTCATTATTATATACTGAAAACGGGTCATCTATAGGCCGTTAAATTTTTTCTTGGAGCAGACTCCAAACAGTAGTTACTCTGCATAGGAAACCATAGCCCCAAATGTCTTCGATGCGATATTTCTTCATACGAAGAGGCGTCGTAAAATCTTACGTTTGTGGTAACCTACTGTTTTGAAAAACTGGGCAATAAAAACTACGTCTGGAAAGAAGGAGACACGAGGAGATGAATAAGTTCAGTTGAATAGGTCATTTAATCTCGATCATTAGCTTTGGACCAATAATGAGTATAATCTTTTGTGGAGACCAGAGAGGTTTCTGCTTAAGCGCGTCATCAGAAATGTTGTGAGAAAATTTTTCTGAGAACAACATATTTCTCATATGCTGCGACCAGTATTTGCAATTATGCGCATGTTCGATATTTAACGGTTTAAGGATTGCTTTTTATTTAAAAAACCTTTTACGTCCCCAGATGGCACTCATATAATTCTCCAGGCAGCTGAACCCATATCTGAATTCTGAAGTTCTCCCTGCATGGTTCTTTGAGCCGAGGCCATGACACATATAAGCGATCAACTACGAGTTTCTCGATATTCTGCATCTGCTTGGCCACCATCAAACTCAAAGAGCGGCATTTACGGGAGTGCTGGATTCGTTATAAAATTGTGGGGTGCGTCCTCTTGAAATAAGGCCGCATCGTAATGTAGAACGCTTTCTGCTATACGTGATATGGGAGTTCTGTCGGTTTCTTCCGATTCCTTCATCACAAAAAAGTGCAGCGCAAAAAGTGCAACTTCGCGACATGAGATGAGTTAACATATTCGGCTAGAATATATACCAAGAATCAATAACCAAAATTATGAAGTGAACCTCTCATGGTCCGTTTTCATACATTTCGCAGCCACGTCCAGCACAGCGCAATCTTCGGTAAGTACTCCCGAAATTCATAACGCAACTTAAATAGTTGCTGTTGAAACAAAACAAAGCAAAGCTTTCGATACAAATAACAAGAAATTTCGGTACCTAAATTTATCGCTCAGTTCTGTTGGTTTCCCAAAACAATGATGATGAGGGGTTCACAGAGTGATAACCGCTGACAAGAACTCAGGAAGTGAAAAGCACTAACCGTAGATTGGCGCATAGTAAGATCTTGTCGAGGAACTTTTGGCACATTTGTGTCGCTATCTTTCCTATCGTAGGTATTACCGCTTGCTTCCGACAATAATACTGCGGACGCCATGCTCCGTGGTTCAACCAACAGGTCGTCGGTGACACATCGATTGTAGTGATTGCTCCCGACTGGACTCAATCAGGGAGTTATGGAATTTCCCAACGGTATCGGGACGCCAGACCAGACCAGGACAAGTAGGCTAAAGCTTATTTAGGATAAGAGGGGAGGAAGGTTTGATAGTTCCAGAGAGGTCAGAGCAGGTTAGGTGAATATGCGTTTGTTTTTTTTGCCAGTGTGTCTCACTGGTAAAGTTGGGCGAACAAAAATTCGAAGCCATGGGGAAAGGGGGGTAGGAAGAGAGGGGAGAGGAGGAGAGGAGTACGAATGCTGTATAACTCACTAAAGCTCGTTCATGTTTAGTCGAAGTATCTGTATGCCTGTTAGATGTTTTCGACATGGAACTTTAGCAGTTGCAGCTATCGTTTCAAAAGCAACCAAACAAGATCGTGAGTGGGGTGATTTTCGGGGCGAGGTTGTCAGGTCGATGGAGTCGGATGACCCCGTTCTCGATCACTTCCGCTGCAGTCTTCTGAAGATTCCAGATTGGTCATGAAGCCAACATGTGTAAAACTTTGTGAAGGAGTGGTTTGGCATGTTTTCCTGTGCTTTTGAAAATTTGCGCATTTTGTCGACATCATTTTTTGCGCACATTTGTTTATTTTCGTCTGTCTATCTATTACATTCATCTGAGAAGATTGCAGAGCTTCGAAATAAGAAATTCACTCAGCGAAATGTACATCATAGCCGAGACTTCTGCTAAAAAAGTTTTTTGCGTTATCTTGCAGTAATAAAAAGAGTTAGAAGTATTTTAACGTGGGAAAAAATTTGCCACATTTGACTCCGATCAATTTTCTATTTATGCCGCACGGCTCATCAGTGAAAACTGATCGATCTTTAGTTTAGTGTTCGAATCATTTAATGTAGGGATGCATTGTTCTGTATATTTGTTATCGGCTGATAGCTTATGAAATTTCTTGTCAAATAGTGGAAAGGCAAAAGCGCACATCGTGTCACCTTCTCCGATACTCTTCTACACTCATTTCAAGTAACGCAAGTTTTTGAAAGATATTACAAGCAATGCTTTGCTGCTTTGTTGAACTCCAATTACGTTAATACGTACAATTAGGTGCCACTTATCTAGTGCACTACTATCGTCCTTTCCTCTGTCACGGATAAAGCTTGCTAAATGTGCCCTCCTTAATATTGCCGTTAATAATGGCATTAATAGTTAGTAATACTGATTAATATAGACGCTAAAATAATAGCGCTGATAACTAATACTAGGGCTGTTTCTACTAGCATTATCTTGTACTAGGAGCAGTACTAATATGAATATTAATGCTGCCACTAGAACTAATTAGTGTTAACATAACGGCATCATTGCTTGTTATAAAAGCATGTAGTAAAATTATTTGTCTGGCCACTTGTTTTTGATATGGGGGCTGAGGAATGAATGAGCCAGGATAGTAAAAATTCGTGACTTCAACTCCAATGCCGGGAAAGAATGTAGTCTATCAATATAACACTAATTCCAAGAGCTAAAGGTTTGACCTCTTGACTCCGATTCCTCACGGAGCAAAGACTTGGCTCCTGGAGTACATTGAGGAAAAACTCGTCTTCGGAGTTGCATAGACGCGCACGATTGGCAGGGAGGTGCACCTAGTCAACAAGCGTATCCTACAAGACTCCTGCATTTGCAACAAAAATTTCTTCGATTTTTTCATATCCATTTGTGGAAGAAGTGCCCTGCTTAAAGTGTATAATACAGGAAAAGGTCTGGTCGGTAAAAGTGGACCGTTGGGTGCAATAACACTAACTTCATATCAACAAAATCAATTTGCCGTGTTTCGATGATTTTTATGCATTTAGGTTGTTGACTTCTTTCGAAAAGAGAATGGGCGATTGGTTTAAGTGAGATGCATATATAAGATAACCCAGGAAATAACAATTCGTCCGAAAATCTTTTTTATCTGGTTGGCTGGTCGTCTACGCTTCTGAAATTTTTATTTTTTGGAGGATGTGTTGCTGCACTTCTCAGTAGTTACAACTTCATATATCTGCATTTCCCTGCTTCTGCTCCCCATCATCTTTTTTTAACTGGTTCAGTGCAGGTATTGTGCTTCCATGTCCCATTCGCTGTTTTTGTCGGCATTCAAAGAATAGTAAACTAGTACTGCATTGCCTCGGAGGGGGCGCCGACCTCCCCATACCTCCTTCATCCCCTATTTCATGCTCCGTCTCTCTACACCTCATTTGCTCTTGACTACTTGAAAAATAGCCAGACTGGTCGGAATTTCGATAGATAGATTCGGTCATATATGGGGAGATAGATGGGCGAGGAAACAAAGAATCACATGGAAATTGGTTGGGTGAAGACAGAAGGAAGTATGTGCTCGCTGAGTGCTGCACACAGAAAATGTTCAGATTCGTAGTCAGCAAGCAACTCGTCATTCGTCGCCTTCCCGCATGGGTACCGTTGATTGAAAGCCACACTGACGGGAGCACGCTTTACTACACGATTCGGACAACGATATCAACTGAAGTTGTTAGAGCTCTATGTTCGCTATGAATAGTTTTGCTGACTTTGCATCTTGGCAAAACAGATTGTTTGGATTAGAACTCTGTAATTTGATGCGTCCAATTGGAGACGAGCTCATTCTTTACACCCACCCATCCGTTGATCCATAACAACCTCATATGTGCCTCTTTGCATTTACGATCCTAATAAAAGAAATTGAGCGAATTTTCACCCTCTAATTTTCTTCGGAGTTTTCCTTAAAATTTCATATATTCATTCCCTGATGATTAGCTAGAACACAACAAGAATCCTTGTGAATGCAATAATTGGATATTTCAATGCTGCCAACTATTGACATGTGGGTAGATAGTCAAGCGAACACAGCAGTGTGTTTTGGACTTCTCCGATTTCAACACACTGCAGGCAGTGAACTTTGAACATAAGTGAGTTAAAGTGCTCATATTGTGCTTTCTTACAGTCACACTTTAAACTTAATTTCGATTAGATATTTGGTCTTTACAGAAATAACATAATCGAGATCTTTCCTCATTAAACGCGTAATAAGAGTCGTGTCGTATTACTTAACAAGAGGTGGATTTCTTTCAGCTTGATGACATCACAAATTTTCTCCAAAATAACTGTGCTGTACCCAACGACTGGCTTCGTCTGGAATTGCTTTTGGATGAGGTACTTCGCACAGTTGTTGGTTTTCACGATTTCTCAAGTTGGGTTGTAATGTAGCTGAAACGTTTCGAGGAGTCTTCTGCTTTTGAGCAGATAAGATTTAGAACAGTTCATTGAATAGATATGATGGAAGGCAACAAGAAATTGACGCGGAGAAAATATGGATATTGCAGAAAAATTGCGATTCCTCGGGTAGCCTTTATGAGAAAGAGTTCTATGGTCATGTGGCTAAAATAGTGAAACAAGTAAGGAACATTTCAATGACTTGCATCGATGCCTTCACGAGTCATTAAAATATGATCGAGTGTCTCACATCAAGCTGTTCATCTTTCTTCCGCTGATTGACCCAAGCGATGGACAGCGGGTAGCCAGCGATCAAAATTTCACTTGTCGTTAACTCGACCAAGGCTCGGCTGATGGTCGGGATGAGAACATGTAACCAGGGCAGAATGTTGGCCAGCCTTGATATCAAATTGACTGGGCATAAAAATACCATTGCGGGCGAGCTTAAGAGGTTCCGTATTAAAAAACTTTGAAAGGATTTGTGATCGCAATTTCGAGCGTGTAATTGTTTGGCGTTATATAGTTCTTTGGCCTGCCTTCCTTGTTTCGTCAAACACTCGTCTAGAAAGTTGTCGTCAACGGAGACTAAGCACAACATGAGCAGCGATTCGAAAGAAAACTTGATAGGTAGATTTGAACCACCTCAGTTTGTGATCGCTTGCGTGTAAAACTGAATTCAACAGGCTGACAAATGGAAACTGAAGGCGATCGAAGACGCCGTACTCACGAGATTTGCTTACGACGTCACGCAAGAGAACTGCATAGCCGTATGGAAATCCTGCAAAGATCACTCGTCCATTCACACTAATAAGGTTGTTTTGAGCATCGCTAATCATTCTTCACCTGATCAATTTTTCAATGAAACTTAGAGTTTCGGAAACACTGAACGGTAGCTGGTCTAGCTGGCACACGACAGGACCAAGAGATAAATAACTGATATCATTAGTCCTCTTCCTTTCCCCTCGGCACCACAGTACGTGCAAAGATCGACTTGCACAACCTGCGTTATAGAGATCCTTCCCCTAGCATCCTCTATCGCTCGCGGTTGAGAGAGCCTTTTGTTGAACAAAGCAATCTTTGTGGAATGTTCTTCTAAGCAGATTTATTAAAGGTGTTCCACTACTTACTATATGTGTTAAATGAAGCGATCAAGCATAAACGGAACCTGGATTTCTATCAAATTAAAGTTGACGATCTTATGGAGATACTTACATCGGATTTTTTAAACGTTCGCAGCGAGGTGGGCTTGAATTTTCCAATTTCAACGCTAATTATCACACGACTTCAGAAGAATCCCCGTGTTGTAAATCTCGAATAGTTTTGTAGAATGGTAATGTTGGAGGGAGACAGTTTTATTGAGAGAAGGGTGCGCTGTTAAATACCGTGGGTTTTGGGAAGCTGCAACATTCGCAGATAAACAACTGCATATTGTGCACTTTTTCACAGCAGCATATGTGCGCCGCACGTTTCATACAAACTTCAGCATCTTTTAATGTTACGCCTTCTTCCTTGTTATCAAGTTTCGGTTTCCTTAAACTTGCGAGAAAGCCCAAATTAGATAGAGAGAGAAATCTCTTACTTTTCTCAGTGCCATTTCATGCGTTAATTCAAGGCCTCATCGTTGTGAAATTTTGCCTCCTATGGAGAGGGCCACTGAAATTTGCTGGCGTTCCTATTCGTATTAACAGCCCACTCTGCGCTATTTTTGCTGCTCTAAATAATTCTCTGAGGATCTGCTGGGGAAGATGTGCCATAGCTTCCTTACTGTGTGTGTGCAGTCGACATGCGTAATCAATATTCGACTTTAATATGACGGCATTTTCCGTCGATCTGATGTTTGAGTAATGAAATTCACGTGGGAAACAGTGCATTTGTAGAGTCCTTCATTTTACTGCTTTCGATTTCGAGCAGGGAACCTGTGGAAGAGTTAAGCAAGAAACTTATGCTTCATCGATGTTTTCGCTTCTCTTTGCTATGGGAAGTAAATGATGGGGATGACCTTGTCGCAACGGCGGAACAAATTATATACAAGCATTTCAAATTCACGAATCGGCCCAAAGTTGACCGATCCCTGTTTGAAGGCGATACGAAGACAGTCCAGCAGTAAATCGAGCAAGTGTAACCGCTAACATATTCATATGAAGAAGCCCTCCAAATGGAAACGATACGTGTTTTTAGGTTGAGGTTTGGCACATGATCAAAACTTGGATTTTAGCTGGACGCAAAGTGCGCCAAAAATATGTACGAAATTTGCTACAAGCCGTTAGATTTGTGCATTTAAACTATAAAGAGGTTGGCACCAATATTTTTCTTCCGCGATAACTGCTATGGATTTATTCCTTTAGTCTTTTGGAGGTATTTGTTGTGACAGCTACAGTTGACCAAGAGCTAAGAATTTAGCGACAGTTCATTTCCGGATTATACAAAATAATCCCTCATTTTAGATAAAAAAACGCTTTCTTAGAAGGAATTTAGTTGCAGATAAATTGCTTTGCTTCATATTCCTGTTTTCTATGTGAATCTCGTTCAAGATCAAGTTTTTTTAAAAGATATCTGCAAGTTTCGTTTCGTCTGATTTTCTTTCTTTAAACGATTGGTTCCTGCAGCTAATTTTCTTTCAGAAGAAGCATTCATAAACAGCTTGTACGTTCAACTGCACTACTCGTTCACTTCTTCAGAGTCCATCTGATGAACCTAAAAAACATCCAACTTATGTCTTCATTTACCAACCACCATCTTTCGTAGCTATTTCACGGATAAGCGGTTCCTGCTCCCCCTTCTGCCCATCTGCATATCTATCTTATAGCCCTTTGCATATGCATAAGTTTTGCAGCTGGTAGTTGTTACGGCTAATATTCTGAAAATTTAGAGCAATTGAGAGCTAACGCTTAAGTTCCGAACAGAAACGCTTAAGCCATCTTATCGTGATGAGGATTTTGCAGTGCCGCGCAATAGTGAACGATGAGTTAGTGAAAAGAGAAATAAGCGACGAGCATCAAATCGTTTTTGAGATTTGCACTAAGCGAAGGATACCTCGGGATATCATTATTGCATGCTTTGGATGGCACGGAAAACAACCATCGTCAGCCATCGAGGCATTCGATGTGTTTACATACACTTGGCGAGAGAGTGCCTGCATGGAGATCGGACACAAGGTCGCCTATCATGCTTGCGTTGTTATTGGCACGGTTCGTCCATTATGTTTCTAAAATACTGGAAAGCATTACTCATGAGTTTTCAAATTCGGTTGAATACAACTACCATCTCCGCAGTCAATTGCAGCTCTCAAAGTAGCTTTGTAAGAAGTTGCACATCTCTTGAAAGCCTACCAGTTTGAGCGGCTGTGGTTTGAGCGATCCCTAATTTGCATCGCTCAAAGAAATTTGAGGGAATAGAGCCGCATCATATGTTTCGCGCTGAGGCTATTGGTTAGTGGTACTTGAGACCGCCATCTGCAGTTCCGGTTCGACTTTTTATCAATATGAACTCATTAGCTATTCAACAGAAGGTATCAATATCAACTTTGGGATAAATCCTTCTTGCGCATAGTGAACTTTACGGCAGCCATTTGTAAAGACGCACAGGATCTCCAGAATTAATAATTTCCAATAGGAAATGATACCTATGTTTACGTTGTTGGATAATTTCAGCAGCTTGTATTATCGTTTCACTTGCGTGCGAATGGGTTTGAGAGTGTCGCGAAATTCTGATGTTTAGCAAAAGTGAACCGATAAATCTTTCTCCATCGTCTACCGAGTAGGGATGGCAGCGAGAGATCTTGGTCGTTGAACAAATGTTTTATGTAAAGCTTTAGCACAACAAATGATACCATGCTGAAAAGAGAAGTTTAATCTCCCTTTGGAACGCCATTCCATGGTCTGCGCTTATTCCATCTATTTTACGCTTATAACGTGTTGCTATCAACATGGTTATGCTTACGGCATATCATGGTGTTTGGCACTCGCAAAACGCTGTTCGATCATATTTTTCCTTCTGCCGCATACAATCGTTCAGTTGTTATAATTTTCCCTAATCTCAAAAGTCAACCGTTGACGTAACGTGCTGCAATGTGTGCCGTATTGAAGAAAATGTACATCGCCGGGGGTATGACGGAGACACATTTTTCAACGATTTCCATTGCTATGATGCTGAGCGGATGAAATGGTTGGAGATGGCACCGATGCATAATGCGAGGTTTGAACTGCGTTTTCATTTCAGCTTGTCAATTTAGGGGGACCTTGAGCCGGACGAATATTTACTAATAGGACTAACAGTAGAAGCACACTGAATACCGTTACGTGTAATTTCTCCGTCACCCAACCAAGCAGGATTCTAGATTACCTCCTTCCTATATCAAATTGCATAGAGCTTAACTCATGTTAAGACATTGATCGCTGCTTTCATTGCGTTGAAAAATTCGAAAATAATGACAGAGAGAGCTGCAAAAGGAATTTCTGAAATCAAGAAAGGGATATTTCGCCGAAATCTTGCCCATGCCTTCATCAGGGGCGGCAATAGAAGCTTCGAGGAGCAAAAATTGAGATGGTCAATAAGGACGTCGAAATTCTGCGAAGAGCCGACCACAGTCGGCGATAAGCATAACGTACCTTTAGATTTCTCCGCTACCTCCACGGCGTCGCAGTTGCAGTCACATCTTTATTCGCCAAACGTCTTAGGCTTGCTCAACTCAGATCCTCGAAAGAAAAGAATTTCTAGGCGTATCGACTGCTTCACTGATTTGAAATGCATGAACTTAGCCGGTGTGCTGCAAAACAAAGAGCACAAGTGGAAGGAAGCATGGTAGAATGCTAGATGGCGAGATACTTAAGGTTGTTGATGTGAGTCGAATCATAAAAGGCATAAAACACCAAACGAACAAATTTTTGAAGGTGCTATGTTGCTGGCTGCGAACTAAATGGCAAAGTGTTCGTTTGTGGTGGATCGAATGGTCACGAGAGATTAAAGTCGGCTGAAATATATGATGCTGAAAAGAATCAGTGGACACAGCTGAGGTAGGATGATTTTTTGAGTCAAGCAGACACTCTATAGCTGATTACTTATCGCATCTAGAACAATCCATCTGTGCCGCTATCCCCTTCTGTTTGCATTCCACTCTCCTACCGACTACAATGATGGCAAATACGCCTCTGCCAAGGGGTCTTCCATATCAGCGTCCTGCGCGCTTACTATTTCTACGTTGCAAATTCATGTGATTTGTTGTGCATATCGCTAAACGTCACTTTAAGCCTCCCCTTCATAGATGATTGCAAATGTAAACAGAAATGGCACAGCCATGCAAACTGCAATAGCAGCTGTCCCCCTTTAGTTGAAACCCATTTCACTGGGTTGCTGATTTAACGGACTGAAAATAGCGTGAGCTTTCAGTGTATATCGAATGCCGATTAAATATTGGTAATGTGGCCGGAGATCGTTTTGGTTTAGTCAAAAGTGCTCTTAATTTCGTCGAAAATGAATGAACGTGGAAAAAAATGGGTGCAGAATGTGATTTCTCAGATGAAATTGTTTTTCCTAGAGTAAATTAATTTTTTTTATCGAGGGGAATATTGCTGGTGTCAGTGCAAGTTTTCATTTATGCGAAGCGAAGAAGTGGCTAACACTGAGCTTGGTAGAGTCATAATCGGTTATGGTGTTCCAAAACGAACTGATGCTAAATATTTTACTGCAAACCGCATCAGTATAGAGTATAGACCAAACGTAGATTGTACGCATGCGTATATTACCAAAATATGTAACTTCCCTTAGAGGTACCTATGTTACCGCCCGCCCATTCTGTTGAACTCGCGAAAGCCACAAGTTGTTAAATCCATTGAAGAATCCCAAATTTTCTCCACCCAAGAGAAAAATAGGCAATCGCTATTTGTATAAGAGAAATGATTCACCGAGTTTCCGTCACAATTTTGATGATAAGCTGACTCAAAAGGTGAATGAAAACTTACTCTTTGCACTGAGTCATTCTTTGCGAGGAAAACATTTACAGTCTCTGCGGAAACCGTTCATTTCGCAAAGAAATGCCAAGAGTATCTTCTTTCCCTGCGAAAAATGTCACTGAAAGTTGCTTGGTCCAGTGTCATGAAACCTTGCGTGCACCGCTAGGTTAATCAGTTTTTTACTGCCCTTTTTAAGTGACGCTTCTCGCCAGAAAGTTTTCGCAATAAAGGACAAATTTTTGACAAAGTGCTCTTCCAACAACAAGATTGCCCCTGATACTCTAATACCTCCAGTCACACTAAAATCGTATTCGACATTATTTATGTTGCTTTTGAAATAAAACACGGTTGTACTTAGAAATTGCGCCAAAGTGGCAACATGTGTGCAAGAGCCATAAAGGCATTCCAAATTAAGGGATATGCATTTTGCGAGGTCTGATGCGGCGGCATGCACGATGAATGGTCGTGTCTATGTTGTTGGTGGATTCAGTGGAGAGTTCGTTCTCCAAAGCGTTGAAATGTACATACCAGACAGTGATTTGTGGATTGAGATCGCCACAATGAATACGCCCAGATCAGGTAACCCTCTTTAGTGTTTGTTCACTATCACCCATGTGTTGTATGCTTTATGTATGCTTATAAGGCATAAAAATACTCGCGATTCTTCAAAACGTGAAATGAAATGTTGCCGACGATATATAAACTCTTTCCTACGCGCTCATCTGCGATCTGCATAGGTACGCGCCCTTCAATGTCGAGCATTTTGGTAGGCCAAGAGGCATCTGTTCTACTGGACTGCCATCTTGTGCTGACTGTCACAAACGCACGCGTATGATTATCCCACCGCGCATCATAGCGCTAACTGCAACTCAAAAGCGTATTGATGGCGAGAGCCTGGAGCTGTACAGGAGTTGTACAGAACCCTGTCCTAGGAGGTCCCACTGACAGTGCATTTGCAGCACTTTGTCCTTCAATGGGATTCATTGAACGGGATTGAATTTCATTGATCACAGTTTCATGGCCTGCGCTCATGAGCACACAGAGTTCGCTCTTTCGCGGCTCTTTCATCCTCAGCAGGTCAAGAAATTGGCGCTGTAACTCTGTACACTTTTCGAAACAAGCCACGGATAAAAGTAGGCATGGTTCATTCATTGAAATGGGAAAGCTGGAAAGGTTCTAGGAACTTCCACATACTTCTTCTTGTGTGGATAGCGGAATACTGTTTCCATCCCATCAGTGACGTGAAGCTGCTAAAATACAACTTTTATCATATTTTCGGAAAGTAATGCTGTTTTGCTTTTACTGGAAATCTTCAGTTCACTGCGCAGCGATAAGCGGAATGTTGCTTTAAGGACTAGCGTGCGTTGTCGACGGAGACAGTATTGTAATAGCAGGAGGTTTTGATGGTTCTGCGCGTCTTTCGAGTGTCGAGCGACTCAGAAGCTGTTCATCGTATACAATGATTCTCCCATCGATGCCGTCGGCAAGGTTAGTGCTAGAAACGATTGAAATGCTATGGAAAACGAACGACAAAGAGTAGCACAATTGCAGCGAAGCTGAACACAGTGGCTGCGAACAGCGAACCGAGCTGTGGTCATCCCCGGGCAAGGGTAGGCAGTAACCTGCACTGTATGTGATGCATTGTCAACAATGCAGTAGTGCGTCAAAGAAAGGCCCAGTCTTCCAGTGAAAACATGAAATTTTTTCACTACCATTCGCCTTAGAACGCCAAATCATGCCAACATGCGAACTTTCAGCTCAGTCGGTCTACCGAACATACTTTTTTGAATGTGCCCAGCTTTTGAAGATGTGAAATTCTAAATGGAACAGTAGAAAAAAATACATAAAGATGTCATGAACAATTCAAAAAGAAGTGATGCACTGAATTCATGAGCAAAAGCGGATACTGCTGGTAAGATGATTTTATTTGGACTAAGCGCGAGCCGTTTCTTATACGGCAAACGTCACCATCGGTGAACGCAGTCCCTTTAGACATAAAATTGTTTACAGAAGTTAGTTCCACCTGAGTGATCTCGTTCACTGCGGACATATTCATTGGCAGGGAGGTAACAACGAAAGTTGGCAAGACGGCGGAAGAGGTAACAAGCAGGGAGCAGATTAACTGCAGGTCCGATGATATGCGCTTTCCGCACTTCCTTCTATCGCACCGTTAGGCAGCGTGAATGTTCAAAATGTTAGGAGGTTACTGATGACACATTCGTTTCCCTAATCCGCTCCGTGGGTGAACGAACACTCAACTCCAACTCCAACTCAACCCTATGAACGAAAGCAATTATCGCCTTTATTAAAAAAGAGCAAATCAAAAGGATCAAGCTAGAAATTTCATAAACATACTAGCTCTTTTCCTGGTTAATGCGCAGCCTTGATTGTTGCTCTTACCCACGAAGGAAGAAATTGAGTGAATATGGCAGTTTCGAAATAACTCAGTGAAAGGAAGTAAAAAATGGACGTCCGACTTGTTTGCCATGGCTTGTAGATACAAATTCAGTGCGAATCACTCGCTTTAACGGTGCGGGTAGTCTTAATCAGGGACGCGTGCGTTTAAGAGCACATGAGTTCTTAATGGTATCAGTGACTGGTAGGGACGCCGCTTTGTTCTTCGTTAGTCAGGACGTCGTGACAGTATTATAAAGAGGTAGTATTCGAAGGCCGATGCTAGACATATTTCAGAAAGCATCGAAGGCCCTATCAAACTCAGTCAAAACTTGAGCGAAAACAGAAATTTCTGTAGCAATTATATTCCTTGGTTTAGCACGTTTGCGACATTTCGACTTTGCTTTTATGCGCCTTTTTAAAATGTTAAAGGCACATTGCGAGACTTTATATACATCATATTCATGTGTTACGCTTAGAAAGAGTCTGCGTCATACATCGAAGAAACCTAGAAGGCTTTTTATTTTACTTCAACTTGAATCACTTAGCTCACTATACAAAGAATGGTTGTTACAGCGGCTGCAGTGCTGCTCCCAAAGAGTCGTTATAAACTGTTACATTTGCGCTGCGAACAGTTTGCTTCTTCCGGTAGATTCGTCCTCTAATGTTGGTTTGAAAAAAAAGACCCACCTGAATTAGGCTTAGCTTGCGGCTGTCTGTGCGCTATGTGCGATTCAGAAGAGAAGCGAAACACGAGCTTAGATGATGCTGCACGTTAAATATATGAATTTGACGTTAGACGATAATGGGAAATCAGTTTAGAAAATTTTCTTCTTTTGTCTCAGTTTATGACTGATTCTGATAGAACCTTTGATGCTCTTTGATGTGTGCTTGGCCTCGATTCTAAAATCTCATTTTGTTATGCACTTCTAGGTCGAGATGTATCGCCGACATTGAGAATTCGATGTTATAGAAAAGTTTCTGTTCTTATCTTAGCTTGCGGTTTGTTCTCTTAGAGCTTTCAGTCTCTTAAGTCTGCCTAGCATTGACTCTCAGACCTCACCTTGCAAGGATATATTATTAGAATTATTGAGAAATTTTTGAAATTGAACGACTGCGGTGGCGTCTTTCCTCAAACACGTCCCCCTTTCGCTTGTCTCCCTTCTGCATGTCTATTCCACCTGACCTGTTTAACCTCTGAAATTCGACTGTAGCAATTTTCGAGAAGACAACTATTGCAGCACACTTCTTTTGCGGCACAGTGGAATATCCTCGCTTTTTCCTAAAATATATAATGAGGAGAACGTGGTATGTGATGTAACTTATACAGGGAGTACGCATAGCACAATGGCCATGGAAGATCTATAGCATGGATTTGTAAAAAGCACCAGTAACTAAGCAATACAATATAGCTGTTCTCAAGAAACAAATTTCCCCTTCGAAAGAACGGCACTAAGTTGCGATTTGGCGTGAGCGCATAAATATTAAGAACAACGGCATAAGGAATCTTCAAATACCGCAGCAATAATATGCACTTTTGCAAGCTAAGTGCTCTTCTGGTAGGGACTCCCATACAACTTCCGAATGCGACGCTGTTGAATTAGTGCGTCCCGTTTCAACTCATTCAGAATACTATGGAAAACAGTGGCGTTAGCTGCGAAATAATAACCCTCTCCCCCACTTCATTCTAAGAGTGGGCATTTCTCTGCCTCCCTCCCTCACCATTCCCACAACACGGACCAGCAAACGATGGGACAGTTTTCCTCCCGTGGATGCTCAAATCACACAGCCCCTCCCTCAAGCACTTTTCAAGCACCCTTACCTACTTTCTCAGTTTGTTGCTCAATCCTTCATAAGCTGCACTTTGGGACAACTTCACAACGCATATACATATACCGCTTTTCTTGCAAATTGTATACTTCACTGAGGTTCATATTTATATAGGAAAAGGGCTATATGTTGTTTATGCCCATGCTACGAGTACGTAAACATGCTATGTGTCGGTCGCAATCTGTATCCATTTCATAGCTGCACTGTATACAAGTAAGTTGCGGTTTCACGAGGATTCGCGTCCATTTTATTTAAAAACCGAATCGAAGCCACGGAGTGCTGAGTCAGCATGCATAGCTCGGTGCTTCATCAACAAACATGAAATTGAAGTGGCGGTACCAATAAATACGAGCACTGTAAAAGGTTTACTCAGCTGAACCATAATGAGACATGCATTTCTCAGCTGTGGGTAGTGGCAGTTTGCAATAAGGGCGCTTCAAGTATTCCAGCTTCACTGTAGCTGCTGTATGCTAACACTCCATAGCCCATCTACATAGACCTAAGAGAGCGCAGCCGTTCAGAGCCGCAATTTAAGCACAATTGCAAAACCTGTTCATCATCCGATACAGCTTGGAAGCGGATTTTCTTCGAGCTGTCGAAGATTATTACTTCCGGATTACTCAGCACAGCTGGATCCGTTCTCCAATCGAGACTTTTAGCAAGATCTGTCTTTGATCCTTGAAAACAATTCCTATCCTCGCTCTATCCTTCTTGCGATTTTGGCAGATGTATATGGCTGCCTAGTGTTACATTGCGCGAATGTTTGTTCCGATGAAAAATGCATGAATTCCCTAAAGTAATTTCCTAAAAAATGCATAAATTTCCAGCTTCATGAATTTCCTAAAGTACGTGGAAAATATTCGCCCATGCATCATTGTAGACATTTTACTGGTTGCAATTGGAAAGGAACAGGCCTGATCGTTCTGGATGATGAGAACCGTTCGTTAAATGGAAAGGCTGAACCAACTCGTCAGATTGCATTTAAAATCTGTTCAGAGTTCAAAATGCCGTAAAACGACGCTTTTTTCCAAGGTGCCGTAAGAACCCATCATCCAGAACGATCAGGCCTGTTCCTTTCCAATTGCAACCAGTAAAATGTCTACCATGATGCATGGGCGAATATTTTCCACGTACTTTAGGAAATTCATGAAGCTGGAAATTTATGCATTTTTTAGGAAATTACTTTAGGGAATTCATGCATTTTTCATCGGAACAAACAAAGATATTTTGCACGTTGTGACTGGCAGATAAAGGTCATGAAACTGTAGGATTTGTCGAGTTGAGATATTGTGTTCCGGTTTGGTGAATGACGTATACTTGCAAGAGAAACAAGCGAGACGATAGCAGTCGTCAGATCTTTGATCATATAATCAGGGAGGGCTGTACTGAAAGAATGCTTAGAGAGGATGCTGTGGTATTAGGTTTATAGTCAACTGATACAAATGGGTTCTAAAAGCTTTCATCAAAGTCTTGCTAGACGTAAAATTGAAAGGACGCGTCAGATTTTTACAGGGGAGTGAATCGCGGTATTTGCAATTTCTAATGTTGCGCATCATTCTGTTCAACGGTCAGTATTTCATAGGTAATCTGGAGCACTTCACTACCTCTACTTTTCTATATCTGAACTTGTGGTGTGATCAGAAGCATTCGAGTGTGTAGAAAACTTATAGGTCCAATTTCGGAATGTGTAAATACGGTGATATTATTTACGTGGTCGGTGGATATGCTAAGGGTGTTACCAGCAGTGTTCTTCAATTCGATGGTTACAGGTGGAGCGAAGTCTCAGCACTTAATATTGCACGCAGTGCCACGAAGGTTCAGTCTTATTTTTGTGAAATGCGTGTTCTTTGCATTCCTCTTCATTAACACGTTCGTCAACTTGTTTCTTTTAGTCTTTAACATCCCTACTCGTCGAATTCGTGCTGAGGAAGTACTAATGTAAACTTAGCTCTACTGTAAACAGAAGTTCTGTTTATTGAGAGCAAGCATCTTTGATATAAGTCCCATCAACAATGCACGCGATGGCAATGAGACAACTTATTGGCAGGGAAAATCTGCGAAATAACGATTTCAATAGCAGTGCAGTGCAACCTGTGGAGTAAAGATTTCGCAAAAAACGATACGAGGTTGCTATGCAGCCTGTTGCTTCAGCATATTTCAGTTTCAATTTCCGTCTCTGGTGGAGATCGACACAAATGAGAGTTTTAGTGAGTTGTATGGGATAGAAAGTACAGAGACAGGACCTCTCACTTAAATCATCCGGTCTTAATTTTAACGACTGTAAATTATAGCGTTGATCGTCACGGAGCATCTGCAAGCGCAAACAAGGGAGCTAGTATGGGATGCGCTTTTGAGGCCCTTCCACCGGAACGACCGCCTTAATATATGACTAACAAATGATGAAACGGACGAAAAATGCGTTCACATACCATCTGAATGACCGTTTATTTAAACACTTCGCAAATTTTTTGCGCAAAAGCGCATTGTGGCAGCATTGTGCCTGTGCATGTGCACACATGCGTGGTCTCTACTTTCAATACGTGGTCAACTGAAATTACAATTGCGAGACTCGAAAGGCTAAAATCTAGACCGTAGGCTAACCACTTCTAATAATTTATGGATATTGCATGGGTATTTGAGTATTTCATATTTTGTTGCTGACATTGATCCATCAGCTGCCTAAGATGTTGTGAATATTTAAAAGCGCCAGAAAATTTGCATGCGTTTTATGGAGACTTCGTTCTGTTGGTCGAGACTTCGTTGTATGCCCGGTCTGGTCACAGAAAAGCGAACCTCTGGCGACAGATTTGCACGGGTGACGGGATTTGTTTGCTTGTAAATTTTTATACATGGCGGGCCAGTTAAACATGAGAGTGCTGCCGCGGATACTTCACTTTTTATGATAATTTTCGAAGGTGGTCGATGGAATGAAGGAGAAGAATGCAGAGGTGCCATATCATGTGAACTCCCCCAGTACACATCTTTATTTTTTTAGCGAATTGAACTCGTTTCAGCAAAAAGTTTGAGTTCAAAAAACCTCTGCGCTATGCTATCATAACGCTTTTCCGAAAAAGTGTGCAGAACTTTTCGAATTTCCTCGATGTCTTTGGGCGTCTGAAGTAGGCTTAGCAACCAGTACAGTTGCTATGTCGTCGTTGTTGATTTAGCGAATACTATCGCCATCAAAAACTGTGTTTTAGCACAACCGAGGACGATGCAATAAAGTTACAACTTTTTCGAGTACGGGGTATAATTGTTCTTTTCCGTTCTGGACGGGCGGGCTTTAACATTGCACTTCCCTCATGCTGACAAAAATTATAGTCCTTAAACCCGAAAGAATGAAAAAGTATGGAAGAAAAAGCCGACGTGAAAGTCTGAAGCTGAGATGAGGAATTCCGTCCGATATGCGGAAACTGTGAATGTATGTCTCTATAAGGTAGGATGAGTGCCTTTCCTATGGCTCCCTCTACATTCGCCGGATTTAAAAATTCCTTCAGCAAATTTCAAGCTGTTTTCCGTTTCAACTTACACAGGGGTTCTGCCCATATATATAGGGTGGCCCGGAAATAGCAGTGCGTTGTTCCGCAATCGATATCTTCGTTAACTTTCGCGTTAAATGCCACTTTTTTTTAACGTAGGGAAGAGATGAGTTTTACCAGGCACTTGCTGCAAGACCGCATTTTAACGATGATGATTTATTATGAGAAGTTCGCCGAAGTTGGCGGACAGTGGCCTGAACATTTCTCCGCGACACCGCCGGAGTCTAGAGTGATGAAGAGCTGCCACTATTACAATGAAAGGTTACGGTTGAGGATGCACCTCACAGCGGACTGCCATTGTCCAGTGAATCGGAAGAAAGGAATCCTAAATTTTAGGTGCCATTGATCGCAGTCCGAAAAAGTCTGCTATTTGGCTTTCCCTGGATCCGGGAACCCCGAGAACCAGTCGAGCACATCCTTCGCAACGAAGGACTCAAGCTTTGCCACTGGCGGATATTACGTGGTTTGACGAAAAATGATTTCGATAGAAAAGCTGAATTTTGTGAAACTTTTCTGGAGAAGATGAAAAAAGGAAGTTGATATCAGGAAAATTTTGTGGTCTGATGAAATAGTTTTGCGTGGGACGGAATTGCGTTGATCAATATTTCTTGGATGAAAATGCTTCTCACTTTAGGATTGGAAGGAAACAGACCATCGAATGGTCACCGAGAAGCCGTATCTGGCCACCCCCTCTCGTCTTCCGATTTTTTCCTGCGGGGTTTTGTTAAGAACCTTGTGTTCGCGCGGAAGAGTCGCTATGTGGAATTGTCAGGAGCCGGATTGAAGAAGCTTTTTCTCAGGCGGACAAAGAATTGTACTAATGCTCTTGCGATGCGGGCCAAAAAGGGCCGAAGAGCTGGAGTGCGGGGAAACGTTTGGTGCTATTCATGACCGGTCTTACATAGTTCAGGTTACCGCGTAACATCACGTTGGCATAAAAGCGTGGAGGATTAGCTAGTCTTGAAAACTTGCGGTTTTGGCGTATCATTGCTTTCGACTGCGGCACGTTTGTTGCTGTAGCTGGGACCGAAAATGCTGTGTGTCGTTCGGCGAATACAGCCTTTTGTAGTTTTTCTCTTTTCACTATAAAATATCTGGGAGATATCGATAATCTCACGCAGAGCAGCGCAGATCCTATGCGTTAGTTGTGTGGGAACAGCGAATTTAAATCAGCAGATCTTGCCAGCAACCAAGGAACGTTATTTGAAGAAATTTGATAGCATAATAGGCATGTCCATTCGAAGCACAAATGGATCATCCTCTCCAAGCGTCAACAAACTTCTTCTGGTGACTATTTTCGACGAAAATATGTGGTTAGTTAGTTCGTAAGCTGCCTGGAACCTTGCTTTGTAAAGCTCGGTTGAAATTCTTCCAAAAATCACATGAATCGGCCAGTTTTGACTTAGTTACCTTCATCTTAGAAGTTGCCTGGCGTTCCGACAGTTTTACGCTTTCGAATATGTTATCTTCCATTTAATTGAATTTTTTTTGCCCTTTTTAGTACTAATCACTTTGTGAATTCCTTGAACTTTTGATCAGCACTCCTCCCAAACTCGGAGTTGCTTATGTGCTGTTCGTCGAGTAGTAACATTAGTCAATAGCCAGAGTTCATTGGTGATGTTTTGCGGAATATCTCACACAATTTTGGACTGTTTTCGAAACCGTCATCGCTTCAATTTTCCAGTATGTTAGGTCCACTGCGCGTTTTATATTAAGCGTTGACTCTATTCGCAAAATTTTGCTAACTTGCAAATCATTCTTGCTGTTGCTATTGTGCTGCATCGTGTTCACACAAAATTGCAATGGATTAGTATGTTTTGAGAAGGTGCAATGTTGGCGCACATTTGCATTGAAACGTGAATCGTTCAGCGCAGCAACTGCGGCTTGAGACCAAAAGGTGCGTCTGTGCCAAATGTGTTGGGGTTATGGCTCGGTAGCCACTATGGAGTTGTTGAAAATTGGTTGGAAGTGAGCGGATCTTGCTTCAGATCCAATACGAGATCGAGAGGTCACGGTAATGTTGCATTGCTTTTGAATGGATAAGCTGCACTGATGCGAGACAGAGTTGCGGAGGGCGCGGAAAACCTATACCGTTCACTTCATTATTATAAGAAGCGACAAAAATAGGAAAAAACAACGGATTCGCAAAGAAATCTGTTCGACAGCAATTCGACACTAGCGTTACCAACGATTTTCGAGCCGGCATTTCGAGTTGATTCGATGTTATTTGCAAAGTATGAGAACATTTAATGTACACGGCATTAGAAGCAGAGGCGAATATACCGCCCAACGGATGAATCGACGAGGATAATACCAACGGCTTTCATCAAAGCTGTTCGTATCCATAGAAATTCGATGTTTCTTCAGGGCGACAACAGCTACAGTGGGTGACGAACACTGGAACCGTCTTACTATTCAAACGTTGTGCTCCTTACTTTTTCTGAAGGATTTTTTCGAACGCAAAGTCAGAATGCTTTAAGCCTGGAAATTTGTCCATCGAAGCCAGTTGATGATCGTTTTTTATTCCATGGACTCACTTTATTCGGCTTTATTCCATTGACTCATCCACACCTTGCACTTTATCCGTGTTTTCTCCTGGCAAAGCAGAGTGCAGCTTATGAATTTTTCAGGACAGGCGAATATGACGGAGTACACTTCAAGAAATTCTTCTGCTGCTCAAGCATGATATTGTACAACTGTGTCCAAGATTTCGACTAAAATTTTGAGCACGAAAACCTCGGCCCAATGAAAGAGATTATTTGCACAATTCGTAAAGATTTTGCTGCCCTGTAGTTTAGTGTGATATAATTTAAGAGAACTTCAAAGCAGTGAGACGTCACGTGATGTATTTTTCGAAGTTTTGGAGTTATTGAAGTATACTACGAAATCATAGCGAATTGGCAGCATTCGTTCGCGAAGCTTCTACTAATTGTCGCTTGTCTCGTAGTGATCAAACTTTATTTCTTTCTTTGATTCTTGTTGCTTTCAATTCTTGGAATTAAAAAAAAAACTACATATACGATCACTTTCCCATTGTGGAGCGTGCCTCCGAGGCCGTAAAAATAATATCGATATCAGGTTGAATGCGTCTTTGGATTGCGAAACTCATTTCGTCTGAAATCGAAGAGCAGGACATAGCGGTGTAGGCCTGCAATCTGGCGATTTTTTGCGTCCCCACTATCATCCTATATGACGGTTAATGTTATGTGATGGTTCTGGTGTAGTGCTTTTTTTTGAAATGGTGCAGTTAAAAAGAGAGAACGGTTCACATACAGTTGGATTTTTTCTGAGCTTCAGCGGACATTTTTACATTTGCAGTTTCAGCAAGCCCTGTTATTTTGATTAACTGCATGTAGACTAATTTCTTCATAACATAGTCATTGTTGAGCTCGTCTAGCTCCAGCCGATCTCGCTTTCCATAGTGGTTTTTGATTATATGCGTTCGTAATAAATAATCGTTCCTCTAACATCTCTTATGCCTTCTCCCTTCTGTAATACACCCTAATTTCTTATACCTCTAATACCTCTAGCTTGCAATACCTAATATTCAGCTTCAAAATTCCCTTCAGCACGCCCAATTCCACGTACTTTTCTACTGCACCCGCAACTCTGTGGAGAATTTTCAGCTACTGACGGCAGACTTGGTTTCCGAACACCCCTTATGGAACTGGGGAAATCCAAGGAACTCATTTAAATCTCGCTGCAGAACGTCAGCCTCCACGTGGAGCCCGGGTGATTTTTATGATGCTGAAACCCCTGTGATGGGCTTCATGGGGCGAAGGGTACGTGTCATTTTAGGCTGACGTTCTACGGCAAGCTCTTAGGAAAGGAATGGCGATGAACTGCGAATAGTAGTGTGCATGTGTGCATCCGTTTCTATGCCGCGCAGTTTCCGAGATTTCGGTAAAAAAAGGTGTACTGTGAGTTTTTACAATTCCAGCTGCAACGCCGGTTAGGGAAGGTGTCCTCATTCGCCCTCACCCGTAACTTAACGCACCGAAAACACTATCCCGATCTTCGAATCCAGAACTCACGATGCTATCTAGCACAGATTCTCTCGACGCATGTAGTTTCCGGCAGCAATTCTCTTAGAAGATGCAGCAAACCTAACTCGTGTGAGTCTTCTCGTATCTTCTTGTGAGTCGTATCAAGACACATGCCGATCTCACTCCATTTAGCAGCGCTTCCGAATTATGGTTTTTTCAGTAGTCCATTAACTCTCACTCTGTCAGACAATTTAACCACTGATCTTTCATTCTATCTTGTGAATAGCTTGTAACATTACATCAATAAGTGAGGCATGTTCCTACTGTCTCAGGGTTCATAGTTCCACTTTATGCTTACTCAGGCTTGATTTCGTTGAAGGCTGTGGTGTTGCGAGCATGGCCAAATCCCGAGAGAATTGTTTCGGATGGTCAAAATGGATGTGGAAGAATCGTACGGGCGGAACAAAGCAACAGTGGTGGAGAGAGAAGCGACGTGAATGAAGATGATAGCGACAGTCGTCGCTCATATTTCACACGCATCTTTCGAGGTGTATTCTGAAGATTACATCGCAAATATCTTCAGCTCATACTGACATGGCGCTTTTAATCATAGCGGATTCCGGGCAAAAAATACCAACAAGCATCTATAGGTGCATAAGAAATAGCACTTCCTTTTTTCGTGTCATCTTCAAACACCTGGGATCCATTTCTGTTTTGCGTTTTTTTGCACCATAGTATCGAATAATAAGTATTTCCTTGCGTAACTTTCACGTGGCGAATTAATCGTAAAAATGTGGATTTTGATGGGCCTAGGGCACGATCTCGAGGAGAAGTGAAGGATCAAAAGCAGATCCCACTGAGTAAACTAATTTATAGCTTTCGGACTTCTAGCTCAAAAAGGGGAAGAGAGACGCAAAATGAAGTCGCCAAGTGCGAGGGACGTCCCTAGCATCAATTGCAGTTATGTTTTTCTTTCATAAATGAGTATCTGTCGAATTAAAAAAGTGCATAGGGCAGTCACGTCAATGAATTGGTATGCCATGTTTTACTAAAATAAACATTTGAACAGCGACAGCTTATGATGTACTACGTTTCATGAAGAGTGTGCAGAAATATTTGAACAGTATTAGCTTGTGATGGAATCTATTTTATGGCATGAAGCAGTATTTCGGTGACGAGGTTTGCGACGCATTGCATTTCATGACATGCAGGTATACTTGAGTGGTATTTTAGTGAGCGAGAGCGTCCCATACTGTGCAAATGACTCCTATTTCTTCTCTCTTTCCAAAGAAAATGATGTTTCACCGTTGAACGCTGACGATAACGAAGCATATCGTTTATTACAATGTGCTAACACCCATCATTAAATTGGTCAGAGTGCTTTGCTCAACTCACCTCATTCTTATCAGCTGATGCATTCAGCTGGTTGTACATGATCGACGTCAAAGTCAAGTGATCGACGAAACGTTGCCGACGGTCAAAAGTGGACAAGGACGTGGCGACCGCATCAATCGATTTTTACATGTTGCCTTTCAATGCATCTGCAATCCATGAGTATCCTGAGAGTTGACTTGGCATGGCGCGCTACCCTAATGATACGATGCAAATAGAAAACTTGGGAGAAATTTTCTTAACCTTTTCTCGTGTGTCTGACCTGCCTGGGACGTCAGGACGACCCAACTGAAAATTGTGGATGCGCATACACATGACGGAAACGCTTTTAAATTGCGAGATGATATTTGTTATATTTCCACGAAATGCATGAAATAAGCTATAAGCTATTACCTTCAGCACAGTAAAACAGGGCACTTCATGTTCCTATTCAGTGAAGTCATGCAGCCATCCAGACCATCTCATGTCGTATCTTCGAAATATTACAGCCATTGACTCAAAACTCTCAGGCACCCAAATTATAATTGTAGCAATCAGCATTGCACTGACCGCTGACTCGACCTGCTAACATCACCTGGCACAGACTCTTAATCCTGCAGCAATCAACATTAAGTATGTGAGAAAATGGTTTTAATGAAACAAACATCAAGAGAATGTGAAATTCTTGCAGAATTTAATACCCACTTTTCAAGAAGTGGCGTACATAGAAGTCAGCAATAGATAACCATATTCACTTAAGCCGCGTAACCACCAGGACGATGATGGTTGGCAAGATTTACACTGTGATGGTATGGCCCAGATGCATCTGCAAACTCCTCTGTTGCACGGCGGTCCGGAACAAGCACCGCTATTCGGCGTGCAATCTTTCACGTTACAAATTGTAGTCACTGCATCAAGATCCCACCGACGCCATTCGCCTTGAAGCCTGAAATAAAATTGCGAAATTTCGCAATTTTATTTCAGGAACTGGCAACAAATAACAAAACGTAAGTATATTCGAAAGCGACACAATATCTGCAAAAACTGCTCGTGCGTACTTTCACGAATTCGCTGTGCAAAAGCAGAGTGTGTGAACGTAATGTTTCTGAGTATTTTCGTGTCTGGCAGTTTCAGCTGGAAACAGCTAACAAAGACTAGAAACGTACCACTGTAATACATGCCGTATAGCGACTTCCAGCACCACATTTCATACTGTTTCCCACTAAGTTCTGGAGGAGCTGTAGACAACCAGCGGCATCAAAAAATTCTGCCTACATTTAATATTGGCCGGATTTTCATTTCATACTGACGAGATCAGATAAAAACAAATCATCGTTGATTTATCTCATCGCCTGAGCCATTCAAGGCATCAAGGCATTGAGGCACTGAAGTGTAGATGCAATATTCCGCAATCTACTTTTGTTCGCAACTTATAAAACTGGCCATCTGAAATGAACAGCACGCGAAGAAGCATAACTTTTCACCTCATCTGCCCCGTCCCTTCATTTATTTGTTGCATGAGGTGTGGAAGATCCAAGCCCATCGCTTGCGAGTAGCCCACTTAGCATCTTTATTTCTTTCTGGATCTGATCAACACGAAGTTTGCTAAATGAAGCCAACCGATTTTACACACAGTATCTGCCACTTTCCATGGTTTTATCTTTGTTCATCACCTGGTTGAAGCCGCTCAGCAATCATATAGACAGACATGCACATAATACATACATGTCACACGTGTACGCACATACCCTATTTTCCATGACGCGGTCTACGGATGCAAACTTATAAAACGACAAATAGACTGCTTCCAGAGGACAGGAAAAATACAATAAGCAGAAAAGCACCGTAGAGCGGCAAGCAAGATGCGCTTCTGCACCACGCCATCTGATCAAGCACGCACCTCCACAGATCCCTGGCAAAAAAAGAAAAGATACCAAACAATGCTTTCGTTTGCCAACTGACGCAACCGTCCGCTAAAACCTACTACAAATCAATTCTTTGCAGGCATGGGCTTATGCTCATTTCGTGTTGCGTCTCTATCAAAACGTCTTGTCCCTAAGATACCTAGGCGTTCTTATCTGTCTCGGTTAAGGAAAGCGAAATTTCGGTTTCGATTGCATTGTTTCACCCCAGGTTGGTCGACTAGCGTTTGAAGAATGTTGCAACGACTATGATGAGTACACAAAGAATAATGAAAAAAATGTGGCATATTTCAACAACGCAAAATCTTTTCACAGGTACGTTAATAGAAAGATGGTGAGAAGTAATACTCACAGCGTTAAAAAAATTACGGGCCACAGTGTCACTGATGACTTCGCAAATGCGGAATCTTTAGGCTTAGGCTTAGGCTTAGGCTTAAACTTGGCCTTAAGCTTAGGCCTAAACTTGGCCTTAACCTTAAGGTTGGCCTTAGGGCTTACTTGGCCTTAAAACTTGGCCTTAAGCTTGGCCTTAAGCTTAGGCTTAAACTTGGCCTTAACCTTAGCTTAGGCCTTAAACTTGGCCTTAAGCTTAGGCCTAAACTTGGCCTTAACCTTAGGCTTTAGCTTAAACTTGGCCTTAAGCTTAGGGCCTTAAGCTTAGGCTTGGCCTTAACCTTAGGCTTGGCCTTAGGGCTTAAACTTGGCCTTAACCTTAGGCTTGGCCTTAGGCTTAAACTTGGCCTTAAGCTTAGGCCTAAACTTGGCCTTAACCTTAGGCCTTAAGCTTAGGCCTAAACTTGGCCTTAACCTTAGGCTTGGCCTAGGCTTAGGCTTAAACTTGGCCTTAAGCTTAGGCCTAAACTTGGCCTTAACCTTAGGCTTGGCCTAAACTTGGCCTTAAGCTTAGGCCTAAACTTGGCCTTTAAAACTTGGCCTTAAGGCTTTAGGCCTTAAACTTGGCCTTAGGCTTAGGCCTTAAACTTGGCCTTAAGCTTAGGCCTAAACTTGGCCTTAACCTTAAACTTGGCCTTAAGCTTAGGCTTGGCCTTAACCTTAGGCTTGGCCTTAGGCTTAGGCTTAAACTTGGCCTTAAGCTTAGGCCTAAACTTGGGCCTTAACCTTAGGCTTGGCCTTAGGCTTAGGCTTAAACTTGGCCTTAAGCTTAGGCCTAAACTTGGCCTTAACCTTAGGTTGGCCTTAGGCTTAGGCTTAAACTTGGCCTTAAGCTTAGGCCTAAACTTGGCCTTAACCTTAAGCTTGGCCTTAGGCTTAGGCCTAAACTTGGCCTTAAGCTTAGGCCTAAACTTGGCCTTAAGCCTTAGGCTTAGGCTTAAACTTGGCCTTAACCTTAGGCCTAAACTTGGCCTTAGCTTAGGCTTAGGCTTAGGCTTAAACTTGGCCTTAAGGGCCTTAACTTAGGCCTTAACTTACTTGGCCTTAAGCTTAGGCCTAAACTTGGCCTTAAGGCTTAGGCTTAGGCTTAAACTTGGCCTTAAGCTTAGGCCTTAAAGGCTTGGCCTTAGGCTTAGCTTGGCCTTAGCTTAGGCTTTGGCCTTAGGCTTAGGCTTAACTTAAACTTGGCCTTAAGCTTAGGCCTAAACTTGGCCTTAACCTTAGGCTTAGGCTTAAACTTGGCCTTAAGCTTAGGCTTAAACTTGGCCTTAACCTTAGGCTTGGCCTTAGGCTTAGGCCTAAACTTGGCCTTAAGCTTAGTTAAGGGCTTGGCCTTAGGCTTAGGCTTAAACTTTAAGCTTAGGCTTTGGCCTTAACTTAGGCTTAGGCTTGGCCTTAGGCTTAGGCTTAGGCTTAGGCTTAAACTTGGCCTTAACCTTAGGCCTTAGGCTTAACTTGGCCTTAAGCTTAGGGCTTAGGCTTAGGCTTAAACTTGGCCTTAAGCTTAGGCTTAGGCTTAGGCTTAAACTTGGCCTTAACCTTAGGCTTGGCTTAGGCTTAGGCTAAACTTGGCCTTAAGCTTAGGCCTTAGGCTTAGGCTTAAACTTGGCCTTAACCTTAGGCTAAACTTGGCCTTAAGGCTTGGCCTTAGGCTTAGGCTTAAACTTGGCCTTAACCTTAGGCTTGGCCTTAGGCTTAGGCTTAAACTTGGCCTTAAGCTTAGGCCTAAACTTGGCCTTAACCTTAGGCTTGGCCTTAGGCTTAAACTTGGCCTTAAGCTTAGGCCTAAACTTGGCCTTAAGGCCTTAAGCTTAGGCTTAGGCTTAGGCTTAAACTTGGCCTTAAGCTTAGCTTAGGCTTAAACTTGGCCTTAAGCTTAGGCTTAAACTTGGCCTTAACCTTAGGCTTGGCCTTAGGCTTAGGCCTAAACTTGGCCTTATTCTTAGTCTTCAGCTTAGCCTTAAGCTTAGGCTTGGCCTTAGGCTTAGGCTTAAACTTGGCCTTAAGCTTGGGCCTAAACTTGGCCTTATTCTTTGTCTTAAGCTTAGCCTTAAGCTTAGGCTTGGCCTTAGGCTTAGGCTTACACTTGGCCTTAAGCTTAGGCTTTAAACTTTGGCTTTAGCTTCTTACACTTGGCTCTTAGGCTTAACTTGGGCTCAAACTTTAGGCTTTGGGTTAAACCTGGCCTTAGCTTAGGCTTGTTCTTACGCTTAGGCTTAGGCTAGGCTTAATCATGGCCTTAAACTGAGGCTTAGCCTTTTGCTTAGGCTTAAACCTGGCCTTAAGCTTAAGCTTAACTTGGCATTAGGCTTTGGGTTAAACCAGGCCTCAAACTGAGGCTTGGCCTCAGGCTTAGGCTTAGATTTGATCTCGGTGTCAGGCTTGGCCTTAGGCCCAGGGTTAGGCTTGGCCCTAGGTTTAGGCTTAGTGCGACGAATCACAGGATACGTAGCGAAGGCAAAATCTTGTAGGTGCGTTAGCAAACCGTATGCAACGGCTGGCAGGATATATTCTCCTTCTGAATGCAGTCGTTAGAACAACACTGACAGCGTTGAACGAGAAACTATTCATGTAAGGTTAGCCTAGGCTTTTCCCGTTTGCTTAAGCTTAGGTCGTATTCTTAGGTCTTGTGCTTAGGCCTGGGGTTGGGCATAGGCTTAGGCTTAGGGTTGTGTAGGCTTAGACTGAGTGCTTAGGTTTAGGCTTAGTAGGCCGAGGCTTGGGGATTAGGCTGAGGCCGAGTTGGGGCTTAGTTCTTAGGCTTAGGGGCGGTTAAGCTGAATTTTCATTCAATATACCTTTACATGGACTTCGCCAAAGAAGACAAAACAAGCAAGTCTGCCTGAACGAACTGAATGAGAAATACAACAACAGGATGTGCGGAGAACTTTCTAACAAACACAATGTGTTCATTGCTGAGTGAACATAAGAAGCTCACAGCATTAAAAGGAAGCATTGGGGCGCTTAGAGCTTTCATCACTTGATGCTCCAATGAAATATTTGAAAAAATGAACTTGCTGAATTGCAGACATCGCTTCCGAGCATCGAATCTCGTCGCAGTGAGCTGCCGAAAAAAATTCACCTTTTTTCAAATTTTTTAAGGAAATTCTTTGAAGAACCCATAGTTGCTGCTTGCTAAGGCAAACTGTTTCCACTAATGCCTGTAGTGTTTTCGCCCTCCTAGATTATGAGAGCGTCGAGTGATTGAGGTTTTATATGAGATTAAAGACATATTTACGAACAAAGGTAGTAGAAGAATGCTCAGTGAGATATAAAACATGATGAATTTTTAATTCTTTAAATCTCTGAAGTTTGATGGATAATTTGATCCACTCTGAAGGAGGAGGAATATAATATGATGACAAATAGTGCCAGACGATAAATTTAAATTGGTAAATGAAAAAAATTTAATTAATATCGGCAGCAGTTACTATATCACTTAGAGGAAACAAATGTGTAAAGTATCCCAGTTTGCTCAATGATGGTCAATTACGCATGAGTTTTACCTTAACGAACAAGTCTCAATTT
The DNA here is from genome assembly GCA_013433145.1 of Ascaris suum. Classification (NCBI taxonomy): domain Eukaryota; kingdom Metazoa; phylum Nematoda; class Chromadorea; order Rhabditida; family Ascarididae; genus Ascaris; species Ascaris suum. Next base: position 12,802,689 of record CM024174.1, read on the forward strand.
TAAATGCCAAGCTAACTGCGTCGTTTCCTACAAGCTGAACTTTTAAGCAGCTTTCTTTTTGAATATTTTCACATGTTCCATCAGTGTAGAAGAATCCAAGACTTTGACTGTATTAGAGTTGTCCACATATTTGTGCCGGTTTCAAAGAAAAAAAAAGATGAGACCGAATCGTCGATTTTCATTGCCTAACCAACGCAAAGCAGCAAACAACTTCTCAGCATACCACTGAAACGCGAAATGCATGGAAACCAGGCACCTGCAACGCAAAGCAAACTTTTTTGATCGATACAATTTGCTATATATATATATATATATATATATATATATATATATATATATATATATATATATATATATATATGAAATATATATATATATATATATATATATATATATATATATATATATATATATATATATATATATATATATATATATATATATATATATATATATATATATATATATATATATATATATATATATATGGGCCAAGTACGTATGCAGACATATATATATATATATATATATATATATATATATATATATATATATATATATATATATATATATATATGAAGCGAACGAGAATGGGCCAAGTACGTATGCAGACTCTTCCACATATAACATATACTTTTTTTGATTAACGCCCCAATACTCCTACCATAAGGATTTGGAAAAGCAAAACAACGTCAACCCTTCGCAACTCCTCTTCAGAAAAATCCGGCACAGACCAATGATGTACATGTGCATGCGCGTTTCCAAATATATAAATGAATAAACAAATAAACATACACATAAATGTAAATGGGTGAATAAATAAATTAAGGTCATGAATAGAAATAATAGAGAACGAGGCAGAAGCGCTTCTTGTGCACCTTTACTATAGATCAGCTAAGATGATGCATTCAAAATACTAAAATCGACGCTTTCTATGGCATAGAGGGGCACGAAGTGTGTTGGTTTATCATTTATCATTCACGCTCAGTGCTAACAGCGAGAAATTTCACTGATTCCTACAATCTCTCACAAATGGAGTACTAACGAAATAACGAAAAAAAAATCGATAAAACGCACTACAACAGTGGTCAGAGATGGCAAAATCTTATAAATGACGCTGGCAGAACTTGCCTGTTTTCTTGTGCAGAATAAATCACCGCTGCACCTCTTTTTTGCTTATTCGTAAACAGCAAATAAAAGCCTAACGCATGAAGGAGTTTAAGTTTCGCTATTAAGAAGCATATTAAAATGAGCAATTTCAATATTTAAAAAAATATCGAAAAACTTCCCTGAGAAGTCCAGTATCAGCCCAGTAATTCACTTTAACATTTTATGCAATATGAAGGAAACAAGAAGAAGAGAAAGTAGATAAGAAGGCAGCAATAAGCAAAGAGGAATGCAAGTGCGATCTTTCGGGATCAGGACGAATAAATATACCTCATAAACTACTGCCCCACGCGCTTAAGCAATCCCTTATTCGGACGCCTTAATCCAACGAGTGGTACACTGCAACGCCTCCCAGCACTCTATGAATTCATATCAATTTTTGAAAATTTCAAACACGAGGAAAAACAGTGATAAATTTCAAGTTAGTGGGATAGCGTTCAACCCAGTTTCTTTATGCCTTTACAGATGCTCATTTGTAAAGACCGTGTACACAGTTGTATGTATGTACACGTTCATTTATTTTTGCATCTGTGTGGCTGTCTGCTAATTTGCTATCCCAAATTATCTCACCTTACCTCTTCATACAAACTGCACCTCACAAAGTGTAAAGTGCGTGTCAGGGCCTTATAAAATCTGTATCTTTTAATATTGAAAACAGCATCTGCCCAGGTAATTCACGCTTATGACCACTACAGGTCACTAGAATAGTGACCTATGTTGGTACCTAAGCCTGTTGACCTTTTTTGCGCGACGTCTATTTCATGAAATATGATCGCTAAAAAGACTTCGATGTATTAAGTATGCGAACATGCAACAGCAAGTAGCGACTAAGTACATGAATTAAAAGTTCAACTCAAACATCTGATAACTCTGACCACAATGCGGTGACCTGCACGACGGGCAGCATTACGGTTATCTGGTAGCGGTATCCGCCAGTTTTCGTCGAAAAATGCCACACACTCAGCCAACAAACCCCATCGTCCGGTTTGCGATCAAGGTATTCATGCAGTTTCTGCCCCGGAAGCTGTTGCACTTTTTCGATGGTATCAACGATTCGGCCTGAAATACTCAACGATCTACTCCACTAAAAACTGGACGCAAAGTTGAGAAATGAGAAAAGAGGAAGAATATTAAAATAAGATTCTCCAATTAGGCACAACATTTTCTTCGAATAAGTTTTGGCATCTGATAAAAGACTCCATTCTTACGTACCCCAGACAATGCATTACAGCTTCGCAATGCACTCTCAACGTAAGTATATCCTAAATCGCAGAATACGCCATGGGAAAAATATCACGACCTGAATTTCAAAAATACGCTAGCGAAGAATGCCCCACTCCAAACGCTCGAAAGAAACTCTTTCATCCCATTTTTCGGTGCACAGCGCCCCAGTGCTCATTCTGCTAGCTGGACAAGAATCTACGCAGTAAATTTAGCAACGTTAGGTCACAGACGACAGTAATTTCTCTGTTTCCTCATACGTCTTCCCTCTTTTTCTGACCTCATACCCTCCCCTCGCCCTCACAGAACCGAAATGTTTTCCGCGAACCGCGTTCTCTGCACACATCTGGGAAATGATGCATGTGTGCGCACACAGTGCGTCTGCTCGTTCTTTTGTTTTCGCGTTTGATTTCGGCATGGCAGCTTTCGCTTCCTGCTTTTCTCTCCAAAACGCATCATTTTATAAGTTAAATGAAAGTAAACTTTAATTTTATTTAGTTCCAATGTACCTCAACAATAAGAAGTAACTTGCATATTCGTGGGAAGCAGCACTAACAGCATAATAATTCCTACTTTTTGGGGTTTGCTGAAGGACACAATGTTCTATAATTTTCCCTAAGTTCCCATGTCAGTGTTTTCACTATCTATAACGTCACTGGTTATATGATAAACTTAATAAGTTGCAACAACGGTGATAAGTTGTAAAGATTTTCCGCACTAATATCATGACACGCATTATAATTCCTCAGTTATTGATTTGAGCAAAAACAGTGCTATAGCATAACGATATTTATTAGTCTTCATCAGGTTGCGAATGGAAGTGACGAAAAATAAGATGCAAAGAACGAACATAAAAATGTGTTACGGCTTGATGGCATTTATTATGCTCCGGTTGGCAATAAACGCGCTGTGAAAGGAAATGTTATAAGAAACCTTCATCGTCAGCATATTCGACACTGAAAGTGCTGCACTGATCCAACGTTCCATCCAACCCCATCGATGGGTAGCGACCCTGCAATTATTAAATAAAGCAAGATATTTTAGTAGGCAGATTTGTTCCAGAGCCAGGAAAGGTTCACCTAAGACCAATGAAACAATGGAATACTAGCAGATATGGCCACAATTTGCAAGAATTGAAAATTCGAGGCTTCAATAAGAAAATTTGGTCAGACCATTCTGATGCCCATATATTGGAGGTGACATGGGAGCATCAGAATGTTCCCATGAAATTTTTTTCTATGCCAGAAAACTTTCAAGGACATCACTAGTGCATGTTCAAATATACATCTGGACAGATGGTTCCAGTCAGTGCTCTTGTCAAGGAAATTGCAAGGAGGAAAAGCGAACAAAAAGCGAAAAGCCATTTTTGAATCATGAAATAAGGTATGTCGTTTGATGCTAGGTTGCCACTAACCGGCAAACAAGGTAAACCTTCACTGCCTCCTCACCCAATCTGTAACCTCTAGGACAGTTCTCGTGTCACGTTTGTTTTCTTTTTGCCACTGACTGGCTTAAGACCACATTAGGAAAGCGTGTATAGCGAACAGGAGCAAATTCACCCTCAATTAGCTAAAATGCTTGCCTAAGCTAAAGTCGACTAATCATTTAACACTCAGATCGCGTAGTCTCAACTTATCCTGTTCACCTAGATAACGGGACTTTGTGAAGTGGATTAGGCGCGCCCATCAGACCTATTTGCATTTTTGGAGTTATAATTGTGAAAAAGTTGTCTCCACTTTCATAAGGGACCACTTTCAAAACTTCAGATTTTAGTTGTTTAAAAATTCCGCTGGTTTTCCTGTAGTCGGAATTTCAGCATAATCAATCGCCCAGTTCTGACTGCCCCGAATGTGCATAAGCACAAAAGGCCTGCCCCACGCCCCCTTTGTGATTATCCTACACTTTGTGCCCATATGTCAGTGACAAAGTCACGACGTTTCGAGATCATATGACATCATCAGGTCGCAAATGCGGGTCGAGGACAGTCTGATGAAGGAGAAGGGGTATTGGGAAGATATGCGAAAGTGAGAAAGGGAAGGGGAGAGCCGAGAAAGATAAAGGAAGCAGGAACGAAAGCAGCGGTATGGAAGTAGGAGAGCCTACTGCAGATGGGAGCCCAGTAAGAACCAATCCTCGTGTGCACCGGCTTGTGATCTCCCATATCCCCTCCTCTCGCCTCCCTCCTGTGATTTTTACCTACTTCGATCCTTTCCCTTCCCTTTCTCATCTCTACGCATTCGTTTTATACCCGACTCGCAACTGTCGTAGGATAGGGCCGTATGACGACGGAAAGTTTTAACTTGGTCACAACTGACATGATATACTAAGCCTCTCCCCACTCGTGCGTCCTTTATCAATTTTTGAATATTAATTCCACCTGGGCAAAGTACTTGATAGTGGCAGGTGCTACTTCATTTTGTTCTTTACGCGTCAATTACCACCTGCAATAATAAGTGTTTCCGTTCGCATGCAAGTCTTTTACCCTACAGAAGAACTTCAGAAATTTCGACCTCGACTCAGAAAAGAAAATTCCCACCAATCTCTGCAATTCCCACGCGAGAATTTTGAGTACCCGTTGGCTAACAATCTCCCTTTATTATGGGTTCCGCAAAACTTTTGAGGAAAGGGTGAGTACAAAGGCTCATAAACAGATTTGGCTGCATATATAAAAAGAGAACTATGAGTGAGGATAAACCATAATAAGCTTAAAGCGAAGATTTGGATTGAAATAGATATGAAGTCTACGACATTCCTGAGAAGGCCTAATAGGTCATTCCATCATCTCAATGAGACATCACTTTAGATCCAAGGCAATCAAAGTGCTGATCTGGTTATTGCTTCCGAAAATACCTAACTGAAATTTTTAAATTCTTAAATCTCGGATTTCGACAAGGATGCTCAAAGAAAAACCCTTTGGGTACGGAATTTTTGGGCCTTCTTATACAAATCCTCTAAGTACTTTACAGCTGCATTTCTTGATAATTGTATGGGAACAGGAGAAAGCTTCTTCAAACAAACTAAGAGCCGGAAACATGACGTTTTAGAAGCCGGCTAGCGCAGTGAGTGTTGATGAAACTCTTTTCCGACGGCGAGCTTCTTTGAAAATTGAAATCTCAATGGGCGAAAGATTGCTTTATTTATTGACGAACCTCTCGAAGCTTTTCATACACCACCCAGATTTTTGTAGGTGATCCATATGAACCATAACCGTTTTTTCTCGTAGACCACATTTACCATATGGAACAATCTATTACGCTTTCTCAGGATCGGTTGTTGGATCGTGCATTTGTCACTTCAGTGCTTGGCAGGTATAATACTATGGGGTATAGCAGACGGTTCGGTGAGGAGCAGTGCACCAAAGTACGTCGGCCATTGCTGAGCGCTTAAGTAATAATGCCGTTCCAGTCACAAATCGACTCGAAGCCTCCCTCTCCTCCCACCCCCCTCTGAAGCTGAAGGGTAGGCATAAGTGCCGCAGATATCGAAAAATATTTGAAAAAAAACCGGAAACATGAGTGAAATTTATCGCAAGAGCTACGGCCGTCCTATGGAAAACGTCGCAAATATTCTATTGCTGCGGGCAAAACTGCCTCAGCAGAATCCTCGATTCGCTTCACTAAACTATACTTGAAAATTTCCGAAGCATTTCATTGACCTCAATTAGAAAATAAAAAGATTAGTGGATATCTAAATAATCTACTGCAGGGGTCAGCAAGCATAAAATTAACGCCGTAAAAATGAAGCTGAAGTAGACAGCTAGGTGAACAGGTGAAACGCTTTCAAGCTTAGAGGTGGCCATAATGCACATTGCGATATTTTTGCTGCATTTCAAAATCTAATGCACCCTAACTGCTTTATTAATATACAGCCATCACTACTTGTCTGCTTTAGAATGCTCACATTTTCTGCACGACAATTTGTTTAAAATGTAATATGAATATAAATAAATATATAAACAAAATAAAATTAAATGAATAAATAAATAAATAAATAAACTAAACAAATAAATAAATAAATACATAAATAATATATATATATATATATATATATATATATATATATATATATATATATATATATATATATATATATATATATATATATTGATGCAGAATATGTATAGAGTTTTTCCTACTTCAAACAATCTGCAATTTTCGAATTTGCCCCGTCGTGGTGAAAGACTGTGTCAGATGCTAATGTATCGTATACATTACACCTATCAAATTCCATGCCTCTCACTTTAATGGTTGCAGCATGAGATTGATGAACAGAAAGAAGCACAAACATATACATACGCATAACACACATGTGCACACCACATACACATGGGCGCACGCACATTCATGTATATACACATATAACCGCGGCCATGAAAGAAATACCTACGCATAGAAGCACGCAAACACGTACACACATGCACCTGCGGATATGATTGGTGTTGCTATGATACGCATAGTAAATGCACAAAAGAACATTCACAGTATTTAATAAGAAGATGACCTGAAAAAGACAGAAAGTTTCATAGACGAGAGCAAAACTTACGGAGGAACCTGAAGAAGGTATGAAACGAGGAGGTGAAATTCTTCGAAAGTGCGCTGAGACCGCTGTCGGGAAAGACGAGAGCCGGATAGCCATCCATTCTTCATGCGCCTTAAATTGATTCATTTCTGAATAGGAAAAAGGTGAGTGCACGACCCACACTTTTTGCCTAATTCGTATTTTATTTCGAAGGTGGAGGTGCGTTCAACCCGAATGCAAGTTATTTCATCCTCATGCCCTCAAGAAGCTGTTCTTCGAAAGAACAGTGACTCTCATTCAACTAGAATCACTGTTCTTCCTCTCAATGCATCAGTCGCATTCATAAACATATATTGGCAGCAGCTGCTAAATACTTCCAGCGAAGGTGTGAGAAAACGTTTCTCGAGATCAGATCTGACGATAAACAGTTTTTCAGTAAACCTTGACTTCACATTTTTAAATCACATATCGCCGCTGTCGTCATATAAGCGAAGACCAACGTGTTTAAATTCTTGGCTAAAATATTAACATTGAAAATCGTTGTCGATGTGCCTAATTAAAAAAGTTGTTATAGTGACATTTTTTGGCAAGAATTGTGAATAGTTGTGGCGAGAATGAAGAGCTCAAGGAATAGTTTCCGTCTTCACTTTTTTCTCTTTGATAAGTGTTGCATCAAATTCCGTCGTATAGAAAGAAAGTGATGGGATGTTGAATATGCGCAAAACTTGAGAGACGACAATTTCCCCATTCCCGAATAAAAGCAAAACTGCTTGATGTCGCTAAAGTTATAAAATAGCAACTTTTGAAAGTCTGAGTGTAAGATTATGTGAAAAATTTCCTTCACTTTTTTCTCCTTTTCTTCTCATAAAGTCCTACCGTGTTATTACTAATCACACCCCCCCCCCCCCCCTCCACCTCCGCCCATCTTCAATTCTCAACTAATCAGCACTCTCAGCTCAGACCAATGATTCCAATGCCCACTTAATTATCTCAGAAAGCACACAGAAATTATTGCTGAATTCATTTTCATTAAAGCGAAACAAAGAATAATTCCTTTAATTTATCCCAAATAAATCATTCACTAATTATGAATATGATTTTTGTACTTTTATTTCAAGCCGTTTAGCGCTAATTTGTGAGAACCAGGGATCCAAAACATGCATAAGATAAGAGGAATAAAAAATCGCGAAAAATGAAGAAAACGAAGAAGGAGAGTGACAAAAAGAGGCGAAGGGCAAAATATATATGAAGAGAACAAGACAGAAAAGAAAAAATGAAAAACATTCGCGGAAAAGCGGCAGAGAACAGTGATCGCTTCTAGAGATATAAAAGACGGTCGATTTCCGTGTACGCAGGGAGAATCATGAGACGCAAAAGTTTTCAAGACGAAAGGAGACAGAGAAAAAAGGAGAAAGCGAGATATTAACATAAAATGTGAAGATTACATAATTAAAGCCATACGCGAGGAAAAGCTCCTGTACAGAGGGGATAAGGTATTGAAAAGGAGCAAAAAAGGAAGCTTGACAAGAGGTGTACATAGTGTGTCCTCCCGCGCGGGAAAAAAAGAAAACAAAGCGAAGCCTGTTGATGCAGCCAAAATAAAAATTCATTTGCAATGCCTCGCCCTTTGAGCATATTAAACTATCTCTGTGAAGGCCTCCCACGATCCCCTCTTATCGCATTTCATCATCACTTCTTATGCGAAAATATCCTCCCCCGATGAATAAATATTCTCTAAATCCCTGTCTATTTTAAGGAAAAAAAAGAAGGTGCATTATTGAGATATGAGTGAACGTTTGGTTGATGATCATGATAGGTTTATCGTGAATAATCATGATATTGTAGAAGATAAGAGACTGCTCAGGCGAACGAGAAAATATAAAAGAAGCAGTAATGAAAAACTGCATTAATGTCGAACAGATTCGACAGTGATCAAAAAGACAAGTGTAGAGAATATTTAATGAGGAGCAAGAAAAACGAAGTGAAAAGACGAGAAGCAATAAGAAGTCAATAAAGAGAAGATATTAAGATGCGAACTCAATGAATAACGTTGCGATTATGTTCTTACTTGTTTCTTAGCGTGTTAAATTTCATCAAATAAACATATATATATATATATATATATATATATATATATATATATATATATATATATATATATATATATATATATATATATATATATATATATATATATATATTTCCAGTTTCCCCGCAATTTGCATTCTCTGTGATTCTCCTTTATTTTTTTACTCGTTGAACTTCCTATGGACTGTATGCATTTACTTGTGCCCATTTCCGTTACACCGTCATGATCATTTGTCTTGTTAACTCGCCGTTGTAGTTGCAAATAAGCGTCCGTTCAACATGTATTTCCTACAGTGATAGTAAGACGACGTTCATTCGGAAGTGGTTTCAAAAATTTAGAAAAAAAAGACTGATTGGTTGTGATGATTAAGCGACCGGTTCAAACACTACTTTCACTTTTACACCAAGTTCAATCGATACCACTTTTCTTTTTTCTTTCAACCGCGTTTTACATATAAGTTTTGACCCATAGAGCAAATACACCAAAAATCAGGTAGCTGTTATTATTTTCTGCCTTTATTCTGTAATGGATTATTCAATTGAAATCTACCGAATGGATCGTCATCTAGCAGAGAAATCGTAAAGCGCTTAGCGGAATTTCCTTTTGGGATATGCAGCATTTAGGCCACAGTTGAACAACAGCAAAAGGAGATGCTTGTTCGCCGTAGTTTTCCGAAATGCTCGTCTTTGGAATCTCTTTTCAAGCATAATGATTGTTTTCTTAGAAATATTTTCATGTACACTCATGACGGATTTCCAGATATGTTTCGGTATTGACTTCAGGGCTCGCATTCACCTAAAAAAAAATCATGGATCAGTCTGAACGCAATTTTTTGAACCAACTTCGGTCAAGACCGCGTCCATTAGATTTCGCACCTCTGGGTCTCCTTTGAGGTGTCGTGAAAACACTCAGCATTCATGTAATGGCATGACATGTGAATATTTAATTTCGCTTCAAAGGTGCTGACTAAGTTAAGCTCAGATCGCATGCGAAAAGCTGATAATAGCATAGCCAGTTCTTAATTGGACGATGCACTCAGGCAGATGGCGTGGTTCTTTCGTTATATCATAATAATGAATGTACGGGTGTTTTTTGAAATGGATCGTTTATTCATAACTCTAAAGTAACACAGGAAGGGAAAAATGGTGGCAATTAGATGCGAATGAAGTCGTCGCATGTGCCATCTAGAAGAAAGCCACGGCGCACTGCACCATGCGAAAACACGGCGCACTGCACCATGCGAAACAGAATCTTGATAATGGGCGTGCTGACGCGTTACATAATGAACAAGCCGCGGGTGCGATACCGTTAAAAGACGTGTGCATCAGTTGAATGCTGTTGCTTACTGCCACGCGTATCCGCTATATCCGTTGGTGTTGCTAATACTATGAGCGGATTGCACTCAGATTTGTGGTGCTGACCTACGCACCATTGTGTATCACTACTTGGGATGCGCATTCATTCTCGCTGACATCGTTTTTTTAAGAGAGCGCTCCTTGTGGATCATTCCGGCTATTAAAAAACTCCCATAACAAACTGCCATTGCAACTTTCCACTAAAAATTCTATATATATATATATATATATATATATATATATATATATATATATATATATCAATGTATTCGAACATATATCACAAGATATATATCACTGGAACATATCAAGGATAATGCATTGAAACATAGTACCTTCCAGCACATCATCCTGTGATATGTGGTTATGTTGTTTCGAGGAATTTTCGAATTGCTTATATCATCGTTTGATTTAAATCCGGATCTATCGAAACAACATAACCACATATCACAGGATGATGTGCTGGAAGGTACTATGTTTCAATGCATTATCCTTGATATGTTCCAGTGATATATATCTTGTGATATATGTTCGAATACATTGAAATATATATATATATATATATATATATATATATATATATATATATATATATATATAATTTTTAGTGGAAAGTTGCAATGGCAGTTTGTTATGGGAGTTTTTTAATAGCCGGAATGATCCACAAGGAGCGCTCTCTTAAAAAAACGATGTCAGCGAGAATGAATGCGCATCCCAAGTAGTGATACACAATGGTGCGTAGGTCAGCACCACAAATCTGAGTGCAATCCGCTCATAGTATTAGCAACACCAACGGATATAGCGGATACGCGTGGCAGTAAGCAACAGCATTCAACTGATGCACACGTCTTTTAACGGTATCGCACCCGCGGCTTGTTCATTATGTAACGCGTCAGCACGCCCATTATCAAGATTCTGTTTCGCATGGTGCAGTGCGCCGTGTTTTCGCATGGTGCAGTGCGCCGTGGCTTTCTTCTAGATGGCACATGCGACGACTTCATTCGCATCTAATTGCCACCATTTTTCCCTTCCTGTGTTACTTTAGAGTTATGAATAAACGATCCATTTCAAAAAACACCCGTACATTCATTATTATGATATAACGAAAGAACCACGCCATCTGCCTGAGTGCATCGTCCAATTAAGAACTGGCTATGCTATTATCAGCTTTTCGCATGCGATCTGAGCTTAACTTAGTCAGCACCTTTGAAGCGAAATTAAATATTCACATGTCATGCCATTACATGAATGCTGAGTGTTTTCACGACACCTCAAAGGAGACCCAGAGGTGCGAAATCTAATGGACGCGGTCTTGACCGAAGTTGGTTCAAAAAATTGCGTTCAGACTGATCCATGATTTTTTTTTAGGTGAATGCGAGCCCTGAAGTCAATACCGAAACATATCTGGAAATCCGTCATGAGTGTACATGAAAATATTTCTAAGAAAACAATCATTATGCTTGAAAAGAGATTCCAAAGACGAGCATTTCGGAAAACTACGGCGAACAAGCATCTCCTTTTGCTGTTGTTCAACTGTGGCCTAAATGCTGCATATCCCAAAAGGAAATTCCGCTAAGCGCTTTACGATTTCTCTGCTAGATGACGATCCATTCGGTAGATTTCAATTGAATAATCCATTACAGAATAAAGGCAGAAAATAATAACAGCTACCTGATTTTTGGTGTATTTGCTCTATGGGTCAAAACTTATATGTAAAACGCGGTTGAAAGAAAAAAGAAAAGTGGTATCGATTGAACTTGGTGTAAAAGTGAAAGTAGTGTTTGAACCGGTCGCTTAATCATCACAACCAATCAGTCTTTTTTTTCTAAATTTTTGAAACCACTTCCGAATGAACGTCGTCTTACTATCACTGTAGGAAATACATGTTGAACGGACGCTTATTTGCAACTACAACGGCGAGTTAACAAGACAAATGATCATGACGGTGTAACGGAAATGGGCACAAGTAAATGCATACAGTCCATAGGAAGTTCAACGAGTAAAAAAATAAAGAAGGAGAATCACAGAGAATGCAAATTGCGGGGAAACTGGAAATATATATATATATATATATATATATATATATATATATATATATATATATATATATATATATATATATATATATGATGATGAAATTTAACACGCTAAGAAACAAGTAAGAACATAATCGCAACGTTATTCATTGAGTTCGCATCTTAATATCTTCTCTTTATTGACTTCTTATTGCTTCTCGTCTTTTCACTTCGTTTTTCTTGCTCCTCATTAAATATTCTCTACACTTGTCTTTTTGATCACTGTCGAATCTGTTCGACATTAATGCAGTTTTTCATTACTGCTTCTTTTATATTTTCTCGTTCGCCTGAGCAGTCTCTTATCTTCTACAATATCATGATTATTCACGATAAACCTATCATGATCATCAACCAAACGTTCACTCATATCTCAATAATGCACCTTCTTTTTTTTCCTTAAAATAGACAGGGATTTAGAGAATATTTATTCATCGGGGGAGGATATTTTCGCATAAGAAGTGATGATGAAATGCGATAAGAGGGGATCGTGGGAGGCCTTCACAGAGATAGTTTAATATGCTCAAAGGGCGAGGCATTGCAAATGAATTTTTATTTTGGCTGCATCAACAGGCTTCGCTTTGTTTTCTTTTTTTCCCGCGCGGGAGGACACACTATGTACACCTCTTGTCAAGCTTCTTCCTTTTAAAATGGCGTTTTTACTTGAAAAGATAAATTTGCTGAATTGCAGACATCGCTTCCGAGCATCGAATCTCGTCGCAGTGAGCTGCCGAAAAAAATTCACCTTTTTTCAAATTTTTTAAGGAAATTCTTTGAAGAACCCATAGTTGCTGCTTGCTAAGGCAAAGTGTTTCCACTAATGCCTGTAGTGTTTTCGCCCTCCTAGATTATGAGAGCGTCGAGTGATTGAGGTTTTATATGAGATTAAAGACATATTTACGAACAAAGGTAGTAGAAGAATGCTCAGTGAGATATAAAACATGATGAATTTTTAACTCTTTAAATCTCTGAAGTTTGATGGATAATTTGATCCACTCTGAAGGAGGAGGAATATAATATGATGACAAATAGTGCCAGACGATAAATTTAAATTGGTAAATGAAAAAAATTTAATTAATATCGGCAGCAGTTACTATATCACTTAGAGGAAATAATATCGAATAGAAATCCTTTACTTACCGGTCGAATAAACAAGCTGTTTAAATATTTGCTGATAACGAACGTATCATTAGAGAGATAGTGGAAGCAAATTACGACGTTTCTGAGTGATGCTCACATTAAAACAGCGATAGTAATCAAACCTAGAAGGATAGGGTGTTTCGGCGTTTAATGCGTTCAATGCATATTCCCACTTACAAGTCCTAAAAGATGTTTTAATTTGCAAGCGTGCATTACACGTACAACAAAGTTGGAATGGCCAACGCTGTGGAATCAATTGTATAACATATGCTTGGTTACTTCAACAAAGCGAGCGTGCGAGGACATGAACATTGCACGTGACAACAGCGAATTTAAGGAAGAACCTCAGCGTTCGAATAACACTTCCTTGGAAGTTATCTATGAAACGACTCGAGGAAAAACTCGAAATAATAACAAAAAGTCATCGTTTCTACAGCATAAGCCTAAAGAAAGAAGAAAAAGCAATCTATGAGTGAGCGCTGAATCTTTCGATTCCAATGATTCGTTCGTTCACATGCTGCGCTCACCTGTGTGACGCATCGAAGAGCCATGAGGTGAAAGGATAGTTATCGGATGCGCCTCCTCGCCAAAACCGCGATCAGTAACGAGCACTTAATGCTCTTTGGGGGTTTTGCGGAACAGATGCTGACCGCAGTCACCGATCGCGTGGTCGAACACAGCAGCTGTGAGGGGTTCGGAGATGGCGAATAGGATGGGGACTGTTCGATACCTCAAATGGCGGGGTATCAAGGGGACCCGGTGCTACGGCGCTGATGTTCGCAACGAAATATTGAGCCGCCGAAACACGCTCGTCCGTACGCTGGCTACAACTTGACGGCTTTCGCCTCATTTGGCAGATGTGTGAACGGAAGCCGCGATTCGCGCTAAATAGTGCAAATATATTTGCGCCGTCAACAATCAATTGTTCGTCTTCCTAGTCTTAGCGAAGCGCACAGTAACGATGGCTGGAAGGGGAAGTAGATAAAAGCGTTGGCAGCCATCTGCTGAGAAAAATACCACACATAGTCAATTCTTAAACAAAGGATTCAAAAGAAGACGCTCGTCAGCTCTGATAAAAGAGACGCATGGGATGCAGCAAGTGAATGTTCTTACAAAATTGAGGTATTGCATATATCGTAAAATCACTCAAAATTTTCAATATATTTACAGCTCAACAGCACTGCCAAATATGAAGCAGATGTCTAAGCGGAATATGGAGGCATCCCGCATATAGTAAATCAAACGAGGAAAGCTGAGAATCGACACAGACCCACTTCAGAGGTTTCTGTCAGTTTCAGTTTCCCTCAACTTTGTGAGCAAGTCCCTAAAGAGATTTCTTTTCATATATGCCTCGCCGCACATAGGTCACTACCTCATGTTTTATGAAACAATTTTTAGATCTTATAAATGCAAAGATATCTACATTAGAGGAAAGCTGTTCGGATGTAAGAGGAATAAGCGATGAGGAAACCAAAATCTGAAGAGAGCGAGGAACGTCGAAAACGGAATTCATGAAGGAAAAAGAAGAACTGCATAGACGAATATGGAACAACTATCGATTCATTTCACATATAAATACCTCTCCGGATAAATTTTAAAGGGGCATTATTCACTACAGCAATTATGCTAATTTCACTCTTTATACATAAAGCAGTTTGCACTATACAGAACTATCAATGAAATCGCTCAAAAGACGACAAAAAATTCACAGAAAATCCAAAAACAATGAACTAGAAGATTGCAGTCCTTTCAATGAGTTGATAATATAATGAAAGATAATCTGATTATAACGCAGTGGCCCTATGCTTGAAAGAGGAAACAACACAATACGCTGAACATGCCGTTTACTAAGATAATCGACCGGTTGGCCGGTTGACTCCAAGAACGTCCAATGCAGCGAACAGTTATATCTTTACTCAGGTGGAAGTCGGCACACTTAACAACGAACTAATAGTCTCTGCTCTGCAACAAGAGGCATCCGTACCATGGCAGAGCGAACGTTCGAAAAATTATAGCATATCTACACGAGATCAGAGCTTTTATTCGCTCATCCCGCTATAATCGATTTTGTTTCGATGGACAATATTCTAAATTTTCAATAGTCTGTGCTCGCCAGCACACCAAGCAATTACAGATCACCTAAAGCTGAGCGGATGAATGGAATATGAGGAGCAAGTTTGAGTCACTGTCGGACATTGTCTGCCATGGCTAACCACTGACCTTTTCAGGTCCACCAAGATGCTCGAAACATGCGCAGTGCGGTGGCACCACTTCACAAAGACATTGATTGCGGTCGGTCATAGTGCTTCAGGATAGAGCAGAAAAGAGAAGGGAACTGTGCAGGTTGGCTAGATCTCGCGTTGTTCAAGTGTGACTCCATTTGAGTTTGTCATATAATCGCAAGAATTCAACGAAGCCTATCGACTGCTGCAGAACCGTAATTTAATGAATCCGTTCGCACCGGCGCACAAATATCAATCACGGTAACAATGAATCAAACTGTAGTAAGTACTGATTTCGTCATCGTGAGGTATTAACCAATTCGAAGCGCACAATCTTCGGCAACACAGTTCGAAATTCGCACAGCTCCTCGATGACGATAGTTGATGAAGGTTTGATGGCGCAGCAAATCCACCTCTTTTGCGCTCTCAATCATATGCAAAACCCCTGACCTCTGCACGTAAAACTGCAAACACGCCGAATAACAATTCACGAAGTCTATATCAACCGCGTTGCAAGCAAAATAATAAATGTAACGGTGAGGCTATGAAGTGCAAGGCATTAGCCAAAGTATAAGCTTATTTATTAGTCCACGCATTTCTTTAATGCACAATAATACAACTGTATTAAACTTCAACTGTTAGAGAGACAACTCGCACTTAGAGGCTCGAGAAAGCAAACACTCTGAACAATCTCTTCCATAGTTTGTTTTTGAAAAAATAAATAAAGGACCGCATAATTGCATAACAGAGCAAATCGATGTAAAACATCACACAACTAGCAGAGAAGTAAAAACGTTAAAAAGAAGAGAAAGAAAAGAAAAAAGCAGCTGCATTCGCGTGTTCAATCCACCTCAACTAACAAAAACCTATGTGAGTTGGAAAAGTGAGGGAAAGCATTGAAAAGAGGAGTTGCAATTTGCACTATAAAAATGCCTTGTGGAGAAGGATGCACGAACGACCAACCATGAACACTAATGACCAGGACGAGAATCACTTGGAAAAAGCAGCTTCTGTTTAATAAACCAGAGTCAACGCGCTTCGCTCTTCACGCCGAATGCATCGCTGTGGTCACCCTTCCACATAGACAGCGCAAATAAGGTGATGATCACCTGAAGCCCTGAAAGTGTACTTAGTAACTGGCGTGTGCTTCCAATCTTACCTGCTTAGTCACGAGCATACCCACTCACGACAGAGTTAATCACAAAACACGCAGATAAGCCGCTTCTATTGTCACCCAGAGCCAATGTATAAATGTAATAACACAAAGCAGACAAGCTGACGTCAACAAGCAGATAAAACGCCGTCATTCGACGCATTACCCGCACTCGCAATAATAGCAATGAAATGGTGCACCATAATGCACACTGTAAAAACGATTGCGCACCTTTTAATCGGATATCACATCCACAAATACCCGATCACCGAATATCAAACCTCCCAATGGAATGCCTAGATATAGTCCCACACAAACGCCAACCAAGCACTTATAATAGAAAGAAAAACAATAACATCCTGACCAAAAAGCAGCACTACCTGAGGCACAGCGAGTGGTGGGCTATCTTCGGAAATATTGTAACTGAGATCAAAAAGACCTGGGCAAATACATATGCTTCTTGCATTGGTGAATGAAAATAATAGGTGCAAATAACAGTACATAGGTTTGGTGACATATAACGCTGCAATCTTTCATAATCGATGCACGTTCGGATTCGGACTCGCTCTCATCGAAGGTGAGTGCAAGCAAGATAGAAGAAATGAAAGGTGCATTGCAACATTGATAGTGGTGACAGCTAGCTGGCATCGATGTGACATCAAAGCGAATGAACCGTTGGACCCTCGGCCACAAAGTAATAAAATACGTCGAACGAATTTTGTCACAAAAACTTCACAGCGTACATCACCGAGCATTACGACAAAAGAATCACTGAATCACATAAATACCACAAAGCAGTGCACAAAGTGTCAATAATAAATGCCACCCAAATAATGACAGCCCTTTAAATCAGCATCACCAGCGTAGTCACTCTAACACATCAAATATACAAAGGATATTTTCATCACTTAACCCACTCAAACTATCGCAACCACTAGAATTGCCTATCCAAGATCATGAAGCCCTTTCAAGCATCTAACACGTGCAGCCCCCATATTGCGCTCTCAGAGTTCACTATACTCACGAACGCATTTGAACACAAGCAACTTTGAACTTTCCGCTACACTATGTCAGCCTGCTAGCCCAAAAATAAGACGGTATTACATCAGCAAATAAAAAAATTAAAGGATATAGGCTTACGCTAATGGCTCAGTTTTTTCCTTAAACAAAAACCTTTGACGGAAAACACAATGGAAGAAAATTTACTTAAAATAGGTTAAATGCAGTTCTATAGGCGAAAGGCCTCGAAGTCGGAGCTTCTAAGGGGAAGGACATAAACAAAGCATTTCCTCAACCACACAAATTGATTTCTTTGCTAACTGCTATGCATACAGATATCAACTTTCAGCAAAAAGTGATGACTTCCTCCCTGTCTGGTTCCTTATTCTACTCGTCTTCACTTCCTCAGAAAAGCAGAAATAATCAAAGATGCACTGCGATAACGTTCAGCATCGTCCGAAGCTCATTAATGAAATTAGATCTGGCGCTGAGAAAAAAGAAAGAGCACATAAAGCAAGCTACGGCGCAAACTATATCATTCCTGAGGAAGTGAATTTCGTTTGAGAAAACCTGATCACGATGTAACCACGAATTAGCTGCATACCGAACTACAATGTAACCACAGAATAGTCCATAGAACGGCCGTGATATTCGCGGTCGCTATTGGTTGAGTTAACAATGAAGCAGTGAATTGGCCAAACAGTTAATAAAACTTCAAGGGTTAAGCTCGATCAGAACTTCAGGAAAAGCATTACGCGAAAAACGTGCGGCGAATGCGTCAAGCCACAGTAAAGCAAAAGTATTATGTGAAGGGGGTGCTGAGTGTTAGTGTGTCGTTCGGCAAATAAATCAATCGGGGGCTAATTGCTTTCACAACGAGCAAAGCAGTGCGCCGCTCAATGCGTTGTGCACTAACGTGCAACTGCACGTTAGCAACACGTCCCATCAACGAGGAAACAACCGCCATCATATGCCAACTCCTCTTAACTATTCCAAATATCCTATGGTTCGTGGCACCCAAAAAACAATCACCTATCATCGAAACTTTCGTTTACAAGACTCAGTCACAGTAGAGTCTAAGCATCAACTAATAGCGGAGATAAGTCTCATTTCAGTACCCCCTAAAGAAGAACAAAAAAATTACGGCTCCATTGAAGGACGTAGAGGGTCTGCAAAAAATAGCAGCCGAACCTCGTAAGTACCAGTTTTAAAGAGCTTTTAGCGCGTTAATCTATGCACATTTTATTGATGAAAGACGCTTAATCAAATGCTTGCGAACACGTCAACAGATTGTTCTGTAGCGCAAAGTTTCAGCATCACATACAGAAATGAACGGTTCATCGCGTTCAAATCCTACACTTCACTTATAAACTGCAAGCGAAAGAATATATTTGCAACAGCAAAAATCAGCCAAACCCACGACGCTCAATAAAAAACAAATCGTTTTAGTAGCTTAGCTCTTCACCAATACTGCGAAGTCTTTTATGACTGCGCGTATAATAATAATATCAAACAACATTAATACTATTATTTTGGAAAAGAAGAAACAATAACTCAACTAATACAGTATCAATGCTATGAGTGCAGTTCACTCGTTGTTCTCTCACACAACCTCTTCAAAACCCAGAGACGCTTAAGCGTATTACCTTCTACGAACCTCCTGTACCGAATATCCTCGTTATGATGTTCAAATCAGAAATGTTGCTAACAAATGAAGATCATATGATACAAAAAAGCAAGCAGCTTAGAATCAAGACGCTAGCCGGATGCGAAGGGAGCACCAACAGTCCCAAATAAACATAACTGTCGGGTCGCTTATGCAGCAGGGACAGCAAATGCAAAATCAGATGTCTTTGAAAAAAAAACAACTGGAAATCACAAGTTTCGCCTCCAAAGAGTTTTTCATAGTCACTAACGAGGCAGTTGATAACTACACCAATGCAAACAAAACAACATCGAAATCGACGCTACCATCGAAAACAAATAAGGTCGAGGAAATCCATCCCATGCTGCATCAACAATACTGATGGCAGAAAGAAGCACATGCGAAGAAACGGCAGCAAAGTTCTGAAGCAATTGAGGTCCGTGCAATTGAGTAGTGCGCCGCTGTTCCTGTTTTGTTTGCATACTTGCTGTTACTTATCTGGATACTTCAATGTAACACTTCGTGGATGAGAGCAAAGAAATTATTCGTAGAAACATTTCAAAAAATGCCAACATGCAGCCATCACTTCGAAAAATAACGAGTTGGCAACTCACTTATTCACTGAGCATAGGCTTAACAATACTGGAATCACGCGTGTAACGAAGAAATCGAGACACAAATCACAAGTATACAAAACAAAACATGTCATGCGCATAAACAAATATTCACACAAATGCGAATGCCCGCTTCACTCAAGACAATGGAGCTCTGGACGTGTAATGAATGAAAGTAATTGCAACGTACCCTATCAGCGATGAATCACTTGTGAAGGAATCTCGGGTTATGTACACTGCTCTTAGAAGCAAATCAGAAATAGCTCATAAAAATGGCTATGCACCACTTTGAACAATAACCACACATTACATTAAAACACTGATTTAAGATGCATCACACTGTCAATCGCCTATGCCATTCCAGTGACTAAATCATTCTTGCCACTACATCCGCCTTCAAGAAGAAACCAGCATGAAGTGAACTCTTGCTCACTTCGCGATCGATGTGTCAAAGAAAGCGGCTAGAAACTGTCGCGACAAAGCTGTCACATAATTGAAAGCATTTCAGAAAAAATTTCTGGATTATAACATCCTCCTCTCTCATAAATAGTACGTACTGAAAGCATGATTGTTTCAAAACCGAAAGACTAACCAGTCGAATGTCGATTTACAGAAAGCATAGGCGAATCCTTTCGTGGCGTCGTATGTCACCGATGTACCACTGGTTGCCTGGAAGTGCACACGCTCGAAGCCACTGTCCAATGAACACAAACATGGAAGCAACTTAGGTCGAAACAGTCACGTGGCACACACGACATACGAGCGCTTATGGTCATGATGTGTTAAAGGAGCATCTTTGATGCAGTGACAAATTTCTCCTCAGACTGCATTCTCCTAAAACGTGAAATGAGGTCACCTTATGCATGAAACTCCTGCATCATCCTTCTAAGTGAACGTTTTCGACATTTCTTTTCACCTAAGCATTCAAATGGAAAATCTTAGCGCAAAGTTCACATTCGCAGCAACAACATCGCTTTCTATTTCCACTGCAGGGCGATGAGGTGAACGGCGACAACTGCGACCTGCAGTCTGCTTCCGCGATCAGCGCCCCCCTTCCCTCTCCTCCCACCTCACAAACTTTTAAGTTCCCTTCTCTGCATCACTCTTCGAACAGAAGGACGTCACTGCACTCAAAAAAACAAAAAGAAAATGAGGCGGATAACAATGAGGTTCAAAAGGAAAGTAACGAGGCCCACGTCATAGCATCGCTCATTCATTTTATGATCAATGTGACGGCTTCTTATTAAATGAAAACATTAATGCCATCGGTTGCTCAAGTTCATGAAGGAGCATCTGCGTCTGATAAGCTTTCCAACTTGTGTTGAAATCGCGAAATAAATATACAGCCGCAATCACAGAACAGCGAACGAACAAACAAGCATGTGCATAGCAACAAACATAACAATATATATATATATATATATATATATATATATATATATATATATATATATATATATATATATATATATATAACATATAACATTTAAGGATGCATAAAAGATTGCAGTGGCAAACTAGAATCAGTAGGAGAGTAATTCTGTTTCAACTACCAATTTCTCTACGAATTTCCTCTTAATCTGATTTGAAGGTAGCGCAAAATAAATGATTAAGGCTACTTTTAGCTCAAGTTGACGACATGTTGCAAGAAAAATGCAAAACAGTTATCAGTCACTCTCGGAAATTTATTTCTAGAAAGCCACAATCTTGGCTAAACTCTAAAATTGCTATAAGAGCAAGCTTAGCACGGTACTTCGAATACAACTACATAATGAGGATTATTTATACTAATATTTATTTGACATCAAAAAAGTTTATATCATTTATAGCAAAAACCAACCAAAACTACAAACACATGCAAAATTTAAAAAAGCCTCAATTGCTATCAACTTCAATTCAAAAAGCATTTTCCTTTCAACATTTTATTTTTACTCAAATCCTGAAACATTTCCACAAAGCTATTTCTTTTCACTCAAATATGATGCTGAAATAAATAAATGTCAAAGTGAGACAAGCGTAAGATAACGAGATCATCCATTTCTTAATTCAATTTTATAACATCGTGCTTTTTGCGCAAAAGCAATGCGATTTGACGACCGCCATCAGTTAATAGACCTATGACATTAAAATCGAAGTTATTTGTGCGGCGCCTACAATACAACCAAGAAGCGGTGCGCTTTTTTGAATTCAATGTACTGGAAAAGGCCAAAGACCACCGTTGCCTTCTATAATAAATCTCTGGCGTCAGTTAACGCTAATC
This sequence comes from Ascaris suum, assembly GCA_013433145.1. NCBI lineage: Eukaryota > Metazoa > Nematoda > Chromadorea > Rhabditida > Ascarididae > Ascaris > Ascaris suum. The sequence goes on from CM024174.1 coordinate 12,825,144, forward strand.
CTTACAGTTTCAATATATTTTTGAAACGCTATCCGTTGTTGGGCTACATTGTGTATGGAGAAAATCCCTCTGTAAACAGAAGCAGAGGACATTCAGAAAAAAGAGACTAGAGCCATACCCACAGCCATTTTCATTTCAGACGATATTCTAGATCTTTCAACCAAAAAGAAAAAATATCACAAAAACCAATAAATATTTTTTAATAAAAGCTTACGAGGATATATGTTCCGTCCCATTATCATAAACAGACCATGAATACCGTAATAAAATGAACGATCGGGATTTGTCGATTATGAATCAATTCTCAACTATACGATCATCGCCTTTCCTTTCAGTAAGCTCGGGACAAGTTCGTACTTGCAGCTTACCACGGAGAAGCAAATAAAAGCAGATGCAAATTTAGCCGAATAATAAAAAAAGAAGCAATTTCTCTTCAAACTGACCTACGAGACAGACAACAAATTTCCACCTGAGTGCCGCTTTTTCAGCCTACCAGTGAGGCTGCAAGCCGAACATTCACTTTACATATATAAAAATTAACTTTTTTTAATACAACTTTCATAACGTGAGAATTTTTGCGCAAATTTTGGAAAAAATTTTTAAAATAACCTTTGAATTTGCAACTAGAAAAATTCAGTGCAATATTCATTAAAAAGAACTTCCTCGATCAGCATCTAACCCAAAAATCTAGGAACTCATCGACCAAACTCCGAAAAAGCAATTATTGATAACTGAGAGTTTATGCTCCAGGCTATTTTCGGTTTAATTTTTTAATCACTAATGCCTCAAATAATTGCTTAATAAATATTTCAGCAGCTCTTTTTTCTTTGACAGGTTTCAAATGTATCGGCTAATTACGCTTAAATATCCCGTAATTAGCTAGTACAATCAGTAACAACCAGTAACTGGCCTCATAGCAAGGCCTTTTCAGTGCACAAATTTACAAACAAATAGATAATATCCATCTCCATTATCATCGTTACATTACCGCTATCATATAAAACGCTAACTCTCGGGCACTCGGCTTGAATTCACCTTAACGATGAAAAAATTGCAAACCGAACTTCTTTATTACTGAATACAATCGACAGTATCGATAATACTTACTCAAAAAACAAAGTAAAAAACTTATTAATTTCAATACTTTTCTGAATATCGGTACCCATGACTGCAGTAATTTAATAATTCCGGTGAGAGGTTTTTCATTTCTCTTATCTCAAAATGAAATTAAATTTGGAGATGTGCTTTTTCGCAACGCGCAACTCAAGGAAATAAATTAACTGAAATCAAAATCGATTATATCAAAATTAAAATAATACCTCTCAATTTAACTACATATACTAGCAGTCGATTATGCTGCTGTTATGCCATCCAAATATAACAGGCCTGATTTCATTTTTCGACAATGCTGCCTCCCATCTAGCACGGTCATACTCGTGTAGCACCCAACCTTTTGCAAAATAAATTCACTACTCAGGTACATACAAACAGGTATGATTGCTAATCAGCTGAGAAGCGAAGGTTCTTCACTAAAAATTATTAAAAGTGCTTACGATTCGCAGGCGACTAGATTGTACGCGGGCCCACAAGACGAACTCGTCTTCGCTGAAAATAGTTGATTTGCATTGAGAAAATTATATGTAAATTACAATCAACGGGAATATTTCATTCTCATTTAAACGCCGAAAAAGACCCCATCGTTTATAGCAACTCATCTTTACAGGTGATCGCAGGAACAAGTAGCAAAAATGAGAAACATTTCACATATACAGCATCACATAATATTTCTTCACACGACGCTTGGCAAAATCCCATTAACGAGAGGATGTTTGCAATAGAGACCTCTACTACTGTGAGAAGTTCATGTTTTCAGATTCCCTCATCCTCTTGTAATCCCCCTGATAAAAATATTCCAAGCGTAAAAATGAGCCCATCTCTTAAAACAGAAAAGCCGTCTACAGGCAGGCTGACACAGCCTGTCATGTTACTTGCACATCTTTCGTCTGGCATCATGTCAGGAATCATAGATCGCAACCAATTGAACGATCAGGCTAAGAGAAGTGAAAGGACGGGTGCGCCTTGAAAGTTTTTAAAAAGCATGCATAGAAAATAAAAAAAAGAACGCGATCAGAGAAGAAAAAGCCGTAGAATCAAAATTTAAAAACACACGTCCCACCATTGGTTATGCCAAGAGAAAAAACGACACAAATGAGCAAAACGATTCATGTAAAAGCACTGCACACTGAACAGAAACGGCTTACTCGGTATTTGTGCACGAACTCCGCCTGCATAAGCCCGCTTCGTTCCGGATATGGAGCTATTCGACTCTGTAAAATCAGATGTTTGCGCTCACAAATACGAATCTGCTTTAACAGTAAAAAAAAAATTGGCGATTTTCAGAACTCTCTTTTTTGAAAATCAAGATGCCTGCTTCTAATCCACCTTGAATAATCCACCTTGAATTATATATAGCTCTTCATTCAATGTCAATTCAAAATTGCATTAGAGCTTCACAACTAATCGCTTCCTTAAAATATTCATATTTTTGTGGAAGTTTACATTCCGACACAATGGAAACTGCTGATAGATATTGGAACAATTTGGGCGCCGAAGATGCCGGCATTCCAAGAACGTAAACAACTACTCAACGGAACAACTCTGAGTAACAATTATTGCCGGATAGAAGTAAAACCTAGCCAACCTTATCTGCTTTATACTGAATTTCATGAGTTGCGCTATTGATCGTGAATTCTGTGATGAAATCTTGTGACGTGATTTTTTGCATATATTTGAATTTTTTAAATGAAAACTTATTCATCTTTGCCCACAAGGGAATTATAACAACTTCCCACGGGAAGAAGTAAACGAACCTATGTAGCAATAGAGGAGATTAGAGGGATTTATGGAATCTGAAATTATTGGAAGACATGCAAATTCTGAAAAATGTAGTGCTATATAGGTGGAGGACCTGAATAATCAAAAGAGGGGGTACAAGTTGCAATGAAAAAATAGCCTTAAGGCATAAAAAAGAGAGAAAGTATACAAAATTGGCAACTTCGCAAAGTGAACCAATGTTCAACAGGAGTTTACTATGGGATAAGAGGAGGGGCTGGAGTGGTATGAACGTCAAAACATGGTGACGTATGGTTCTTTGAATAAACAATCCGAGCAATTTGAATGACTAACGAACAGTCATCAACCTGAGGTTCACAACGTTTAAAAATACTTCCACCACTTAACAACCTCCTTCCTCTCACCTCAAATCTATTCAAATAAAATTAAAAGACGTTAAGATGCTGGAAAATTTCTCGCACGGACGGAGACGGTTTTCATGCACAAAGGTGCTGATTTAATGAGCTTTCTAATGTGCAAAATTACGTTGAAAAACAAAAGACTTGGGATTTGCATGACAAATAATGGCGCGTCTGAAGGGAACGTTCAAGACTGTGGCCAGCTTTTTCCTTTACCTTCATATGTGCCCCGAGGCAGAGAACGTGAAATATATTTTGTGATAGATATGCAAAGTGGTCGCATATGCACTATTTGTAAGGGTCTGCGTCGTAAGTGAAATAAATCGTTCCAAAACTATAAAGTATGATGAAAATTTTCATATAGGGCATCGTGAGCAGAGAACAATCAGGTTCGCGTGAACTGCGAGCTTATGTCAAACATTCGAAACGCCCATTTGGATGGTGGTGAAATTGGGATTCACTCAATCGGGAGGTCTTTTATCATTGCCTCACACCTCTTCCATGAAAAATTTCACATCTCCTTTTTGGAATCATATGCCTATTCCAACTGACTTTTACATCAAATGCCTTCTGCCGCCTTAAAATTTGCCGTTTGCTATATCCTTTATAACTTTATTCCCCTTCAAAAATATGTAATAGTATCAATTTCTTAGAGGTTTATTGTTTCTAGCAATGTTGAAGAAGATATTGAATGTTAAACCCTTGGCTATGTTAAAATAATACGATCTTTTCCTACATATGAGCCAAAAGCATTTTCAGCCCACAATGCGATCACTGTAGTGCAATATGAGGGGTCCAAAGAAAAGTTATCCCTGTCATGGACATGAAACAATGTGCAGGGTCCATAAAGCGTCATATATTCCATGTGACATCAACAGCAACTAGAAGATGGATTCCTCAGCGATTTTAGGAATGCAAGCAGTTGGTAAAATACTATTAAAAAATAATCGATTAAGGCAGTCCTTGTGCTTGGACTTGGGATTTCATTCATGAATTTATAAAATTTCGAAGTTTCACTTCATAAAGATAAGACTCGGGTATCGTGCAATGAAACTAGATATCGTCTTCTCGAAAATGCAGTACGAAAATAAAACCACATTTAAACAAAGGCAGCAGAAATCAGAATGTCATTTTCAATGTGATAATCCCGATATCGACGGGGACGTCGCTAAGGTTAAAAATTCTATAAGAAGATAGCAATAGGGGAAATGAAACAATCTCATGAGAAATTTGCGATATATTTAGCCAAGAGAAAAATATTTTTCGCTCAACAATTGCGCGCAGTCGGACAGATCAACATTACCGCTTTCAGCTAGCTGGTAATAAGCTCGCATATTACTTGACAACATTTCTCGTCACATACAAAAAACTATGCTTTACTCAGTAAATATTCGCCCTCAAATAAAAAAATACCCAATCTGGAATGAATGTAAAGTCACCCATTAACAGCGCTTTAAAAAGTGAAAAACGAAATAGCGCACCGGATGCGCAGTAGCGGAAACATCAACGCGCTGAGAACATTCAATGAGCGTGGAATGCTATAGAACGGTAAATAAAATGTTGACAAATATAGATGATACCTGTTTATGGCTAGCGACATGCGCTTATTTGGAGCCGGCTGGCAGCTGGCGCACAATGAAAACCCTGCCGCTATATGACGACGAACCGCTTCTTTTCCTCATCGAATAATTTCCTATCAGCTTCATTGAGACGCCAATCCCACTCCATTACTCATTCACAACTGCCATCCTCTACGATAACGTTGTATTGGAGAAACGATACTTCCTAAAACAGAAAAACAATGAAAAGACATCTGCGTTAAATTTGCTATGAGTCACTCTGGTACCATTTCGCAGTTTTACTAGTTGAAAATTTCGACACCGACGCCATTTCCGCATCTGCATCAAAAGGAAGCATGAAAGTTTTGGAAATAAATAAATTCTTGTGTAAACATAAGCACAATAAAACTACAACTCAAGATCCATGTCACTGAATATTGGAGATTCCATTTTCTTAACCATGAAATTCTACTTAGACTAGAGAGATGAAAAGAAGAATTAAAAAGCAGTGGGCGTCAATGGAAGCGGCAAAACGGGGCTAGATGGGTTTAATATTGTAGCTTGATATAGCGGAATGAAATTAAATTGCAGCAGGAGGAACAATATTCTCCTTCTCGCTGATATTTTGATGATATATATATCTGTTCTTTGGGGGACCGAATAACCTCCATGTTCTTTGTGCCTGAGGTCGGAGAGATTATTAATCTCAGAAAAGGTAGGGGGAAGGGCGGAGGGGAAAAGGTGCTGCCCTCCACTAGAATTCTTTTAATCTCACTTACGCCCTTTAAATTTCCAATCTAAACATTACTTAGCAACTTTTGATCTGCAAAAAGCAACACCGTTTTTGCAAATCCTGCTGAGGCAGAAACAGTGCTCGCCCGTTACTTCTGCATCCTGGAACCTCACAGCATTCATTCTCAATGCTTTCAGGAAAAGGCCTCATTAGCTGGACAACGCTGAAACTTCTGTAGGTGAAGGTTTTGGGAACATCATCTAGTGCATTTATTGAAGGTGCAAAGTGAGATCAATGATCATTCAGTGACGAACAGACAAGTTGTCCATGGCACGAGAAATGTCCTAGAATGCATATAAGACCCCATTATTTGCTGCACAAAACAAACAGTCCATTCACCCGCTATGGAATGCCCCTTGTGTGTGAGTGATTGCACAGTTCCTCTTCCTGACGAGCCTCGACTCCTATAAATTTATCTACAGAAAATGATTTTAGATGACCTTTGGGACGAGGAAAGGAAATGTACTCCACCCCCCCCCCCCTTCCCTCCCTCCCCATCCCCCAAAAGATGCGAAAAGTGATGATCTGATATTTAGCACCAAGAAGAAGGAAACATGTGAGTATAAAATGAGCACAGCAAACAATGTGTGTACAGTATTATGCTCACATCAAGCAATATTCACGAAAACAATAAGAGCAACAGAACAAACAAAGAAGTAACAACAGCAAGGTTCGTCATATGCGCAAAAAAGCGATTCACAAGTAAAAAGTCACTTTAAACAAGCAGATACCATTCACTTTGACTCAATATTCTTCAAATTATGCAAATTTCACCTCGCCTTGATATATAATATCCGGAATAAAATCCCCCCGATTATAAAAATTTTCCGAAAATAATGAGGAGATTTTATTGACGAACTGGTCTAACTGACGCAAATCACTCTTGCGCTCAAAATTCTGACAGCCATAGCAACAACGTATGAAACTTCCGACTGCTAAATTAATCACTTTTTTGAGTTTTATAAAGGAACGAAGAAGACCTTCGAAGGCGAGGAGGTACATGGACGGGGATATTTTAATGACATATTTATCAATGAGATTTGAAAGAGAAACATGTAAACAGCGAAACAGCACCGTAATGAGAATAAAAAAGAGTAAGTAAACAAATCTATACGCTCAAAATAAGGTCGGGAAGGCAGATAGAGACGAACGAGAGAAGGGACAATATGTGGCAGTAATGGCAGTAACAATATGACATGAATTTCTGTTTAAATGTTACTATTGCTTACGGTATTTGTCAATTTTAACGGTAGTAATCCCATCAAAACATTTTTAGAAAATCACTCTTCATCTGCTAGTGCATTTCGAATCGTTCTAAAATAAACTTATAATGCGTATATGGCAAAATGATGCATGTTGCTATATGTTTGAATATATCGGTCAAATAGTTTCAACTCAGAAATCACTGACGACAAAATTGAGAATTTTGGAAAATACAATGCGCGCCATTTGAGCACCTCTTGTAATAATTTTTAGATGTATTGATCAACTTCGAAAGAAGCTAAAGAAGCTAAAATTGCCTTAAAAATTTGCATGTATTCTGCAAAACTAAGCAGCATTTGGCAAGAAGATGTTGAGTCATGGGAGAATTGAAGTATACCAATTCAGCTGAAATTATATCTATTGTTAGAATTGTACCCACCGAACAACTATCCTAAGAAATGCAAAAAAAAAATGTTCAGAATAAAGTGTGAAGATTGCTTTTATGCAAGCTAACCGACACAAAACGGAAATTCAATTAGTTGCGAAATTTATGCAAATTTTTTGCCACATTTAAGTGACCATAACTCTCTCCTCTCGAAACAATTTGACGAATTTCAATGTTGCTAAAGAAAGTCATTCATTAAAGAGCATTGTAAGCACTGAAACTTGTTGCTCTAATTTCGGCGATTCCACCATAAGCGGATGGACACATAAATGCGCATGACAATATCCAAAGAATCTCTATTGCAAATGGGAGCTTCCGAAAAACGCATAAAAAGAAATTCGCTATAGAGGATTCATAGGTACGACCGCGTCAGCTAGTAAAATATTAAACCTGCATTGCGCATGTTTCCTGGCGACATATGCAACTGATTGGTTTAGTGAGAAGAAATGGAAAAAAAAAATTAGTCGAAATCAATAAGCGCATGTTGTGCCGATCCACTTGCCAGCTTTTTGTTCTTCGAAAAATACAGCCAAAACCACCTAAACAAACGACAGAGAATGAATGAAGTCGCACACTAGATTCAGTTCTTTATTTGTCAAGCCCTCCTCCCAGCCAGCACGAACTCTTCGCGTAAACCAACCAGCGTAATCACGGATGTAATTTTTGCTGCATTCAGGTGGAATGCACTTTTGACGCACCATCACACATCACTGAGCGGAAGCCGGCCGGTGGAATTGCTCAATTCTATTGAAAATGCTTCAACATGTTATCGAATGGCAAACTGTCAACTATACTGTACGTGAAATGTTAGGTGCCGTTCTCTGATCGACTGAATTTCGAAAGAAGCCGTCAAAAATACGCTCATCCACCCCTTGTTTCTGAAGAGCCATTTTCTTTCATCGGTTAGAAAACTTGCCCTCATCACCGAGCCTTTCCTGATCAACCTAATCTCGTGCTTTTCCATCGCCATCTGTCCGGAAGCCGCCACAATGCATGGCTCAGTGAACCACGTCAATCTATTTATAAGCCGCATCCTTCCCCCTGGGCTAACCCTTTCCTCCTCATCGTTCCTCCCAAACTTATGGCGATTTCGAGACGCTGCGAACAATGTAAGCTGTAGGGTCTATAAATGGGTAAATATTGCTGAGCGATACTCGTAAAGTTTGCATATTAACACCGATATTCCCTATTTTGCAACTATGCTCTAACTCGGCCGCCCAATATTTGCGCAAATTGAGTAAGCATCAAAAATAACATTGGTCGAGTTTTGCGGTTTGCACTAAGCGGTGGGTAACTGTTTCAAAAGCAAGCAATTAAAATCACAGTTGCCTCGCTAAAAAAAGTAAAAAATAAATTCATTCAAATCATAAAATCAAATAAAAAAGGAATAAGGTACATACGACCAAGACGATCAAAAAGCCGGCGTCAATCACATGATCGAAAGCACAAAAACAGATTCTCAAATTCTTCCGAGATCGAAATGCTTTCGGCAGTTCGAGTAGGCAAATGCACTAGGCTCTAGGATGACATCAATATCATGAGTATTGAACACTCCGATGATCCGGAAATGAAAGAAATTATAGACTTTATTTAAGACTGAGACCTGGATAAACAACTGAAAACCTATGAGTTGGGACAAATTACGCCAATTTGAACAAGAGAATCTTATAAATCAGAGTAAATATTCTTATTACGCAATCTAATATAATATCAGAGTAAATATTAACGGTTATAAGATATAAATAAGAGATCTAATTCAAAATGGCGATATTCGGATGATTTTGGATCATAAAAGATTCCGCATGAATTTCAGAGAATAAAACAAAAATTTGATATATGATAAAAGTCGAAAATCTAGGACTGAATGAAATCTAAAGTAAACTTTTCCTAGAGGTTAAGGGGAATCCGTATAAAATAATGGATACCTACAAAACTGTGCATTGAGGTAGAGCGAAGTGAAAAAGATGCATTTTTACATAAAACGCTCGATGTGAAAGGCAGCGAAATATTTTTAGGCAAAAATAATGTCGACAAAAACGTCGGCGAGAAAAACAATAGAATAGTTGAATTTCAGATGTGAATCGCGTAAGGAACACATTCCCCGCACTAAACAACCACTGCAATTAGTCATGTGAAAACAGCTCATCATTGAGTTATCAACAATACAATGTCACATAAGCAATAATTCAACATCCCCCATCGTATATTTCAGTTTTTATATTGACAAAGATTTATTCCGTTTGAAGATATTGTTTCGTCTTCACCTTTCCACTATTTTGGCTCCATATGGCTAACAGAGGATTCTAGTAGTAAACAAATCGGGTGAATCGATATTCTTAATGATGTGGCTACAAAAACATTTGTACTGGATGAATCAAAGAGATGTTTGCATACTCACCGATTTGCCACCAGGTGCCAGAATAATACCGCGTTTTGCGCGACCCTCTTCTAGCAATTGTCCGTTGGCCGACCATGAGATATCTGGTGCAACGTCCGACAGCTTCAATTTATGGGAAGGTTCGTCCAGATTTGGTGGAACTGTAAAGTTGCAATATTGAGGATGATGAAATGAACAGAGAGCTGCACAACAACGAAACGGTGAATTCCACCTGAAAGTAAACAAGAATTTGAGTCCACGTTCCCATCAGCTCCCTACCCTCCTCTCCTCGTCATCTCCCTGCTACCAATAATGGGGAAAAAATTGTTTTGCTCTATTAAGGTGAATAGGACGAAGATGGTGCGGTTACAAGGTTGCGCATTTTAACAAAATTAGGAAGTAATGAAAGCGTTGTGCGGTGCGAATGGCACACAACAAAGAAAGCATGTTTGAAAGATATGCACAGTTTGGTGTGTGCAAGCAGAAAGAGTCAATAAAAACAGCTAGAGCCGAGTTTTTCATTAGGTTCGATCGAAAATATCCATGGGTTTTATGTCAACTAAACAGACATCAACTGGAGTAGATTTCATGATTTAAAAGCTTCACATATGTCAATTTATTCCCGGAAAAACCACGAATTTCCAACGCAGTTTTATTTCAGTGCATTGTTTTCAAAACTAACATACCTAACACTTACACTTGGAAGTTTTTGACGATTCTCCAGCTGGTTCCCCGCGATGCATTTATTACCGCCTGCATCCGTTGTTCGCGACTGCAGAATAAGCAAACGACGTTTTCATCGTCGGATAGGTGAATACTGGGACCACCGTCAGCGATTCGGACGACCGTTCAAATGCCGTGTTATCTCAAATGAAATAAGAGAATATCAATCTGTCCAGCTCTCATTCTTTCACTAACGCATTCACTCCTTCAACATCAGTAAATGAACAATTGGCAGCCTTCTACATCTATCTCATGTATCAAATAATTTAATTTAAAACGTAAACAAATTTTTGAGGAAGCAAGTGAAAAAGAAATAACAGCTGTGGATTATTTCTAAAATGTGATTAGAAGGTGAAAATTTCATAAGTTTCAACGATTGCTCTATAGCCGCTTCTATTAAGGTAGATGCTTTCCGGTTACAGCAGAATAATATCTGAGTCTGTCAATTATTTCAACGTATGAGAGCCTAGTGGAGGTTATGAACAAAGAGAGAGTGAAAATCGGTTGCTTGTGCAGAGATTGAAAATCGGTTTCGAAAGGCTGAAACATTAAGTGCACACACTAAAAATCATTAAACAAGTTTTTCTAATCAGAAGATAAATATAAAGACTGCGACGAGCATTATTGCGGCTGTCAATAAACGCCGGAAAAGTCATCTTGCAATTCTCTTCTTTTCATATAGCTGCTTTAGAAGGACTTGCTGAAGTTCAAATGATTCGACGTATTTAAAAAGAACAAATATATCAGCTACAATAAACACCAAAGAAAGTAATTCAACATGTGCATTACCTGTGGCAGCGGAGCTGAAAATACTGGATCGTAAACGCTGAACGGTTGCCCTGCGATAACCGTTTCCGTGACGATTGTATGCTGATCGGGCATGTAGGGTGGCGCTAAAAGCATCAACAGTTTGAACTTCGTGAAACAGAAATCCCGCATATCGAAGACCAAAGCTAATGTAAATGTTAATCGACGATATATGGCGTTCTTGTTGTTGCAACTCAAACTCAAACTTCACTCACCCTTTCAAACACTTATCTATTAAACTTGGGAAACAATAAGGAATCACCTGGCAGGAAAATATGCAACATTTTATTTTTACTGGAGAAAAACATAATGTGCCCATCGCTTTGAACATTTAACTTCCTGTTTCATAGAACAGTATGGAAATGTTATTAATTGCTTCTGAGTGAAAAATTTTTGACGTTAAAATGACTTTTAAAATAAACAGAAATTTGCATCGACAACAATAAACCACTGGAATCTCTTAAACTGAAACTCGATGGGATCGATTCTAGTAGGCTTCATGATATGTAACACCAAACTGACTTACTAATAACGCTGAGACGGATGATTTTATCGACGTCACCAGCCGCATTCGATGCCTTACACGTATAGTGGCCTCCATCACCATTCTGTACACTTTCGATTACAAGCGTTCCATCTCAAATATATGATTTATTTTCGAATTACGAACTTTTTCGTTCCCATTTCATCACTTATGACGTAAATGGATGGCTGCATAGCGCAGATATGGAGCAAATGATATATGTTGCATTAGACAAGCGGTACATTTAGAAAGTGAAGGTGAATGAACAAGAAAAGAGCACATATTTTTTATGCTGCAAGATGGCCAATTAATGGATTTAACCCACTGCGAAGGAATACTGAAACAAGCCGCTGAAAGCAATTTGTCGCCCAGGAAAATGATAAATATTGAACAAAATGGCCATTATAAATGTCGGGAAATGATTAAGCAACAACAGCTCCATATATGCCGTTCTCCATGAATGAGCTTGATAGTCATAAGTGAACGACTAAGGGTTTACGGTTTACATAAGTGAACCTTGCTGAAAGCGATTTACGGGAAAGAAATGTAGAGGTTATAGGTAGTTAAGCCATATGTGCCGATAAGATTGAATTCATTTGAATTCATAACGTTCATAAATATGAGGCTTCAGATCTCCGGGACACAGTTCCGGTCTGTTGACTGATAACACTGTAAGGGATAACAAGGCTTAATTTAGACAGGTGAAGTTGCTCGGAGTCGAAGGTTGCTTCGGATCTAAGTGAAAGTTTCAACACAAACTCCAACTTACAAACTGATAGCGTTAAACGCTGGGAAAGCTGAATTTCAGAGAGGAAAAGTTGTCTTGAATAAAAAATTATAGATACTGACCTTCACTCGTCAAGGCCACACTTTCGCAAAACAATGAGTAAACCGCGAAAGACTGTGAAATCCACTAGCAAAAGTGAGTTAATAACACCAATAATAGTTCAAACTTTCCCAAAAAGCATTTAATATCAAGCATCAAATGAGTATTGGGAATGGTGGAACAAATTCGAAGATCCATACCTAGTGTATTTAATCACTGATATATCAATGAATTACATAAGATTCGTAAAACAACGGCGGCGCCATACAAACCCCAAAAGTGCTAATTGGTGAAGACGCTCTGCTCGTCACACAGAGATACGCACACCGCATATACATACCCCATTCGTTGATTTCGCTGCCCCTAAAAGAATGCCTCAGGCAACAAGACTACAGCTATAGCGGAACTCGAGGCTGGGCCGTTATCCCACGTAGAACAAACAGAAGCACATGGGTTCTAGCTTTGCTATATCCAACGCTTCGGGTCACTCTGATCTCAAACTTAGGGACGTCTCGCTTCGGAGCGACGAGAGTTTCCTCAACGTGAATTAGGGTATAAAGGTGATTCACTGTAATTCAAAATACTCACTGGAAAATACAATTCAGTTATACCTGAATGGTCAAACGACCTCCTTCATTTGAATGTATCGATAAGATAGAACCTCGCGCACGCCACGATACCAAGTTACTTACGGCTTCGGATTTCAAACCAGCACCTATAAATTAACAAGGTATTATTTGATGACATTTGACAATCAGCAGCCCTTTAACTATATGATTGCCGAGTTAGCAAAGTGCATCGAGTTGAAGTTGATAAGCAAACAACTAGCCAAATATTACAACTGCCACAATGGTTACACATATGAATCAAATGTCGATCTTTGCAAAATGTTATAATTGCGAATAGAAAACAACGATTCACTACGATTTCTTCCAACGGAATATATAATAGCGGTTTCTGCGAAATTATTTAGCGGATGCGTTGCTTCCTAAGTGCAAAACTACTCGCAAACAATTCTCCAATAAAAACTATCCACCTTGTTTTCAATTCTCACATATTAAATCGTTCATTACTGCGCTAAATTACAAAAAACAACAGTGGTATGAATAGATGGTTAGTAACTGCAGAAACAAGTAAACAAATGAATGTGCAGTCAAATTAACAAGCGAGCAAATAAATAAACATGTAAATAAATAAATATGCCACCTGGCATTCGAGCACAACGCGATCTCCTCTGCCGATCATTTTCCAATCACGAGTTACCTTCACTTTTAGTGCAAGCAAAAATTTTCGTTTCAATTTCCCGAAAAATTTTTGCAGTGATTTAATAATTGGCAATAAATTTTTTAATGCTAACAGTGGAATAGTTGCGCGTTGTTTGTTGGCAGTCATGAAGTTGAGTAGTTTCAATAATGGTAATGAATTACTGCCAAAGGATTTTGTTATTTATGCCAAAGCGTTGGTTTCTTGCTTCTCAAACTTCATATCCTCCTCAAATTTATTTCGTTTGAAAGCCACAGAAATATGAAAATTCCAAGCAACTCGTATGGGAAATGTTCTTGAAAGAAAAACGCTTACTGTCCATTTGAACAACGGCACCATCGATATGATAGCCGGCTTGATTGATGGCACGACACTCATCTTTTCCGTAGAACGATGAACGATGAAGTGATCTAAATTATATGACTTCTATATGCAGAGCGGTTACAAGAAAACGTGAACAAGAGCACAGGTAGAAAAGATGCGTGCAGAAAATTCTCCCCGTTTAATCACATAAAGAAGATCGAGTTTCTAGCCATGTGCAACCTTGCAATTTACGACAACATTTTCATGAGTCGTCAATTATATACGAACGAAAATTCAGAGCTTTGTTGTCACTTGTGCTGTAGCGCCACCTCGAAGTGCGGTCAAACGTGGTCGAAAGGGCTCATAGAATTTATGCAATCTTTGAGGGGAAGCGAATGAAAGCATCAAAAAATATTATGTAAAGAACGAAGTGCATCTCGTTGGTGGCGATGCAGGGACTGAAGTAAATTTCACAACTTCAGTAAGAGAAATTTAATCAACAAAACAACTAAGGCAGTTGTCAAACAACAATGCAGTAGTTATCGAGGATGAATTTTCTCAGAAAAGAACTAGCACATAAACGCGTTATAAATCTAGTACCTCATAAAGCACAACTATGATAAAGATAACATTTCGTCATTAAATTTAACGAAGTAAATTTAAAAAACGCTGAAAACATTTACATTTATAAGTAATACTTGTGATGATCCTGTTTTATGAGATTCCCTTTGAAATACCATCGTTGTTCGGGTTTCGGATCACCTAAAAATTAGTCAGCGAATTTGGAGGAGTGAAGATAAACGGGAATATTATAGTTTGAAAGAAGAATTTCTTTAAAACACAACATTTTCCAAATGCGACTAGAAATGAAAATTCATTAGGCAGTCCCACAGTACCCGCTATCCATCTGTTGCCCATCACTCGCAAGCAAGTTATCGGTTAAGGAATGGCATTGCTTTGTTGTTAAATCGAACTATGGTTCGTGCATAACTCTCAACAGCTTCGTGCATTTTTTTTTCAATGATTTCTTTTTTCTCTTATCTCTCCAAGTTTTCATTTCTGATCTATCGACGAAAGATTTAAGCACCATCACTAAAAAGCTATCCATAGCGCCACTGCCATAAATGCTTCAAAACATTTAAATACAGATGCAAATTTGCAAAAAAAAAAAAATGCAATTCTATAAACACTAATGCATAAATACATAAAAACAAAACAACATAGGATGCTTATATGACCCGTTCCCTTATGAAGTTTTTTTGCAAGCAATCAGCCTGAGCATATGCAATAAAAACCAGATCGGATGGAGACCTACAATAACAAGAAATGAAATAACGACCTCGTCTTGAAACAAGCATGCGGCATTCAGCAAAAATTGGCACATAATACCAATTGCTTCCTATAATCTTTCCTCTCAAAAAGGGAATGAACCTCCTCACTATGAACATCGTATAAAAAGGGCCAACCTAGAAATAGCGGCATTGGGGAGGATATTTGGAAGCCTCATCACGAAGGAAAGAATCATTCCGCATAGCGCAAATTATGATTTATCTTAGCAATCACCTGATCGCATGTTTCATTGATAATTGATGAAGTCGTCACTCACTTAACAACCTAGAAATGTAAATAATAATAGTGACAATAGCACATGAATAGGGTCCTGCTAATATATATATATATATATATATATATATATATATATATATATATATATATATATATATATATATATATATTATATATATATATATATATATATATATATATATATATAACATTTAAGGATGCATAAAAGATTGCAGTGGCAAACTAGAATCAGTTGGAGAGTAATTCTGTTTCAACTACCAATTTCTCTACGAATTTCCTCTTAATCTGATTTGAACGTAGCGCAAAATAAATGATTAAGGCAACTTTTAGCTCAAGTTGATGACATATTGCAAGAAAAATGCAAAACAGTTGTCAGTCACTCTCGGAAATTTATTTCTAGAAAGCCACAATCTTGGCTATAACCTCTAAAATTGCTATAAGGGCAAGCTTAGCACGGTACTTCGAATACAACTACATAATAAGGATTATAGAGGCTAACATTTATTTGACATCAAAAAAGTTTACATCATTTGTAGCAAAAACCAACCAAAACTACAAACACATGCAAAAATTAAAAAAGCCTCAATTGCTATCAACGTCTACCCAAAAGCGTTTTCTCTTTAACATTTTATTTTTACTCAAATGCTGAAATATTTCCACGAAGCTATTTCTTTTCAGTCAAATATGATACTGAAATAAATGAATGTCAAAGTGAGACAAGTGTAGGATAACGAGATCATCCATTTCTTAATCCAATTTTATAGCACCGTGCTTTTTGCGCAAAAGCAATGCGATTTGACAACCGCCATCAGTTAATAGACCTATGACATTAAAGTCGAAGTTACTTGTGCGGCGCCTACAATACAACCAAGAAGCGGTGCGCTTTTTTGAATTCAATGTACTGGAAAAGGCCAAACACCAGGGTTGCCTTCTATAATAAATCTCTGGCGTCAATTAACGCTAATCCCTACAGTTTCAATATATTTTTGAAACGCTATCCGTTGTTGGGCTACAATGTGTATGGAGAAAATCCCCCTGTAAACAGAAGCAGAGGACATTCAGAAAAAAGAGACTAGAGCCAGACCCATAGTCATTTTCATTTCAAACAATATTCTAAATCTTTCAACCAAAAAGAAAAAATATCACAAAAACCAATAAATATTTTTTAATAAAAGCTTATGAGGATATATGTTCCGTCCCATTATCATAAACAGACCATGAATACCGTATTAAAATGAACGATCGGGATTTGCCGATTATGAATCAATTCTCAACTATACGATCATCGCCTTTCCTTTCAGTAAGCTCGGGACAAGTTCGTACTTGCAGCTTACCACGGAGAAGCAAATAAAAGCAGATGCAAATTTAGCCGAATAATAAAAAAAAAAAGCAATTTCTCTTCAAATTGACCTACGAGACAGACAATAAATTTCCACCTGAGTGCCGCTTTTTCAGCCTACCAGTGAGGCTGCAAGCCGAACATTCACTTTACATATATAAAAATTAACTTTTTTAATACAACTTTCATAACGTGAGAATTTTTGCGCAAACTTTGGAAAAAACTTTTTAAATAACCTTTGAATTTGCAACTAGAAAAATTCAGTGCAATACTCATTAAAAAGAACTTCCTCGATCAGCATCTAACCCAAAAATCTAGGAACTCATCCACCAAACTTCGAAAAAGCAATTATTGATAACTGAGAGTTTATGCTCCAGGCTGTTTTCGGTTTAATTTTTTAATCACTAATGCCTCAAATAATTGCTTAATAAATATTTCAGCAGCTCTTTTTTCTTTGGCAGGTTTCAAATGTATCAGCTAATTACGCTTAAATATCCCGTAATTAGCTAGTACAAGCAGTAACAACCAGTAACTGGCCTCATAGCAAGGCCTTTTCAGTGCACAAATTTACAAACAAATAGATAATATCCATCTCCATTATCATCGTTACATTACCGCTATCATATAAAAAAACGCTAACTCTCGGGCACTCGGCTTGAATTCACCTTAACGATGAAAAAATTGCAAACCGAACTTCTTTATTACTGAATACAATCGACAGTATCGATAATACTTACTCAAAAAACAAAGTAAAAAACTTATTAATTTCAATACTTTTCTGAATATCGGTACCCATGACTGCAGTAATTTAATAATTCCGGTGAGAGGTTTTTCATTTCTCTTATCTCAAAATGAAATTAAATTTGGAGATGTGCTTTTTCGCAACGCACAACTCAAGGAAATAAATTAACTGAAATCAAAATCGATTATATCAAAATTAAAATAATACCTCTCAATTTAACTACATATACTAGCAGTCGACTATGCTGCTGTTATGCCATCCAAATATAACAGGCCTGATTTCATTTTTCGACAATGCTGCCTCCCATTTAGCACGGTCATACTCGTGTAGCACCCAACCTTTTGCAAAATAAATTCACTACTCAGGTACATACAAACAGGTATGATTGCTAATCAGCTGAGAAGCGAAGGTTCTTCACTAAAAATTATTAAAAGTGCTTACGATTCGCAGGCGACTAGATTGTACGCGGGCCCACAAGACGAACTCGTCTTCGCTGAAAATAGTTGATTTGCATTGAGAAAATTATATGTAAATTACAATCAACGGGAATATTTCATTCTCATTTAAACGCCGAAAAAGACCCCATCGTTTATAGCAACTCATCTTTACAGGTGATCGCAGGAACAAGTAGCAAAAATGAGAAACATTTCACATATACAGCATCACATAATATTTCTTCACACGACGCTTGGCAAAATCCCATTAACGAGAGGATGTTTGCAATAGAGACCTCTACTACTGTGAGAAGTTCATGTTTTCAGATTCCCTCATCCTCTTGTAATCCCCCTGATAAAAATATTCAAGCGTAAAAATGAGCCCATCTCTTAAAACAGAAAAGCCGTCTACAGGCAGGCTGACACAGCCTGTCATGTTACTTGCACATCTTTCGTCTGGCATCATGTCAGGAATCATAGATCGCAACCAATCGAACGATCAGGCTAAGAGAAGTGAAAGGACGGGTGCGCCTTGAAAGTTTTTAAAAAGCATGCATAGAAAATAAAAAAAAGAACGCGATCAGAGAAGAAAAAGCCGTAGAATCAAAATTTAAAAACACACGCCCACCATTGGTTATGCCAAGAGAAAAAACGACACAAATGAGCAAAACGATTCATGTAAAAGCACTGCACACTGAACAGAAACGGCTTACTCGGTATTTGTGCACGAACTCCGCCTGTATAAGCCCGCTTGGTTCCGGATATGGAGCTATTCGACTCTGTAAAATCAGATGTTTGCGCTCACAAATACGAATCTGCTTTAACAGTAAAAAAAAATTGGCGATTTTCAGAACTCTCTTTTTTGAAAATCAAGATGCCTGCTTCTAGGCTCCTTTCGCCTCATAGTAGGAAGTAAATGATGACAGTTCAATGCAATGGAATGGGTTGCCCAGAGGGATGCCGATGTTACCTGGTCGAGGGGATCGAATAAAAACAACACAAGTACTCTGATGATATAATATAAGAAAGCTTAAGAGTGGCTGAATACATTTCAATGAACGAAATCCGGAGGGTCCTCTCTTTCAATATTGCAAAATCCATTACTTTATAAAGTATACATCAACAAACTGCAAATCTGAATTACAGACTGCGGTAATAAAAATTAAACGGTCATGGATGCCTCAGTTTTCCCTAACTTATTAAAAATAGAGCCATGGAAGCACAATAATTACATAAAATATGCTTCCCAGTTCATAATGGGATTCTTTTTGACGGTATAAAAGATAATGTTGAAAGCTAATAATAAAAATATTCTTAAAAAACACTGAAGAAATATTTTTATGAGACCTCCCTGCAAGGATGCTGCGAGGTGAGAAAATCGCCTAAATTTATCAAAGAATAATAGTGGAATTGCTATCGTCACTTTTATTTCTTTTGTATTTGAAAAACAGAACGGAAATTTTCTAGTGTGGAGAGAAGAAAGTGAATCGAACCATCTGATCTGTTACCTTTTGAAGTTTAAAAGTTGCACTTGGCACAAAAGATTAATGTGTGCGCCCTTTATGTGCGTATGCGTATCTCTGATTCTACAACCTTGTCATTCGCGAAACCAATAAAGCTGGACCGCATCATACATGATGTGACGGAGAGTGCGCCATTCGCCCTCCCCCCCCCCCCCCTCCGCACACAAAAAATTCCCCTCCCCGCCACTTTTTTCATCGGAGTTCGCGCTGGACAAATCGTTTCCTAACAGCATCCCCCCAAACCCTCCCTCTTCAGACCAAAATCTTCTCGCAGCAC
Source organism: Ascaris suum (assembly GCA_013433145.1). Classification (NCBI taxonomy): domain Eukaryota; kingdom Metazoa; phylum Nematoda; class Chromadorea; order Rhabditida; family Ascarididae; genus Ascaris; species Ascaris suum. The sequence goes on from CM024174.1 coordinate 12,845,119, forward strand.
TTTCCGCACAACACAAGAATAGTTCATAGAGCTGCATCGGCAACCTTGTGACCGTGTTAATGGATTAGCAGCGCACGGATATGCGAATTGCGTACGAGCCTAGGAGGAACGAATGTGGAAATGAACGCGAGGAAAATGTAGAAAATGAGCTGGAAATCGATGAGAAAGACAGAGAACAACTGAGAGGGGTGAAAATATGTTAGCAAGAGAAAGGGAAATGCACAGCAACTACGATATGTGATAGGGTCACAAAAGTGTACATACAACTGTGCATAAATTAAAAAGTAAATGCGCATGAGTGAATCTGCAGATGAGGGCGAAAAATTAAGCAGTGGAGGGAGGATGAGGGGAGAGTAGGCAAAACGGAAGGAAGAAAGCTAAAGGCAAATGCAGACAGGCTTGCAAAATGGACTAGCCGGTGATCGGCGACTGCAAATGGCTCGTACACCGCCAAACTAACGCAGATGCAGTCGCACAAGCAGCCGAATGCCTCATGCACTAAATATTCATCTCAGATAAAACAGCTTAGTTTGACTGTATGGGAGAACACCAAATATGCTCATCGCATCAGCAATATGTATGGTTATCAATCCCATTATTATTTATATAAAAGGAATGCAATTTATATAGGAGGGTGTGACGGCATTTTATTGCAGCCGATAGCAGTCTATATCGCTTCAACTAATAGAGCATGACAAATAAAACCTGTGATTATAAAAAATAATAATAGTAAATGGAACAAAAAATAGATGGTAGGTGATTTCTGTCACAGTTTGATGAACGAAAACCTACAGCTCGAAGTGCAGGCAAATATTTACATCAACACAGGCTGCCAGTCGCAGTCATTGACAGCTTGTTTCTAGGTCATTCATAGCAAATAAACTGCAAGACAAAGAAATTGTACGCTCATAACAGAACCACTCTACCCAACACTTAAGGTGATCAGTGATTCATCTTATGCAAAGAGAATGAAAGGTCGATTTCTATTCGTCTTCCATCGTTCAAATAAGAAAACCTTTATTGAGAGTATTAAATTGCTTCTAATACGACTGCACGCTCAACGGATGATTTCTATAAACGTGAAGGATCGGTGTCGAACCAGAGGTATTATATTAGCCGACATTAACTAATGTCCGCTGTGGACTTTTTTGGGAAAGAAAAGGCAAAAGAAAATTTCTGACTTTTTTTGCGCTAGAAAGATATCAGATGGATGATGTGGTTGGACTCTCTGAAACATAGTCCACTTCTGGCTATTCGCTTCCTTCAATATTATCTGTTTTCCATGGAGCATAGATTTCAGAAGCCCGATCGATCTCAACCTACTTCAGTTTTCACTTTTCCAATACAAATTCAAAAAAAAAAAAAGAAAAATCATGCGCAAATTTGCTCACAACGTATTTATGGTTCAATCGCATTAAAATGCTATGTTAAACCAGTTTAGAGACATTATTAATGAGTGCAAAACCCATCATGATTCTTGTTGTTATGTAAATTTTTAATCAAGTTCAAAGTCATATTCTTCCTCCATTTTTACAACACCGCAAAGTTTTAAATGTCACCTTCATATTCAGAACTTAGTAATGAATTTTGCTGTGCGAATTCGATGATCAAGATCCTCGTCATATCATAAGATGCTCACTGTCAGTTCTCTTTAGAAGCGCCATCAGCTGCACTAAATTGCGCTGCCGTAGGCACTTAGCAAAAATGAGCATTCTATATCTGAACAAAGCGTGTCATTCGCACAACGCTCGTAAACATTCGTTACTAAGAAACCCCTCGTCCATACGTTCCCCGCCCAACACTGCCGCTAAGCAAATGCTACATTCAACATTCACTTCTATTCAAGCACAACAGCCATCAGCAATAAAAATAACATAAGAAAGAAAGTACTCACATGAAGAAAAATGCTTCCGGCGATGAGGTATTGTGTTGTTTTTTGTGGCACCGCACTTCCATTGCGTTTGATAATCGATATACAGCCACGGTGCAAATTCTTTTGCATACTGCAAAAGAAAAAGATGAACACAAGCTCGAATTGATAACTCGAAATTACTATGGAAAGAAAAGAAACAATGAAGAGAGAAAATACTTCGTTTTGTATGAGGTAATCGAAATAGGGTAGCGAAAAGGAAAGAAGCTACTCCCGCTGAACGAAAGAGATAGGGAGACTTACATGACATCCAAATATGAATCAAAGAACGCAAATAACTCAATGAAAGAATTGGAAATTTTATGCGGACTAGAACAACTGTCGACGTGAAAAGTTCGGTGCATCATTCTCAGTGAAAAAAAAGCGAGATAACAAAGCTTATCACTGGGAATATACTAAAACACACTAATTCCGGCAGAATATTAATCAAATTTCCACTCCACAATGGGCTTACGAAGTGGAGAATTTTCCACAAATCAGAGACGCGGAGAGGGGAGCAGATAAAGAAGGGATGCTGAGGACCTCTTCATAAATCCTAACAAACCGAAGTCACATAAAACTATACGTCAAACAGTGCATTACTTTCGCATACAATGTTCGCAATCTCGAAAACGAATGTTTTAAGAAAACCACTTTGTGCACAATAGTGCCTCAAACCTCTCAATACGTTTCCCAAATTTCATCGTGTACTATGAAACGAGCAAAAAAAAGCGTCAAATCAGAAAAATTTTAACGTTTGCTCTGTACGTGCAACGAAATCTGTAACCAAATTTATACTCCCATCATATCCCACCTCATGTCACTATATAACAGTCACTTTACTTCGACCATAAATTGCGATAAAACTCTAGGCATTAGCGGCGGTATATCAGCGAACAAAGCTTAAAGCTGCCATCAGTGACTGCCAATAAATACGTTAAATCCGCATGCTCCAGGGTATTTAAATACCAGAAAGAACTTGCTCATCGCCAAGTAGATCAGTTCAATGATCTCTGCCACTCCTGATACCGCTAGAATAGCCTGATAGTGATTAGGTCATCCAAGAAACTTCGAAAGCCCTCTACGAAAGTTGTTTGAAATTTGGCTAGAAAGGACAATGAGGGAAACTGCCAGGAAGGAGCCCAGAAAGTCCTGTTTATTCTGCCCAGAAAGTACTATGTATAACGACAATCATTCGTTGCAAGCTCCTTTATAACGCATAACACGAGAACTATTGCACCACGGTTCAGAAGGCCACTCTACCACACTGATTCTCCTCCGGAGTGTCGATTGCAGCTTGGCGCACAACGCACCACAAGGAAGGGCTTTCTATAGGTCCCTAGTGAAAGCGCCCTCCGTGTGCCGTAATTGCAGCTTCTGTTTACCAATTATGCGTTTCGTAATAGTCAATTTTTTTACGACTACAGCCACACCTCAAACTGCTTCTTGTTGGTTTCCCTCAAAAGTAATGAGCACCTTAAAATCAATGCGTAGACGTCTTATGCTTGTTCATTCACAGGCCGATTTGTCCATAAGCCATGAAATCTATTACCCGTTTTCGTAGATATATCTATATTGCAACAAAAAAGCACTTTTTTAAAAAGATCTTCATGTAACCTGTTCCCTTCTCTTCTCTACAACTGCTGAATCACTCCTCCACACTCACCTTATATCTCTAAATTCTGCTGTAAACTTGTACAACTTGTGCATAACTGAAAGTATATGAAAGTGATACAAGCAGTAACGATGGGAGGTAGAACAAACATCTCACAGAGCAGAAAGATAAATAATAAGAGTTTTGAGATATGAGAGGCGCAAGAATAGACAGAATGCTCCTCATAACTTCACTGAAGAAAAGAGCACCTCTTCGCTGAGTCGAGCAGAAGTTTAAAGCAAATCCTATGGAACTCATTTTCTCGCATCCTTCTCGACGTTCAAAAGACACATCGAGGATAAAGAGACAACCAAGCACACCAATATTAACATAAGAACGGATCATTTGAGATATTGAGATCATTTGGGATCATTTGAGATATGCCTTTCCACGTAGCACTAGCAATAATTAAATTAAAAGTCGCTATCCACCTCAACAATAACTTTGACTGCTACGAAGATGGCCGAACAAATATCTGCGAGTTGAATACCTATACCGCCACAAATATCCCACAAATTATTCTCGTCTTCGATTTTCAAATAAACAGCGAGCTAGGCGAATGCGTGATAAGGAACGCATGTCGACTGGTAATCGCTGAGACTGCTAACCAATCATATGTCATTTCAGTGCGAGGGGCGGCGTTTGCTTGGTTTGCTTCAGACAACCATTATAATTGCTTTCATGTTTCGTGCGCTGAGCATAAGTGAGCGGCGTATGTGTCGCCGTATGTGAAAGCTCGCCCTGGCCGCGTTCACGAAATTACTGTCCTTTGTGACTGATCAATAAAATGTCCCTGCCCATCGCAACGGACTGACCAACGTCTGCACAACGGCGGAGCTTGAAAACTACGATCCGATCCTACGACCATCTCAGAAATACAGGACTGACGTCAAACGAAGTGGAAATTCGAATTCTAGCTATTTCGTAACAGCTTCATCCATCTATTCGTTCAAATTATTCAAGAAATGATTTAGAAGTCCCTACAAGTGAATTATGCCATCCCATTTTCTTTCGCCATAAAAGGCAGTTTGTTCACTAGGGGCAGTATAACTCAAGCGAAAGAAAACAGAGGGTTCCGAGTAGTCCGAAACTCGAAAGCCACATTTCGGCTCTTCTGAACGCCATGTATAACCTGATCTAGCTAGCAGAACTGAGTAGGACGAAGTTGCCTAATTGGCGTTGATATCCTGAAACGATAGCAACTGTTTCGCTATGTTTCTTCTAATAATGCGCCTCGTCGTCAAGCGCTCATAACAGCGGCGCCTTTTTTAGAGCCATATTCGGCGACCACAACCAACCTTTCTCGTAAGTCCTAATTCCCCTATTTTGAACAATGACACATAGAAACGGCAGCGTAGCATTAGCTGTTCGAAGCGCGAAATTGCTGCACCTATGAAGTGAGGTTTGATACGCGAAAAATATAAAGCATGAGTTGAATGCAACTTACGGGACCATAAACGCACACTTGCCTGTTCATCCCCAACCGTACATGGCCGATCGTCGCGTTGCATTTGCTGCATCTCGAGCAATGCAATGCCCGCAGCAACGTATGCACCTCGTACGGTGCGCTGCTCTTGCAAGTGTCATCTAAAATTGAAAAAAAAATTGAAAAAAATTGAAAAAAAAAGCGTTGCGGAACAAAGGGATTTCAACGGACGAAGGAACACGGGAATGACTGTAATCAGGCTACTGGATGAACAAAGAGAAAACTATGTGAACCGTGTGAAATAAAAAACACAAGAAATGCCACGATCAGAAATTCTTCCGTGTTCCCTTAACTTCTCTCTCTCCACTCTTCCGTCGCTCCAAAATCGCCCTCCTCTTGCCCGTCTACATCCTCCTTCCACTCTATTTCCTTCCTCAAATTCTTAAACATTCCTTAGTTTCCTAAACGGACCATCTGCATACAAGACAGTAGGAAATCTCAACATAAATGTCACCGACCACCATCAAACTGGGGAAATAAGAAGTAGAACTTCGCAGAAAAAGGTGACCTCTTGTGAGCATGCTGTTTGTTCGCCTTGCGTACTCGACTTCGAATCCGAGTATTGAGCCATGAGATAACTCGTGGCGCGGTTTCATTTGCGCCATGCTCTTCTGGAGTGAGGTGGAGTCCAAATTCAGTACATCATCCTGAAATGCTGACTTCAAGTCCTGAAATAAATAAAAACATCCCTGTAGGTATGGCATACTCAGTTGCAGTATTTCATCTAGAAAGGCCGAAAATTTGAATGTACATGTCATATAAAAATGCGGTACAAGCGGTTTGTTAACAACAGAGATATACCAATCCAAAAAACTGAATCGAGTTCCTATCATGAAAGTCTTACTTCAGAATGAGAGCTGCGAAGTGTCGAAAAATAAACAGCTATAGTCGTGGAAAATGTATTTTTCGAAAAAATGATATGCAAACGCTTGCAGACACCACTCAAAGTACAACGATCGTGGCATATGACCACTACCAATTGCTGCCGGCTTTACAATACTAATCATGCATCGCCTGCCAATCAAATGGACCGCATCAGCAATCAATGCCTCTATTGCAAAGTTATGCAGGTGACAGCTTTTTTAAAGACCCACATTCTCAAGGTATGACTTGAGTGCAATGTTTTTTTCTCTACGGATTTCGACTGATTTTTTTTTTCATTCAGGGCATTTGCTACTAGAAGATTTTCAATGAGACAGAAGTGATGCACTTGTGAATTCTGCAATTTATTTACCTCCACACCTACTTTCACTGCGATTTGCTCTACTTCCGTTGAAAAGCGCCTTTTTTTGCTGGCAAAGTGGGCCAAGCACAGCATGACAGACTTCTCCGTTCAAGTGCTTCCAAAAAACTTCAGTTAATGACAATCCCATTGCGGAAGGGTGGGTATGAGCGGAATTTATCCAATTTCTGCACATCAATTTCCAACATAACAGCTAGCCTATCACACTCCTAAAAGCAATCAGTTTCTTCGACCGCATCCACTTCTGCCACTGAAATTATAACAACAAGGTAAACTGGGTGAAGTAAAGAACGAAGATGAGAAATTCTATTCATTCATTATTCAGTTAAAACATAGGGCAGCACTAGATGGAGAACAGAAGGCCTATTACAGTTGCATGATGACAGCTGAGGTCATACACTCTTGTGGGCGCTCGAAAACACAAATACCTATGCTGTGTTTCCGAAGTACCAAATTTGTACGTGCGGAGTTTACCTATCCTCTGCATACCTATACGACAACACAAATACCTATCCGACAGCATAGCACAGCAACGAGTACGCGTACCAAATTTGCTTCGTCACGTACGTGCGGAGTTTCAAAATCTTAACAAGGAGAGGTCTAATGATCATGGATGAAGCACGTGAGGCACTTCAAACGAAATCGAAAGAAAAAAGAAACTGAACATATTACTTGAAGATAACCTCCTTCCCACCTCCAAGCCTTTGCAAAAGAGATTTGTTAACAAGCTCTTAAAAATGCAGCATACATAATATGAAAATGTCGACAGAATGATATGCGAGCAAGAAAACTCAGTCAGTTACGAAATGCACAGGACTACGTTTTTATAGCGAACGCAGCAACACGGGGCACACGACCACGCTCACTATGTAGACTTTCACAACAAAGACGCACGCGAACACGACAGGGAGGTTTCTTCACTACCAAGGGGCTCTTCGCATACGAAATCGGAACGTGACATTTTGCGCACTCTTGCACAGAACGATGGCACCCCGGTTGCGAACCTCGAACGCAGCTGAGCTCGTGCACAACACTGCGTACACACGACTACCGTACCCTACACTGCACGCGAATACTAACTCCCATCAGAGGAATTCGAAAACCTGTAACAGAATCGAATAATGAAAATGTCTCCGCGGAAACTTCAGCTGAATTGAGGCGGGGAAAGTGCACTTGCTGGATGACCGATCGCTCTCTCTGCAATGATCGGCACCCATTCCCCGCCTCAACTGAGCTGGGAATTTGAACGGGGATATTATTTGACATTCTGGTTACAGGTTTTCGAATTCCTGTGATGGGCTCAGTATTGGCCTGCAGAATCCAGAGTATGGTAGTCGTGCGTACGCTGTGTTGTGCACGAGCTCAGCTGCGTTCGGGTTCGCAACCGGGGTGCCACCGTTCTTCAACTAAGTTGCAAAAAAGTGCAACATAAATTTACGAAGCGGAATAGGAGGACATCATATATTGGAAATCTCTAGCTTAAAGATTTTTCTATATGTGGCTAGCGTGATTCACCGCGACCCTGAAAATGAAACGAAGCAGTCTCTGAGGGGAACTGGTCAATTAGACGAAAGCGGCCGCTAAATGAACATATCAAAACAATATGTGTATATATTGCAACCCTATGTAGCACACTGTATGACTCACTATCCAAAGCATTTACTTCCTTTTGTATGAAATATTCTGATAAGAGTTATTACACTTATCGAAAATTAGCAAACTAATCAAAACCGATTATCATCTCATCGGTAGAGAATTACCTTATCGCACATTTCTATAAACAAAACGCGAACTTCTGAACGAATTAAGTTAAAACTGTAATGGCGCAATTTGCTTGAACTTAGATAAAAAGTGGATATAAGAGTATCAATGATTGTTAAATAAATCACGAGAAAAGCATATACAAAGAATATTCGACCACTGTGGAAATGCGAATATCTCTTGTTTTGTAAGCAATCTCTTCATACGCAAAAATAGATTTTCCCATCAATTAAATAAATTCATCTGATCTTTCTGCAAAGAACGAATTATTTTAGCAGAAAATGAGTTGACTAACCGTTAATGGAAATGACTCATTGAGACGATCTTCGAGCTGTTCTATCTCTGATTTCGTTCGGTTATTGCCCATGTCAATGTCCTTTAATAACAATATTCAGCATTCAAAATAATTAAACAACTACCATGGCTATCAAAAAGATTTTTTTTTCCATGATAAATGTCCACTTAAGCAGTCCAATACAAATCTAAAAGATAAATAGCGTTCCACTAAGGTCATGATGAAGCATTCGAATGTTTTTATATTTGGTTTGCACCTAATCGTTTCTAAATTCATTTTTCCTCTTTATAAACTTAAGAACTAAATAAAAAAACATCTGCTTCATCTTCTTTATCGTTTCCCTCCATGGACCCTTCAAACTCATTCACATGCGAATCCACACAGGAATAAGGGAACCTATTCTGGACCTGCTATACCAAAAATAGACATTACATCTTTCATCAGCATGTGAGAGTTCGTACGTGGAAGTTTTTACATTTGAAAAAAAAGGACTGCAAAAGTATTGAACCTATTATGCTCATTGCGATACTTTCTCACGTACAATATAATGCGCTGCCTTCTGAGGTAAAAAATAATCAAAAACTAAAACGTTCTGATGGATACCGATTCCCCCCCCCCCTCCCCCCCACCCCAATCAGCCCTTCCCTCCTGTTGTTTGACAGCGCAAAATTTTATTTTATACTCGTCTCGTCCATGGCCTATATTTTCTGATCATTTAGACAAAATGCAGCCGTTGGAGAGCGCAACGATTCTGATTAAGGAGGACATCGTTGAAAGTATGCTGATTAAGAGATACTATGGTTAAAATCACGCTGATTGAAATTAAACGCTCGGTGTTTGAGAATTACATTGGTCCTTCCACTCGAAAGCAAATTCAACCCCACGATTCGCCTGGTATAATTCAAACTAGCAGATGCACAGCGGTTCCAGGTTGATGCTGAAATGACTGAGATGTGTCGCTGATATTTCTATAATACCGATCCACATAAATACATATCCACGCGTGAATAGCAAAAAAAAAAACATCTGCACGGTTTTATTTTTCACAGTAGGAGCCTACACGATTTACATTTTCACAGTTTTCACATTTTCACAAACATCTTTTTCATGCGGCGCCTTCGACGCAAACAGTAGAAGCCATCGTTTCTCTTCCAGTCCTTCACTCAGACAAACAAACAATGACAACTATCAGTAGGTCTATCACACTAGATTAATAAATGGTAGTACTGCTCGCAGCGATCCTAAGGAACGTTGCGAACACCCGAATTTCTACGTCATCCGAACACCAAATGCAAGGCTAAGGTTTCCACTGCGGGGAAAGGAAGATTGTAAGCAATGCAAGCATCGCAATCTGAGTCTCGGAAAGAGTATATGTTCAGGATCATACATCATGATTTATTCATGCTGCATTTGCTTTCTCCTCTCAAGCATGTACAGCTGCCGTTCTTTCTTTGAGAATTAAATCATCTGGAATGAACATCCGCATATCACAGTCGTCGAATACTTCCATGCAAGAGAATAGAGTAACCAACAACCTCTACTAAGGTCTCGTCTGCTAATCTCATTTTCACTTATAATGACTTGCGAGCAGGAAAATGTGTCAAACAAAGACACTGCATTTCCCTGCTCACAAGTCCTACACCTTGCAGCGCCACTAATTCAGTTAAGACTAAGTTTCAAAGAGGGGGATTTTGATGTGAGAGGATAAGACATTTGCGAATTCAAGCCTGACATATTTTCTGGACGAGCATTGGAGTGGGCGATCATTGAAGAAAATATAGTAAAGGGAATATACATTGAAGTAAAGGAATAGTAAAGGGAATAAAAAAGGAAATATAGTAAAGAAAATATACATTGAAGAAAATACAGTAAAAAATATAGTGTTAGTTGAAAGAAACCGCAATTTTCCCGCTATGAGCGCGTTCAGGAATCTGAAATTTGCCAGCTCGTTTAAATTCAGTGAGCAAAGCGCTGTCCAGAAGGGAGGGACTGATAGCCCTCACAACTTTCCAAAATGGGGACGAAAAGGAGAAAGCGATAACGATGCACGTGGCAAATAATTCTTTGTCATTTGCAAAAACACGGCATAAAAACTTTGTTAAGATGAATATCAAATCAGTTGCTAGGTTTCTATCCTATTGTTTACGTTATCGATGAACAACACGCACTCCACTACTAAAGCCTCTTCGAGCATTTTTGATAAAAAATATGTTAAGCAACAATCAAAGGTTCAAAACAGCTTGGCACAATGTCGGACAAACATCCTAACGATGAGAGTGTCACATAAGCTGGACAGAGCGCTCAAAAACAACACGCAGATAAACAAAGTAATTAATCTTATGCATTTCCGCTTCTACCTGCCACCCACATTCAAGGAGGTAGAAATTTAAAAACAGAAAGCAGACAAGCTGACGCCAACAAACAGATAAAACACCGTTATTCGACGCACTGCCCGCACTCGCAATAATTGCAATGGAATGGTGCACCATAATGGACATCGTAAAAACGAGTGCGCAACTTCTAATCGGATATAATATTTCACGAATACCCAATCACCGAAGATCCAACCTCAAAATGGAATGCAGGGATACAGTCCGCACAAACGCCAACCAAAGACTCATAATACAAAGAAGAATAATAACATTTTGACCAAAAAGCAACACTACTTGGCACACATAGCCTATCTTCGGAACTATTGCAATTGAGATTTTAAAAAAACCTGGGCAAATAGACGTTAATTTACGTGTTCGCAGAATACCTGCGCACTCCCACTTGAATGTAGAAAATTCCGGCGCACTCCCACGGAATTTTGTTTGCAACTTATTTTTGCAACCTATTGTTGGTTGTTTGCCGATCGGCTTCAACAATCACTACAAAAAGGTAAGGAATTTATGGAAGATTGAAATAAACTGAGAACTATAAAGAAAATTTTCTCGAAAATAAAATATTCGCCTGCTTCAAAATAACTTTTACCTATAGTACGTCTCTAATTTGATATCCTCTTTCCTTTTATTTTTGTTACGTGACGGTTCGAATTCATATCGATTAATGAGAAATGACCATTCAATTAATGAACTCTATTGAACGTATTCAACAAAAAGTTCCAGTTAGACGTCATGAACGACAGATGCCATCACAAGGTCACTATAAGACTATAAGACTATCCGACTCGTCGAAACAACATGTTCAAGGAGACCTACCCTTCAACTTCAATAGGTTTCAAGTTGAAAAGACTTTATTTTTTCGTTTTAAAGAGAGCAGCCGCAATATTAGCCATAAGCATTATTATTGAGACAGGAAAGAAAGCAAAAGTGTTCGCTAAATTCCGCAAAATTCGAATAGCACTTCAGATGTGGAAAATATGAAAATACTGAAATACAAGGAACCCTGAACAGTTTAACAGACACGATTTCTTTAACGGAACGCTGCATCCTCAACGTAAGCAAGAGCATTTGGCTGCTACAATGAGTGATAAGAAGGTAAGATATAGCAAATACTTTAATTAATGAACCATTTCAACCAGTTGTTCTTCGAATTTATCCCAAAAGCTTGAATAAAGCTCGTTTAAAAATTAACTCAGAAAGTAACATCAATAAATCCGTAGTTAGTTAAAGGTATCTTGATAAGCAAGGTAGTGCACTCACTCAATATGAGCCTTCAATTGTCGGCATTGTCGTTCGAGAAAGAGTTCCTCGCCGAGGTCACTCAGTGAGGCATCGTCATCGCCATGCGCTAATGACCAATGCCCATTATCGGAAAGCGGTGAAAGAATGTTAAGTGACTGGCGCTCAAATCGTGATGCCAAAATCGCCTGCAACTCAGCACTCTTTACAATAACAAAAAACGCACTCAAGGAAACAATAATTAGGAATGTTCTAGAGACCTAATGAAGTTTCCAGAAAAAACGACTTAGTGGATTAGCTGACCACCCAGTAACATATCAGTTAGCGTTATATCAAACCAGTTACTGAATTTTTCCACTTTTTAGCATTCTTCAAGGATATCAACTCGAGTTAGGAGGCTTTAACAAAGGGTAGGTTGCGGTATTATCAGGCTAGCTAAGCATGACAATGAACTTACAAAGAAATATGTGATAACAATTAATGAAAAAAAAGTCCTGAATGAGTGTATTGAAGTAAAATTGAAGTTGAGAAGCAATTCTAAAGTCAGCTTAGGTTACCGTTGAGGCTATATAGCAGCAAGCAAAGAGTAAAGCATTGATTTATTGTCTTAGAAGGCTGACAAAGAAGTTGTAATGATTATATAGCCGCTCACACCCTGATACATATTGATGGTATGAATGAAACTGCTCGTATCGTTTGAATGGTGGCGTTCTGACGCAAATATGTCGAAAACTTTCGCTCATCGACAATGAATAACTAGTGTGTAACTCCCGGAAGCTTTTGTTGGTGCAGATTCTAAATAAAGGAGTGTGTTTGTGCACTTATACCTATCCACTTCATATATATATATATATATATATATATATATATATATATATATATATATATATATATATATATATATATATATATATATATAATATATATATATATATATATATATATATATATAACGGCTGAATATGTAGATTACACAAATTGTTCCTTTAAGTGAGAAACTGAGAAAACAATTCTGCAAAGAACTGAAATCATTCAGATATCCCATGAGTAAGCCAGACAGAAAATTTCCATAAAAGTAAAAAATCATGTGATCCTGATATACTTACACAGCATCTGCTTTCTTATAGACTTGGTCGGATCGAGCCATCTCTGAAAAGTCGATCAGCTCAGAATTCATTGAGCATCACAATTGCATCAAACAAATCTCAAAAAACAATGGCCAATATCGAATGATGAAAGTATTGAAAAGGCTGCATCGAAGAAATTCATTGCTTTTTTAAAACTATACTTCAGGCTTCAAAGACAAGATGAATATCACTATCAACTTTTATTTCCATAATCGCTTCACTGGCTGGATCTCACCTTTAATAATTAGAATAAGTGACGGCTGGAAACGGAACCCTTACATGAGAAATGAACGGGAAAGAGGGAATTCGCACAAGCATGCAGTAAAATAATTATGGAAGATTAAGGGTGAAAATTGTAGCTATGCTTCAAGAGAACTTTTGGAAGAGTTGGTTGGTATTTCCACAGATTCCATCCTGCATCCCCTCAGAACGATGAAAATACATTAACAAAATGAAAAAGCGGAAGTAGCAGCAGTGATGCAGGTTGATTTTGGATGAAATTACAATAAAATATCGCAAAGAATGATGGTGCCCGAATACAATAAAAGAAATAAAGCTCCAAGTGATGTTCTTTCCGCTGTGTTCTTAGAAAATTTTCAGTCCTGAACCGTTATTTCCACGATTCTGTGTTATAGGTGTGCAGTCTCAAGTGACCAATTGATATCATTAGCAGCGCTCTACAGTTTCGGTTGTCTACGCTAGTGGGTGCCCCTGCGAGCTGTGAGTCATGATCAGTCATTTCGTATCGGAGCGTCAACACACGAATGCAACGTCTATTCATATACCAAATTCCTGTCCTGTTTCAAGTTCTATTCATCTATATACCTTATTCATTTGCAACTGTCCCACCATTTTTGTGAATGAAGGTTTGAATATTATGTCTTTTTCTAGCAAGTCATGTCTGCTTTTCTGAGCGAATTTACGTCATCATTTCGCTCAGAAGTTTTCCTGTCATTATACGATCCTAGTATATACCCTTTCGCTTTTGTTGTTTAAGAACTGGATGATACACTGAGTGCTATAACAGTTTTTAGATCTTCATAAGCAACTTTGTCCAGGAGTTTTTGAGCGAGTCGATTCCGGTCACAAGATTACTGTGGTATGAGTTGAAGAGCACTATGGTAGAACTTTTCGTTTTTCCGAAATGAGATTTTCTGTGGCCATCAAAATACACAAGTAGAGTGACAAAATTTCAGGTTTAAGGGATCGAGTTATTGCCTTTTTCGCCTCACCTCGTTGTGCTTTTTTTCCGGAAAATTGTTATGCCATTCTTTCACAATAGAATTTCTCGTATCAACAACCGATCGCTTTTGTACTCATGATTGCCATTGAGAACCTGGCTAATGGGATGCCCGTTTTACAAATCCTGGTAAGTGTTTGTTTCTACACATGCCCATTGTATGTACTTATCTCCTTAATTTTTCCGCAAGGAAAGGTGAGGCCTAAAGTTTCGCAAAAGGTGTCCTCTGAACAAGAGTAAGGGGTAAATGCCAACCCTTGCACGATGGCCCAATCTCATCGAAACGCAATTCTGACCAACTAGTAAATGATGACAGTGATAACTCTCGAAATCAGGGTTATCCCTGTCATCATTTACTAGTTGGTGTTCAATGTTGCGAACGTGCAAAATTGAATTAAGTGCAGACAAGTGTGACTATTAATGCAAAATGTGGGTACCGTCACTCTTGGCTGGTGTGGGTCGAGAGCGCATGTGAACTGCAATCCGAAGTAATCCTTTTCAACGCGTTCGAGATGCTGAAGACCTTATCGAGTAACGCTTGACTTCTCGAGTGTCGCTGAAACTAAAAAGAAAATAGACAACGGTTCATGCTCAATTTACTCTTTCGACATGCCAGCCATTCTTTACGGATGCCGATGCAATATTCAAATACCCTCGCCCTGCTCCTAAAAAACTTCAATTTCCCATCTGAAGTGACGTCGTATGCAGAAATGAAAACATTTAGCACTCTAATAAATGTACGAAGTGAAGACGATACCTAAAGCACATGATATAATACAGCAATGCATCAGCGAACGGTCATACCTGCCTATCAGATCGATAAATAAATATAACAGATATGAAATTTGATGAGGTCGCCAACGAAGTAAATTGTCTCTATTACGTAGGTAACAGCAAAGTATAATTTCGAAGATAAAGAAAAAGATAAGTTATAAATAGAAGTGTAAATAAAAATATGAATACACATCAAAATAAATACCAAGGAAAATAAAAACTATAAACATAATTATAAATATAAATATATATAGAAGTAAATATAAACTACAAATATAAGTATAAATCCGAATATAAATAAATAAGACAAATATAAATTAAAAACAAAATACAAATATATACACGTCCTATAGCAATGCCTATCACCGTGTACTCCTACCAAACCATTGCATTTGTTTTGTAAACTTCCGTTTTTTTCGCCACATAAACGCTAAATTTAAGAAGGACGAATGATCTTTTGCAGCAAAATTTGCATATAAATTCCTAAGACCTATAATTTCATTCCATGGTTCCCGTGGTAGGAAAGCTTTACTTCATGCGAAGAACCACTTCAAGTGGGTGAATGCTTGTTATTTTCGAAACTTCCAGCATGAAAAATGAACTAATTTCACATACCTGTTCTTATATTCATCGAGCATTATAATTTGTGCAGGTAGCAATAGCAGCAGTTTATAATCGACACGACTCTCACCAGCACCATTTTTTAACGCGATAACTGCAACCAGCTGCTTTTACCACATAGCTTCGTACTGCAAAAATCAGCATATAAGCGACACTTATGGCGTAAGCCAGAAATATTGCTTGAATTTGAAAACAGCAATATTTCAAAATTTCTAAATTTTTCTTAGAATTTCTCGCCTAAAACTACTAATGTTCATCTTGCTTTATAATCTGCAGAGAAGTTTTCCCTTTCAGAATGAGATGTGCTCTTCACAAGGTTATAAATAAAAAGATAAAATAAACATAAACATAAATATAAATATTAAGACTAATTATTGAGACAAATAGAAATATAGACCTGAACATAAATATAAACATAAAGATGAATACAAATATAAAGATAAATATTAATTGTGATTATCAATATAAACGTCGATGTAAATATATTTACAGACATAAACACAAATATGAACTATAAATATTAATGAAATATAATTATAAATTTAAATATAAAGATGAAAATAAATATAAACTAAATTATAAACATAAATGCAAATATTAAAAAAAGACAAAGATAAACACAAATAAAAAAATAATTGTGAACAAAAACTAAAAACATAAAGACGAATATAAACGTAAAATGAACTAGAAACATAAACGAGCAAATAAAAATAAATATAAACATAAGCATAAATTATAAATATAAATACAAATGTAAATCTAAATGTAAACATTAAAACAAATAGAATTATAAATGTAAAGACAAAGGAAAATAAATTCTAAATACAATTATAATTAAAAATATAAACACAAATATAAATGTAAACATAAAGTGAAAATAAGATGTGAAATTAAATGCAAATATAAATATAAATTACAAATATAAACACACTGATAAATAGAAATTATAAATAGAAACACAAACACAAATGTAATCATAGATTATAAATCTGGATCTAAATAAAATATAAATATAAATATAAACATAGAGATAAGTATAAATTATAAAAACAGATATGAAAATTTATTAAAGATAAACATAAAAATAAGGATAAATATCGATAATTTATAAATATTAGTACAATAAGTACAACCACTAATATAAATATAAAATAAATATCGACAGTTTAAATTTCAATATAAATAAATAAATAAATATTAATACAAACATAAATATAAACAACGACTTGCATTATAAAATATTATAAAATATCACAAATATTATAAAATAAATAACAATAAATAGAAATAAATATAAAGATAAATATCGACTTGGATAATTTATAAATAAAAAATATAAATATTAATACAAACATAAATACACACATAAATATAAATACAAACACTACTATAAAGGTAAAATAAATTATCAATATGAATATCAGTGTGAAAAAAATATGAAAAAGGTAAAGATAAATAAAAATTATAAGTAGAAACATAAATTAAAGATAGACGTAAATCATAAATACCAACAAAAATGTAAATATTAATGTAGATGTAAATATTGATATAAATATAAGGAAAAAGATAAATATAAATGTTAAAATAAAGACAAGGAAAAGTATAAACTATAAATAGAAATATTAAAAAATATAGATATAACAATAAATATAAACACAAATAAAAACACAAATATAAATACAAACATAAACAGAAATGGAAACATGAATATAAATATGAACATAAATATAAATATGAATATAAATATAAATTTGAATGTAAATAGAAATATAAACATAAATTTTTATAATGACTGGTGTACATTTATATATTTGTAAACATATGTGTACAAGCATATAAATACTTAGCTGGCATTCGAGCGCATGATTTTTCTCAAGGATAAGGCAAAGATAAATAAATCTTTTTCCTTATATTTATATTGTTGTTGCCTCGAATTATTCCTCGTTTGATGAGATTTCCTTTCAAATGCCTTTGTGGTTGACATTTTAGTTCACATAAAAATTAGTCAACGAATTTGGAGGAGTGAAGAGGAACGCGAATATTATTGTTTGAAGATGAACTTCTTTAAAACACAATGTTTTCCAAATGAGACTAGAAATGAAAATCCATTAGACAGTTCCGACAGTACCTGCTATCCATCTGTTGCCCATAACTCCTTAGCAAGTTATCGATTAACGACTGCCATTGCATTGTTGTTGCCTTGAATTATTTCTCATGTGTAACTCTCAACAGCTTTCGTATTAGGTTAGAAGAAAAAGTCCGTGTAAATGCACAACTCTACCATAGCACGAAATATTGAACGACTATCTACGAATGAAGAGCTATCACGTTAGGTAAACTGACGTCTAAGGCATTTCAAGTATCTTGAAGAATATGGTTGCCTCTGCTCTAGCACCACCTGTTTGTACTCGACATCGGTAACCACCAGCATCCTGTCGAGTCGACGTGTTGAGATCATCCTAAATGTCTCTTCCATTTGGATATAAACGTTCTGATCAAATCTCATTTCTGATTTTTGAATACGTTTGAAATGCATTTTTTGAGAAGACGCTTATAAAAGAGCAAGTGATTAAATACCCTACTAGAACACATTTATTAAATGCCCTACTAAAAAGCATCGGAAATATTTGTACGAACCATTCAATCGGAGGTACGAACCATTCAATTGAGGTTCCGCTGTCCATTGAATGCTAGGATGCTGAGTTCGTGCTGTGCAACAAAGAAATGCCGACATCCCCACTGCCACCGATTCATTCCCGTTTGATGTTATTTGCAGTGTTGGCTCTACAAGTTCATTTCGATTGTCAAAGGAACGCAAGCAGCGCCCTAAGAAAACGCTTCCTGGCATAACGCTGTAGTTGCAATAACTGCTTTAAATGCTGCCACTTTGAGCACGAAAGAATTTCGTCTAGAATAGGAGTTACACTCATCACCTCTCTGCTATGCAACAAAAGATTGCCACTTGAATTTCGCAATCGCAAACACTTTTCTGTGGAAGCATTTTCTGATCTACTGGAGATAATAATGAAGCAGAAATATGGCTTTACTGCGTAAATCTATCAAATAAAAAACGTCAGGAATAACGAGCAGAAACGTGAAAAATAGTATAATAAAGAAATAATGCTACAGAGCGGTGCTCATATTCTTATAAATCAATAGTCAACCTATATATCATAACCTTTCTCTAATAATAAAAAATAAATAAATAAACAAACAGAACCTATAAATGCCTTTGTCTGCAGTTAAAAAGAAAAACGCACCAATAAATCTGCAAAACCACAATATTGAAAAAAAATCGCCAACAAGAAATCAAACAAAAAAATCCACTAAATTATCAGCCCTCACTTGATGATAAACTGACTGCGCCACAAGACGACAACGAACGAACGAACGACGAGATAACACGCGATAACGATCATAACGCTGAAAAAAAAAATTGATCGTCAAATTTATGTTTGATAGTCGCGCAGCAATTTTCTTTTTGATCTCATTCTGCCTTCTAATGACAACACTTATTATCAGTTGTTCGAGAGGCAATCCTTCAATTAGGAAAATTCGATCCGTCGACCGTGATCGAATGTGACCATCACCGCAACCGAAAAAACATCATAGGGATCACTCTTTACTAAAGATCAAACAGCTCCAGCCATCTGGTTGGAATTTGAAAAAAACTTAAAGTTCTCGATATTTCCATTATACACCTGGAAATATAATTTACCTAAAAACCATAAATTTATGCATACTGCATGGGGCATCAAGAGGTGCATGGTTCCCTATTATAATGCCATTATTAATGCTTAGGTAAAGAATCTAGAAGGGCGTCCCGAGCTGTGAACGAAAAACCAAAACTCGATTTGACTATGACAGGCTCGATGCCTCACAGATCGAAAAATGCCGGTGATGTGAGAAACGAATGTCAGAACCGAAAACAGAAAAAGCACAAAGATATCGAAAGACGAAAATAACATAAAAAGGTAGTGTGCTGCGATTCCCTACCGATAAAAAGTTCTGACAACACGAAGTGCTTCAAGCCTGAACTTAAAAAAGCGAAGATAGATGCAATCACTGCTTTCATTCATTGACAAATTTCCACTGTTGCCAATCAAAGACTTTAGAATTCCTACAATGATTGTTGCTCCTAATAAAGTATCAAAGATATATTTAATCATTAAGAAGTAAAGAAGATATAAATAAGCAGAGAAAAAAAATAGAAAAATATAGTATCAAAATTAAGAATAATAAGAGATAAATAACAGAAAATAGAATACAAAATAATATAAACATAAATACAAACTTAAATATAAATATTAATATTAATGTGAATACAAACATTAATATTACTATAAAGTTCTAAGCGCGTAGTATGAATTTAAAAAAAGAAAACGATCTTCTAATGAATTTGGGCGTTTTAATCCCTCTATTCTGCCCATATGAGCACCCCTGAGGGCTCCGAAATTCTCGTCGCCGTGGAGCGCTTTCAAAACACAAAAAACGCTCCCGTAGAGGTGTGCGAACGCGAGACCTCGATCACCCCTAGGGCGACACGCCCAATCACACAGTGCGGTAATCTCCGAAAGCAACTAAAAAATACGTGCAATGTAACTTATAAATACAAATATATATGTAAATATATATTTGCATTTATAATTTACAAATATGTATAATAATTACAAATATGTATAAGAATACAAATATGTAAATTTACTGTTAATATAAATATAAGTATAAATGCAAAAATAATTATGAATGTAAATACAAATATAAGTATGAATATAAACAAATATGTATTGTAAATATAAACATAAACATAAATAAATGCAATGATAAAATAAATTATAAATACAAACATAATTGTAGACAGTTATCACTATAGAAGGAGTCCACAAGAGCGTGTAGCAAGCATATTACTATTTTAGTTATGTTTGAGTTTAATAATTGTAAATGAACAAACCCAGCACGGAAAAGTTGAAATTTTTGAGCTCTAGGCCAGCATGAATGCGTGCAACACACTTATAAACCGCTTCATCGTGTGGTGCACTGAGCTTATGAGCAGATGTCGCCCACCATTCAGCACCAAAAAAGTGTCAGAAACAGAAACACCTCTCAGAAACAGCATAATAGTCTTATTAAGCACTCAACGAAAGTCTATTACTGCAGAAAAATATGTGCAATTGAATGAGTATTCATTTATGAACTTTAAATCACAGTTTTTTGTTGTAAACCCAAAATTGCGGCAATTTTTGGCAGGAACGGAAAATTTTTTCTTTGCAACACATGTGAAATTGCCTCATCCTCTTTGTGCACATTCATCAACGCTAAAAAGGTTTTCAGCTATGAAATTTGCGTGCTCATCTCATCCGGTTGAAAAAAAAAACGCTCATGATAGTACAATGGGAGATCGAGCACGTTGGGAAACTTGATCATAAAAAATAGTTTCACTGAGTTGAGGCCATAACCGACTTTAAGCAAAAGACGAGAAAAAAATGCCTTATCGCTTTAAGGTCAGCAACAGAAGTTAATTTCGAGGCCAGAAAAGAGAAAAACTGCTTTATCATCTAGAGTGTACATCAACTATTAAGGCAGAGATTCTGAAGAATAATCTCGAATGAACTTGAGAGTGGATTATTGAGATCGGTGCTGAAAAAACGATTGAAAAGCAAAAGAAAGCGAATACACTTAATGGAAATATTTTTTGCAATGTTCAAATTCAATATTTAGCTATAACCTAGCCACCTAAATAGCAAACCCTTAAAAATACTTCATCCACTAGTGTTAAACATTGATAAGCTCTAACCGTAACTGGCCGTCCATGTTTGAACCAATCAATATCAACGATACCGATAGATGGCACTCAAGTGTAATTAACTGTTCCTCGAACGCTTCGAAAACTGCGAACGCCTGACCGATCGATTTCAGGTGGTGCAATTACCTACAAGTTGCATTTTTGAATCCCTCAATAAATCACTATCTCTTGCGCGAACTTGTGGTAATAATTTCTAAAATAACACGCAGCAGAGGCGAGTTATTTATTGCAAGGATGTTATGAAGTTTGCAAATTTTTTATTGACCTCCTACATGAGAAAGGACAGGAAATAAAGAGAGACAGACTGAATAATATTGCGATTAAAAAATCTGCCATAACTTTTAACTGACTGTTTGTAGTGACAGCAATCAATGGAAGTTGCGCCATGGAAAAGATATGAGTACCTTGCGCCATTAGCCTGCCTAGAGAATTCACGTGAAATTGTAGAGCCTTGTTGGCGGCCTGATATGTGTTTCTGAAAACGGCAAAAGTGGTACCTCTCAAAAAATAGACCTGCACAATTAATACATCAAGCGAAAAAAGTGAATTCATCATGAATCGGTGTATGACTCAATCACACCTTTACCAAGCCTCTTAATACTTGCTAAAGTGCAAGTTGAGGCATGGATATTCAACACTGTTTTCTAAAATCGATCAAAATGTTGTTTACAACCTCCTCTTTAGAACTGATATTCATACTAAGTCCTTTAGCTGGATAAATGACGAACAGCATAAAAAACTTTTGATGTCTTTCCATTCCCTTGTGTAGCATGCGTGTTACATTTCCGATCATTTAAAAAGGACAAGTGGAAAACTCGGCAGAGCGACTTGCACGATGCACGTATTTGGAATTCCGCTCATGAGACCCCGCACATTCACAAATCCCTCCCTAACAGATATAAAATCTGCGAAATAACGCATGCGTTACTTTATTGAGCTAAACATTGGCAAAACTCGTTAGTAAATGATTCGTCTTTGTGCATGCTCCCCGAACTCGTCGACTGTAAAACACCGCCTCACGCTCCGATTTTTTAAGCGCACATACATTTTTACAGAAGTAAAGTAAAGAATTATGTTGCAGTTTGTGTAAGCGAGCGTCCACGACCACAACCCTAGCTTCAGTAAGACGAGTTGAGACTGCAATCCAAAGAACTACACACACAAATTGAGATGAGGAATGGATCGCCCGTGAATACCGTTGGAGCTGTGCTGTACAGTCAATTTCTGATCATAATCGCTAAGCGTTGCAGTTGCGTCGTTAAAAGCACGACCAACATGGAGCCATTTAATCGTCGGCTATGGACTTCTACCAATATTACACGCCAGCATTAAAGTTGTACCAGCAGTAACGTGGATGTCGTCTGTATATTCCTTATCATGGAAATGGGGCAGGGCTGAAGTATGATGTTTCTTCTTAAAATATGTTAAAGGATGCAATCCTATCTCGACGAGAGTTCCTCTTTATTCAATTATATCCATGGTAGGAACAAATTCCTTTCGTTCCATATTGAGGACAAATTCTTCGGACGCAATAAATTCCTTGCACCCGTTTGTGAGTTAAACCACTGATGTGATGTGCGTGCATTCATGTTTTTGCATACATCTCTATATGTGTGTTTTCCCGATTTTATTTTTAAGCTTATCAATGCGAATAAACGTGCATTATATTCTGCATTATATTCAGAGGGACCGAAGAAGTGCTCTTTCTAATCCTGCAGGGAGCAACTGAAGTATCTGAAGGCTTAAACTCCACTCCAGCCGTCACTACGGAAGAAATAAAATATCTCGTTACCTATTAGAGTATTCTATCGAGTACCGCAAACTCTCTTACTGAGTATGAGCAGTTTGCTTTAAAGACCTAAAACTCATTCGAAGTTGAAATATCAAAGCAAAATGTGGCAACGGAGTTTAATGGGTGATGCATACTACATTCACAAAGTTTTAAGCTCATGTTTTCCGAGGTGAAATTAATGACCTCAGGGACAGACAGACAAATAGATACATACATATGCAGACAAGACATTGCCGCAATAAACTCCAGCAAAGCAATTCTGCGAAATGATGCACACATGTTTCCTAATAATTACCAATGACCGATAATTTGAAATTCTGTTTTCTCTCCCTGCCTTATTTCTCACTCGACATTGGTAGTCTCTATGATTAGCGAGTGCGTTCTCATCAACGTACAAACAATGACCACGAAGTATGGCTTGTGCATTTGACGGAGACTTGCGGATCAATTCTGTAAGAAAAAAAAATGAATGGAGCTGTCGAATGGAAAAGCGAATAGTCTCAAGAGGAAACATTACTTAAGGAAGTTCATAATTTTCCACCCAGGTTTCATAACCAACTTCGAAGACCTAAAAAATACACCAAATGCTGCTTCAAACAAGAAAATTGTTGATGTTAAGCGAATGCTGGATCCTCCACTCTTTCCTAGCGGTTTATTACAAATGGTCATCCAAAAATTTGGGAATAACCGTGTCAAAGTCTGCACTAGCTTTTTTTGGTTGAGCACGTCAAATCGTAATCTATTTTTAAAAAAAGCAGTGACGTCATCACCTATAGAGATTGCATCACTCCTTGGCAAACAGCACGTAGCACCGTCATGCGTCCGACACGACAGCGATGTCATCCAATAGCACCAGTAGTTCCAATACCGTTGTGGTTTTTAAAGAAACTTTTCGCCATGTCTCCTGAGAAACCAACAAATTCATTTACAACTGACCGTGTTTGTGTGTTCGTAGTGAGGTCTCGGTGTTGATCTTTGAAATGCCCTACTCCTATAATATGTCTCTACAAACCACACCAAATATGTAAGCTGCGACTGTATTCTAGAGTATTCTTACAATAATTCAAGAAGAAAGCTGAAACATCGTGATCAGCGCACTACTTTTGCTATTACTGAAATCTCCAGCCTAAAATTGTATTTGACTAAAATGACACCCGCTGTTTAGTGAAGAGGTGAGTGCATATCACTCCGAATCAGTGAACAACGAGCAACTTCACTCTAAAAATGAAATGAACGAAAACGGCAATAATATTCCAATGCTCTATGTGGAGGCATTGCTAAAAACGACATCTCATGATTTTGTTGCCATCTCATAAA
Organism: Ascaris suum; assembly: GCA_013433145.1. Classification (NCBI taxonomy): domain Eukaryota; kingdom Metazoa; phylum Nematoda; class Chromadorea; order Rhabditida; family Ascarididae; genus Ascaris; species Ascaris suum. Next base: position 12,869,764 of record CM024174.1, read on the forward strand.
CATAAAGTACATAAATTTGTAAATATGCTCACAGCAAGCCAAGTGATAGTTGATTGTAATTATTCATCCTGTTCCACACCACAGTTCAATGATACACCATTACCAACAAGCGCTTCGAGTTCCCCATCATCGTCGGGTTTTGGAGGTGCTGAAATCACTCACATATTTTGTAAGAACTCCAAATATCAACAAGGACAATTCTTTGTGAACAATTTTGCTGCAATAACGCATTTTGCAGTAATTATGCCATTACAAATAAATAATCATAGCATTACTGCATTTCTTTTGAGTATTTTTTGTTTCTGATGATAGGATTTCATGCTTGAGGATCTCTACCACTGAAGGATGGCTTAAGTATTTCAAAGAATATTTTTGTATCATTAATATTGTTGATGAGTGCGCTCAGACCGCTGAGGCGACTAGTGAGGTTGTTTAGAATCGTGTCGAGGTTCTTGAGATTGCCAATGTTTAGGATGTTATCACTCCTGTCGTTATTGTTATTATCGCTGAGATCGCTGTTGCTTCAGTTACCTAGCCCATTGTTTCACAGCCAAATGAACCAAGTCTCCTGCTTAGACGATGAAAGTCTTGCTTCTTGTCAAGGAGCTGTTTAATTACGCAATCGTGTTAATGGCGTCAAACAATCAATGGATCAGTGGATCCGAGCCTCAACGTGAGGTTTCGATTCATTTTTACACTGCTCACATTAGTGTTCACTAGTCAGCAATATACGAATGCCCCTTACTGGAACATAATACGCTTTTTGTATTAAGAGGAAAACATTACTTATGCAGATAAGATATAAGCGCAAGGTGACGTTTGTGCGTAGACAAGAAAGAACACAGCTTATTTTATAAGAAACAAAGGCAATAATAATAAGAATGATTAAAACAGTCAAGGCTCTGTCGCAATAACGCAATTTTAAGAAGGAAGCAATCTCGAACAGCAGCGAAGTTATCTTTTGCTTCATTTTGCATTTTCGTTTTTTTGAATTTTGTATCAGGATTTGTAATTTTTTCATTTGGCAACAGCGAACTTTCACATAGATATAACTGCGCAAGTTTTAGGAAGATCTCTCGTTCAAACTATTTTCTTCATTTTAATAGTAAACAAGTTGTGAATTGTGTAAGACAAGCTGGGATGATACTCCTCTTTCACATTTCGTCCATTTGAGCAACCATTTCCATAAACCATCAGCGAATAAAGTGCTCATCAAATTTTGTCTTTCACTTCCATTTCCTTCCACTCCATTTCACTTCGCACTACTCGGTAATTCTGTCCTTCTATGACATCTGTGACTGCAGCATCCATCACCTGTTCCATTTCATAATACTCTCGTTGTCTGTGTTTGCATGTCGTCATCACTGTTCCACCTCCTGTTTTCGTCCTATTTAATTAGTGCACTAATCTATTTCGCTTATATTTTCACAGCAAATCGCCTCTCCCTCCATAAAGATGACACCAGCGTTGTGTATGCTTTTACTTCCTTTATCTCGATTTTCATACGCTATTGTTGTCGAGTTGTGCAGCGTTGAGTAAATTTTCATTTGTGCACACTGGTGATGTTTTAAAAGCAAATTACTACATATACAACACCAATAATCACGAAATAATTGCGAAATAAAGAGAAGATTGTGAGCCATCAATAATGACGGAAATATTATTTCATATTCAACAATTTTTCGATAGCGCGAATGCTGTGTTTCCTCGACCGCTGTGCCATCTCCCACGAAACAACCTATTTTATATATATCTATACATTTATATTTATATAATAAGAAGAAAAAAAAACCACTAGGGTTTTTCGTCTATAACAAAAGTTGTCGAAAAGCAGAAAAAATTACTGTGTGGTCTATAAGAAGACGCAAATAGCAGAGGAAGTGAAGAGGATGGGAAAGTGACATCTTTTTCAAGGGAACTTGAAAATCACTTACCAGCATAAGATATAATCGAGTCGGTCAAGTCGAGTTTTCGTTCAGTAGGCGCCAATATGGATTCGCCAACGAAAAAAGAACAAGATGATCTGCCTAAATGAACTGAATGGAAAATACTGGAACATGATATGCGGAGAACTTTCTAAGAAGCACAATATGTTCATTGCTGGGTGTGAACATAAAAAGTTCAAAGCACAGCACTAAAAGAAAGCATTAGCGCTTGGAACTTTCATCATTTCATTTCAATGAGATGTTTAAAAGATAAACTGCTGAATTGCAGACGTCATTTGTGAGCGTCGGTATCTCATCGCAATGAATCGCCGAAAAAATTCCATCCTTTTTCAATTTTTTCGCAAATTCTTTGAAAAATTCAGAGTTGCTGCTTGCTAAGGCAAAATTTTTCTACTAATGCTTGTGATGTTTTCGCCCTCCAAAATTATGAGAACGTCGAATGACTGAGGTTTATTATGAGGAATAAGATATGTCGTTAAATATATGAACAAAGATAAAAGAATGCTCACTGTGATGCAAAACATGGTGACCATTTTTAAATCTTTAAATCCCTGAAGTTTTATGGATAATTTGATCCACCCTCAAGGAGGAGGAATACAATATAATGTCAAATAATGCCAGACCATAAATTTAAATTGGCAAGTGAAAAAGGTATTGATTAACATCGGCAGCAATTACTACATCACTTAGAGGAAATAAAATGTTATTATAATCAGTAAAAATCAGTAATTATTGCCATAAGTGATAATTGCTGTCCAAGAACCATTTAATCATTATCGTCATCCTGTACAATACACTCAAAACCTCATGTACAAATTGCGTGTCTAGTATAGAAGTTCGTTCAAAGAAAATCATCGGTTAACTAAGCACAGAGGAATACCGTCTGCTCGATCGTTCAGCTCAGATCATCAGTAGTCGTTATAAATGAAGCGCCTCACAGAAAACAAGAAGTCGAAAAGAAAACGCATACTAAAGAAATGTGAAAAGAATTTGTCGATACTTATTAAGAGCTACTTTCTAAAATAGTTAATTTTATCTCTAAGTGGTCAAATGGTCAAACCGTCTTTCTCTAAAAAATGATTAAAAATGACCACTCCCGAATCGTATATTCTTAGAGTAAATAAAGCGCAGAGGTGATTCATGTGGATCGACAATATGAAAAGTATACGTTTAATAAACTAGACATTAGGTAAAATCGAAAGTTGGAGACGCCGACGATTAATGTAGTTCGGAATCGATGCTCGCAAACAATACACGAAATAAACGATATGATGCATGTGTTGTGTTGAAACCATCAAGGAACATATCACTAAACAACGTATCAGTGCCCATAAGGGGTATTTATGTACTCATTTGTTAGTAGATCATAATGGGCAAGTGCATCATTAACAGTCACTGAGTGGGCAAATTCAATGTGTAAACAAATTACCCTCCTAGAGAAGTTCAACTCAGGCAACCCTTATGTAATTAATATCAGTGCAGTGCCTCTGTCATTAAATTCTGCTTCACAGCAAAACAAATCTCTATATATTTCGCTGTTTCTGGAGCAAAAAATTCAACAGAAATGTAAGGAAGAAATTTGAACAAGAATAATTCGTTATCATTCATTAGTGCTGTTATAGCGATGCAATGTAAAATGTTGAAAAATTCCTCGCTATCCGGCAGAGGTATAAGATTCAAATGCATAACCTAGCATATTTCGTTTATTAAATAATGATGGCTATCCCATCGAATGGAAAAAAAAAATTGAATTTTTGTTGTAGCACATTTATGAATCGTTAATGAGTTCAATGACACAAAAACATGAAAACAAACCCCACAAAATGCAACACTTTTACTTCAAAAAACTGCTATTTCATAGTTGACGCATTGCAGTTAGCTAAACAACGTAAAGGTCGATGAATTCTGCGTTTTCGCAATGCACTTTTTTTGGTTACCGTTATTGAAAATGTGTCGCAAGTGCAACTTTCGTGGTAAAAATGCTTCAAACGAGAAAAGAAATACTAGGTCTAATAATGCATGTTTTGCAATAATGTTACAATTTTCAGGCGAAAAAAATCATCTACTAGTTTTATTACTGCTCACTGTTACATTCTACATGAGTTCATTTTCTTTTATATCTTTTAGAATCAAGAACGATAACGGCTATATATGCTGTTTAAATCGGTGCCAAGGCGTTATATACTCATACTTCATGATCGTTATTTTGCAATAAAACACAACAAAGATCTGCGCATAACTAAATGCAAAATTGCAATACTAACGGATAAATCTCCATGCCGCTCCTAATTCTATGGGGAATTAGAAAAAAATTTTCATAGGGAAGTTGAAGCAGCGATGCAAATACAAGTGATGAGATTAATAGTGCATCGACTAGGTTTAACAGCTGAACAGCGACAAACCTCAGAGACACAAAAGGGGATAACCGTTAGAACGGCGGGTCATTACTGAAGCGAGATATAAGAACGAATATTATGAAACACGTTAGCAAGTATTTCATTTTGCTCATGAAAGTGTTGCATATTCTATAAAGTATTACACAGGTACCAAGCACAGAGTTCTTCAGCGCAATCAGTAGATTCCTCAACTTGCTATCTTATCGGAGTCAACAAATTTCAAACCTGTAAAATCATGTGCAAGTTCCGTTCCAATAACACCTCGTTTATTTCTCCTAAGCGAAGGAATATTAAATTAAAAACTGGAAAATTATTTTCATTTCAGATTATAAGCAGACATTATGCAAAACTATTTAGTGCATCTATTCTCCGAGTTTTGAAGTCATGTTACAGTGAGATTATATCAGTATTCTGATATAATACTCTGAAAGTAATGGTGATACCGCCATTTTGGCCATTTCTCGTAGAATCACTCCAGGCCGTGGTCCCTCCATGAGTTCTTCATTGTCGTGTTCAAAGAATTTTCGACGTTGAATCGGCGACGGCAATAATTCCTCAAATATCCAACTAAATTGCTCCCAAAAATATGAATTTTGCATTCAGTCTATATCTTTACCCTTTTATTCAATAAAAAATCACACACACAATGCCAATCATATACTTTCATTCGAAATGCCAATAAATGTTGAGATATAGAAGGCTAGATTCACTGAAAGCTCGAGTAACTAGCATTACTCTCAAATCTTGCTCATTGTATTAAGCACTAATCGTGGCAATATTTTTCATTCACTCCCCTAAATCTATTAACTATTTCTAGCAAATTTCTTCTGATACACTACTATTTCTTCAGCGATAAGAATCATCATTTTAAATTGACCATATAAGAGCAAAAGTGAATAAACGGTATGCCGAGGGAAATCCATCAGCAGTCATCACTTGAAAGCTATATGGGGTTGAGTGCAGTAAGGCGCAAAGGTAATTAACTTCACTCAGCTTTTCATAGAATTCATTCATGTGCTGACGCTATTCGATTGCCTCCTAAAAGACTTGCGCTCATTGATGAGAGATTGCTTGCTCACGCTTGTAATATCACTATTGCATAGGACAATCATTACAATTATATATAATATATATATATATTATATATAATTTATATATATATATATATTATATATATATATATATATATATATATATATATTTAATATTATAATATATATATATATAATATATATATATATAAAATATATATATATTATATATTTATAATATATATATATATATATAATTGACGCTGCATTGCGCGCCGTCTTTAGCATTCTATTTTACACGAAACCCCATTGCAGAGAACTGTTTACTGTTTACTAGTTGCTGAATGCGTCAAAGCAAGCAATCAAAATGTAGTTATGTAAAATTCGTTTTCTAAAGGGCTGTGTAGTACTCAACCATCAACATATTTTCATGAAATTAATCTCATCAGTCAACAAGTTTTCGTCACATTTTTGCTCAGGAAAGGAATGCATTATTTTCTTCGTAGTTGGAGCGTTCAACCTGAAAACTTTTACTGAAGTATCTCCTGAAGTTAATTTGCAATTTTTTTCTGAAAGTTTCTTTCAGATATCCGAAATTGTTTCTGAAAAAGCTTCCTTAAAAAAGTATTGGAAGATAGAAAATTTTGCAGTTTGCACTTAAAAATTTTGTGGATTTCCGGGTGATGAATAAAACTGGATAACGAGAGAATGTTGCTCTGAAAAGTATGATAGATTAAACCAGTCTGCGAGTTGTTCCAGATTTGATAAATTTGTTGCAAGCAATGGAAATCTATTTTTCGTCCTTCAAAGAACACCATATGAACCAACACTGTTAGAGCTAGACGACCTTTACACCTCTTTGAAATCCCCTGTGGTGCAGTAGGTTTCGAATAATCTTCATACATTGTATGCACTATGATGTGACAACAAGGCAAACAAAATAAAAAATGGAAGTGCATGGTGGAGGATGGAGCGCAGAGAGTAGAACAGGTCGTCATCAGCGCTATGTGGCGACGAGGAATCAATATTTGGAGACGTATTTACTTATGCAGCTATTCGTTATTAAAATGAACGATGCGCTAACAATTCCGTTACTGCCAATTGTTATGGTTGTTTACTAATCGCAAAAGAACGCTTTGCTTAGCTGGCTGCGTCAGCTCCACTTTGCCGTTCAGACGGTATATTATGCCACCATGCTGAGACTATATTAGGTTACAAGACTAACAGACTGCAAGTCTTCTCAGGTTTAAAGAAGTAGGCAGATGATATAGCCAAATTAATTAGAATACATAAAACAGTTAGTTCAAAATCAACTAAAACTGAGAGCAGATGACATAGAGCATTCAAAAGTTTGACTCTAAAATAATTTATGAAAACACTGTTACTATTGTTGCATCAAAAATGCTTCTCGAAGTTCCACACACAAGTCAACGAGTGCATTAGAAATTTTTTGGGCTGCCAATCATTGTAATAGGCTCTCTAATGACGCATTATCTAGATAACCCGCTTGTATTAAAATAAGGTCATCGCAAATTAGTCATGTTTTCGTTTAGCAAACAAGGAATCTTACATCAACCTTAACAAAACAGTTCCAACATCATTTTAGTCATCAAAATTTCTGAATGAATATCGACTGATTGATTTCACTTTCGTAAGGAATTTACTCTGAAATTATAAAAATAAACTTTGAAGACATCGACCTATGCCAAAAACACTGCAGAAGCTCATAAACTTTCAGCCGGTAAGCACAATGATTATAGAAGAGCAACCCTGAAGAAGGCTTTTCTGAAACTTTTGCGAGCAAAATTCACTGAGAGCTTCTTATGAAGCGTCCGATGAATTTCAAAACAGGATGCAAGAGCGCATTTCCACAGTGAGCGTGATAGGACAGTTTTTCCTTCAGAAAAATGCGTTTCAAGATTTGAAAATTCTAACCCGTATGGTGGAAATTATTTGTTAATATCAACCGACAACAACGACCACTTTAAATATTTGAAGAGTGAAGGTAAGCGTGTCATCATTCGGTGAATTTAGGCACTGTTACTTTGCAAAAAAATTCGCCTTTCTTTTAAAGAATTGGATTTTAGTGAGGAAGCAAATTGCTTCGAATGAAATTTGAAGTGAAACTGGCGTGATCAGCAGTACGATGGAATATATGATCTTCAATCCAAAGTGGAATGAATACTTAAACCTTGTGTAGCACATACATAGACCTGCTTGGTGTAAACACAGAATGAGAGATCATTTACTGTATAATTCGTGTTGTACTTTGTGCGACAATTTAATATATCGTACTTCATCACATATGCAAAACTTTTCGAGAACAACGCTCATACAATATATTTGTATGGAAAGAGAAATGGCCGCATTCGCATTCCAACGTATTGCAACCATTTATTTCAAACTCATTCCATCGAATTCCATAGGAAAAACTTTCCCCGACATCAATAATTCAATTGTATTTATACATCAATCGATCGAAATGTCCTCATTTCAACATATAAATGTAAAGATAAATTTGAAGCAATCTGGCGGATCTGGAGCAATCGAAAAATTGCGCTTAGCTTTTAAGTAAAATTTGCAAAAAAAAAAAACTATATTTCAACTGAGATTGTGGACATAACTTTTGTAGTTCAAGTCGCGCGATGCGAATACTCGGGCCGGAATAAACTCACATTAAAGCAGCGATAGTAATCAAACCTAGAAGGATAGGGTGTTTCGGCGTTTTATGCGTTCAATGCATATTCCCACTTACAAGTCCTAAAAGATGTTTTAATTTGCAAGCGTGCATTACACGTACAACAAAGTTGGAATGGCCAACGCTGTGGAATCAATTGTATAACACATGCTTTGTTACTTCAACAAACAAGCGAAGCGTGCGAGGACATGAACACTGCACGTGACAACAGCGAATTTTAGGAAGAACCTCAGCGTTCGAATAACACTTCCTTGGAAGTTATCTATGAAACGACTCGAGGAAAAACTCGAAATAATAACAAAAAGTCATCGTTTCTACAGCATAAGCCTAAGAAAGAGAAAAAAAGCAATCTATGAGTGAGCGCTGAATCTTTCGATTCCAATGATTCGTTCGTTCACATGCTGCGCTCACCTGTGTGACGCATCGAAGAGCCATGAGGTGAAAGGATAGTTATCGGATGCGCCTCCTCGCCAAAACCGCGATCAGTAACGAGCACTTAATGCTCTTTGGGGGTTTTGCGGAACAGATGCTGACCGCAGTCACCGATCGCGTGGTCGAACACAGCAGCTGTGAGGGTTCGGAGATGGCGAATAGGATGGGGACTGTTCGATACCTCAAATGGCGGGTATCAAGGGGACCCGGTGCTACGGCGTTGATGTTCGCAACGAAATATTGAGCCGCCGAAACGCGCTCGTCCGTACGCTGGCTACAACTTGACGGCTTTCGCCTCATTTGGCAGATGTGTGAACGGAAGCCGCGATTCGCGCTAAATAGTGCAAATATATTTGCGCCCGTCAACAATCAATTGTTCGTCTTTCCTAGTCTTAGCGAAGCGCACAGTAACGATGGCTGAAGGGGAAGTAGATAAAAGCGTTGGCAGCCATCTGCTGAGAAAAATACCACACATAGTCAATTCTTAAACAAAGGATTCAAAAGAAGACGCTCGTCAGCTCTGATAAAAGAGACGCATGGGATGCAGCAAGTGAATGTTCTTACAAAATTGAGGTATTGCATATATCGTAAAATCACTCAAAATTTTCAATATATTTACAGCTCAACAGCACTGCCAAATATGAAGCAGATGTCTAAGCGGAATATGGAGGCATCCCGCATATAGTAAATCAAACGAGGAAAGCTGAGAATCGATACAGACCCACTTGAGAGGTTTCTGTCAGTTTCAGTTCCCTCAACTTTGTGAGCAAGTCCCTAAAGAATTTCTTTTCATATATGCCTCGCCGTACATAGGTCACTACCTCATGTTTTATGAAACAATTTTTAGATCTTATAAATGCAAAGATATCTACATTCGAGGAAAGCTGTTCGGATGTAAGAGGAATAAGCGATGAGGAAACCAAAATCTGAAGAGAGCGAGGAACGTCGAAAACGGAATTCATGAAGGAAAAAGAAGAACTGCATAGACGAATATGGAACAACTATCGATTCATTTCACATATAAATACCTCTCCGGATAAATTTAAAGGGGCATTATTCACTACAGCAATTATGCTAATTTCACTCATACCATAAAGCAGTTTGCACTATACAGAACTATCAATGAAATCGCTCAAAAGACGACAAAAAATTCACAGAAAAATCCAAAAACAATGAACTAGAAGATTGCAGTCCTTTCAATGAGTTGATAATAAATGAAAGATAATCTGATTATAACGCAGTGGCCCTATGCTTTGAAAGAGGAAACAACACAATACGCTGAACATGCCGTTTACTAAGATAATCGACCGTTGGCCGGTTGACTCCAAGAACGTCCAATGAGCGAACAGTTATATCTTTACTCACGTGGAAGTCGGCACACTTAACAACGAACTAATAGTCGCTGCTCTGCAACAAGAGGCATCCGTACCATGGCAGAGCGAACGTTCGAAAAATTATAGCATATCTACACGAGATCAGAGCTTTTATTCGCTCATCCCGCTATAATCGATTTTGTTTCGATGGACAATATTCTAAATTTTCAATAGTCTGTGCTCGCCAGCACACCAAGCAATTACAGATCACCTAAAGCTGAGCGGATGAATGGAATATGAGGAGCAAGTTTGAGTCACTGTCGGACATTGTCTGCCATGGCTAACCACTGACCTTTTCAGGTCCACCAAGATGCTCGAAACATGCGCAGTGCGGTGGCACCACTTCATAAAGACATTGATTGCGATCGGTCGTAGTGCTCAGGATAGAGCAGAAAAGAGAAGGGAACTGTGCAAGTTGGCTAGATCTCGCGTTGTTCAATGTGACTCCATTCGAGTTTGTCATATAATCGCAAGAATTCAAAGAAGCCTATCGACTGCTGTAGAACCGTAATTTAATGAATCCGTTCGCACCGGCGCACAAATATCAATCACGTAACAATGAATCAAACTGTAGTAAGTACTGATTTCGCCATCGTGAGGTATTAACCAATTCGAAGCGCACAATCTTCGGCAACACAGTTCGAAATTCGCACAGCTCCTCGATGACGATAGTTGATGAAGGTTTGATGGCGCAGCAAATCCACCTCTTTTGCGCTCTCAATCATATGCAAAACCCCTGACCTCTGCACGTAAAACTGCAAACACGCCGAATAACAATTCACGAGGCTATGAAGTGCAAGGCATTAGCCAAAGTATAAGCTTATTTATTAGTCCACGCATTTCTTTAATGCACAATAATACAACTGTATTAAACTTCAACTGTTAGAGAGAACAACTCGCACTTAGAGGCTTGAGAAAGCAAACACTCTGAACAATCTCTCCATACTTTGTTTAAAAAAAAAAATAAATAAAGGACCACATAATTGCATAACAGAGCAAATCGATGTAAAACTTCACACAACTAGCAGAGAAGTAAAAACGTTAAAAAGAAGAGAAAGAAAAGAAAAAAGCAGCTGCATTCGCGTGTTCAATCCACCTCAACTAACAAAAACCTATGTGAGTTGGAAAAGTGAGGGAAAGCATTGAAAAGAGGAGTTGCAATTTGCACTATAAAATGCCTTGTGGAGAAGGATGCACGAACGACCAACCATGAACAATAATGACCGGACGAGAATCACTTGGAAAAAGCAGCTTCTGTTTAATAAACCAGAGTCAACGCGCTTCGCTCTCCACGCCGAACGCATCGCTGTGGTCACCCTTCCACATAGACAAGCGCAAATAAGGTGATGATCACCTGAAGCCCTGAAAGTGTACTTAGTAATTGGCGTGCTTCCAATCTTACCTGCTTAGTCACGAGCATACCCACTCACGACAGAGTTAATCGCAAAACACGCAGATAACCGCTTCTATTGTCACCCAGAGCCAATGTCACCCATAAATGTAATAACACAAAGCAGACAAGCTGACGTCAACAAGCAGATATAAAACGCCGTCATTCGACGCATTACCCGTACTCGCAATAATAGCAATGAAATGGTGCACCATAATGCACACTGTAAAAACGATTGCGCACCTTTTAATCGGATATCACATCCACAAATACCCGATCACCGAATATCAAACCTCCAATGGAATGTCTAGATATAGTCCCACACAAACGCCAACCAAGCATTTATAATAGAAAGAAAAACAATAACATCCTGACCAAAAGCAGCACTACCTGAGGCACAGCGAGTGGTGGGCTATCTTCGGAAATATTGTAACTGAGATCAAAAAGACCTGGGCAAATACATATGCTTCTTGCATTGTGAATGAAAATAATAGGTGCAAATAACAGTACATAGGTTTGGTGACATATAACGCTGCAATCTTTCATAATCGATGCACGTTCGGATTCGGACTCGCTCTCATCGAAGGTGAGTGCAAGCAAGATAGAAGAAATGAAAGGTGCATTGCAACATTGATAGTGGTGACAGCTAGCTGGCATCGATGGACATCAAAGCGATGATGGACAAAAGGAATAGTTGGACCCTCGGCCACAAAGTAATAAAATACGTCGAACGAATTTTGTCACAAAAACTTCACAGCGTACATCACCGAGCATTACGACAAAAGAATCACTGAATCACACAAATACCACAAAGCAGTGCACAAAGTGTCAATAATAATAAATGCCACCCAAATAATGACAGCCCTTTAAATCAAATCATCACCAGCGTATCACTCTAACACATCAAATATACAAAGATATTTTCATCACTTAACCCACTCAAACTATCGCAACCACTAGAATTGCCTATCCAAGATCATGAAGCCCTTTCAAGCATCTAACACATGCAGCCCCCATATTGCGCTCTCAATTCAGTTCACTATACTCACGAACGCATTTGAACACAAGCAACTTTGAACTATCCCGCTAACACTATATCAGCCTGCTAGCCCAAAAATAAGACGGCATTACATCAGCAACAAAAAAATTAAAGGATATAGCTTACGCTAATGGCTCAGTTTTTTTCCTTAAACAAAAACCTTTGACGAAAACACAATGGAAGAAAATTTTACTTAAAATAGGTTAAATGCAGTTCTATAGGCGAAAGGCCTCGAAGTCGGAGCTTCTAAGGGGAAGGACATAAACAAAGCATTTCCTCAACCACACAAAATTAGAGCGTGGATTTCTACAGTATTTCTTTGCTAACTGCTATGCATAGAGATATCAACTTTCAGCAAAAAGTGATGATTTCCTCCCTGTCTGGTTCCTTATTCTACTCGTCTTTACTTCCTCAGAAAAGTAGAAATAATCAAAGATGCACTGCGATAACGTTCAGCATCGTCCGAAGCTCATTAATGAAATTAGATCTGGCGCTGAGAAAAAACAAAAGTACATAAAGCAAGCTACGGCGCAAACTATATCATTCCTGGAGGAATGAATTTCGTTTGAGAAAACCTGATCACGATGTAACCACGAATTAGCTGCATACCGAACTACAATGTAACCACAGAATAGTCCATAGAATGGCCGTGATACTCGCGGTCGCTATTGGTTGAGTTAACAATGAAGCAGTGAATTGGCCAAACATTAAACTTCAAGGGTTAAGCTCGATCAGAACTTCAGCAAAAGCATTACGCGAAAAACGTGCGGCGAATGCGTCAAGCCCACAGTAAAGCAAAAGTATTATGTGAAGGGGTGCTGAGTGTTAGTGTGTCGTTCGGCAAATAAATCAATCGGGGGCTAATTGCTTTCACAACGAGCAAAGCAGTGCGCCGCTCAATGCGTTGTGCACTCACGTGCAACTGCACGTTAGCAACACGTCCCCACAACGAGGAAACCGCCATCATATGCCAACTCCTCTTAACTATTCCAGATATCCTATGGTTCGTGGCACCCAAAAAAACAATCACCTATCATCGAAACTTTCGTTTACATGACTCAGTCACAGTAGATCTAAGCATCAACTAATAGCGGAGATAAGTCTCATTTCAGTACCCCCTAAAGAAGAACAAAAAAATTACGGCTCCTTGAAGGACGTAGAGAGTCTGCAAAAAATAGCAGCCGAACCTCGTAAGTACCAGTTTTAAAGAGCTTTTAGCGCGTTAATCTACGCACATTTTATTGATGAAAGACGCTTAATCAAATGCTTGCGAACACGTCAACAGAATGTTCTAGTAGCGCAAAAATTTCAGCATCACATACAGAAATGAACGTTGATCGCGTTCAAATCCTACACTTCACTTATAACTGCAAGCGAAAGAAAATATTTGCAACAGCAAAAATCAGCCAAAACTCACGACGCTCAATAAAAAACAAATCGTTTTAGTAGCTTAGCTCTTCACCCAATACTGCGAAGTCTTTATGACTGCGCGTATAATAAATATCAATCAATATTAATACTATTATTTTTGAAAAGAAGAAACAATAACTCAACTAATACGGTATCAATGCTATGAGTGCAGTTCACTCGTTATCCTCTCACACAACCTCTTCAAAACCCAAAACGCTTAGCGTATAAACTTCTACCGAACCTCCTGTACCGAATATCCTCGTTATGATGTTCAAATCAAAATGTTGCTAACAAATGAAGATCATATGATACAAAAAAGCAAGCAGCTTAGAATCAAGACGCTAGCCGGATGCGAAGGAGCACCAACAGATCCAAATAACACATAAACTGTCGGTCGATTATGCAACAGGGCAGCAAATGCAAAATCAGATGTCTTTG